>CM021109.1:221921674-222311021 GCA_007115665.2 Sequoiadendron giganteum | reverse complement strand
AATGCAACTCCAGATCCTTTTGATCAAATCTGTCCATCAGTCTCTGTGTGAAATCCAAATAAGAGGTGATGCTAGTATGACCCAAAGTGATAAGTTCGTGGTACCACCACTCATGTGCCTCACCCTCCAAGTGCAACGTAGCATATTTACTCGCTTCTGCCTCCAACATGGGATTAAACTGGAAGTAGGTATCCAACTTCTGCACCCAAGCCCTGGCTGTACACTTGCTGGAACCATTGAAGGAGGCAATAGAGAGTTTCCCAACGTTGTGCTGCAAATCCTGATTTTGATGTCCCCTATTATTACCTCTGGATCTATTTCTATACTTAATAGTACAAAATTCCTGTAATGTCATAGCAACATGAAACACGTCCCCCAAAGATCGATATTCTCTCAAATAATCTGAAAAACCCTCACCTTGTGCATGTTGCCCTTGGTTACCAGCTGGCTGTCCTCCCAAGAATTGAGGCATAAGAAGCCTAGGTGTTGTCCTATTCGCGGTCCTAGCATGACTATGTGCAGGAACGTGAGTATTGCTTTCTTCTACATTATCCCCGTTGCCTCCAGTTCGTCTGTTAGTCTCGGGGTTATCGTTGTTTCCATTATCACTAGCGTTGTTTCTATCATTCACTAGCTGGTTTAGGAGTTGTACCAGTTGTTGTTGGCTTCTAGCAAGATCATTGAGGATTTGGTGTATACTACCCTCAGGAATCTCATGTCTACCCCCCATGTTCTCCTCTTCGGTTGAAGAATCTGAAGAAAATGGAACAAAACCCTCTTCTCTTGCCCTTCTGCTTTTGTATGTGATATAATCCTGATCGTCCAGATTCATAACATGGTATGTAAATGTAGACTTCTGATTTTTATTTTTGTTTTCTCACAGGCTGGCAGGATACCAGCTCTGATACCACTGTAAAGTTCCCTTCCAGAATGTATAAGGTTTTGTGTTTGTTTCAGTTTAGCAAACTTCGTTTAAGAAAGCAACGAAAGATATGATTCATGGAATATTGGCATGCATTAACAAGAACAAGAAACATGTACAACTGCTAGAAGCTTAAGAGATTCTATTGTAATTTATTAATTGCAGATCATACGAATGATGTTACAAATAACCAGTGACTGCAACTGTAGTAAGATGATGAGCTCTTCACTATAGACTCCTCTCAGCACTACTAACATGACATATTAATAGCAAATGTCTCATACAAAAATATGATATGCTTTTTTTGAGTATAAAAGAAGCTGTAATACATGAGCAGTAATTCCTACACTTAGATAGATTTACTCTTAACAGTTCAGGGTATTTTCTGGGCTCTCAGATGCAGATTTCTCATTAAAATAGTCTCAGAAATACCTTACAACTATGCACAAATAGAAATGACATATTTTAGACCAGTATTTATATTCACAACAAGAACTACTCAATTCCAACATGGAAATTCCAATGTAGGCTTGATAGTTAGGCAACAGGTTGAGAGTCGATATTTGTAAATGCAAAGTATCCCGTCCAACCAAGAGAGACTCAGGTAGCTTCCAGAATTCCACAGAACACCTCCAAGTTAAGTTGCCTAGTCTTCTTTACCTGGGATGACCCTCACAGCAGCTTCTAAACACACAGAGATGTCACATCTTTGCTTCCAGTTGCTCAAATATGAATTAGTTTGCTCAAACACCTCCCTAACAATGTTTCTCAGCTTCCAATAAATACTTAGAGGCCCTAAGATTGAAGTGCCCAGCTCCAAGAGTAACACGCCATGCCTTAAGACACCAACTCGATCCTCATGGGTTCATTTGCATTTTACAAAATGCCACAACTTACTTAGTAGAGAATTCGCCCAGGTATTGTCTCAGTTTGCTCTTCCAATGAAGTCACGACTTGGCTCCAACTCTTATCAGACTCACAAAAACCACGACTTCCTTTGCCACTGAAACTCATTCAAAAACTGCAATGATGTACTAGTAGACGCTTATATGATTTTCTCCACCTTTCCCAACTAGGGTTGATAGTTCCATGACCGAAATGGGAGTTGTAGGGTTTTCCAAACCTCCAACCAGAAGAACTCGACCAGTATTGCCGTGAGAAAATGTTCATCCAAAAGTGGTTGACAAATGAGCTCTCTTTCTTTTTATTTTCCCCCTTTCACCACATAAAGTGACTTTGTAAAGTCATATTTTGAATATTTCATTTAGTCACTTATAAACATTTCACTTAGTCACTTTATGAACATGATTTAATTAATTACTTAGTATCACCTTTAAATATTAACTTGAAACTTAGGCAATAATTAAGTAATCAAATAAATGATTCCCTAGTTTCGACATTAGCCTTCGGGAATTAAAAGGTTAAGCGAACACCCTGAGTGGCTACTGAGAAGGGGACATTATAAACTCATGATGACCACATTGATTTGGATGAAGGGGTTTCTACAAAGAGACTAAGTTGTGGGAAAGACTCATTAGTGATGTTCGAGATGATGAAATGGTTGAGGGTCGATCATTTAGATGCAAGAGCAAGCAAAACATAGTTAGCTTTGCTCTTATGACCAATATTCAAGGAGTGTATGAGCCACAAGCATTTGTTGAGGCAAAAGATAAACTTGAACGGGAAAAGGCCATGGAAATCGAACATCAAAATCTAATGAAAAATAAGACTTTTGGGTTCTTTTAGATCTTCCACCATGGAAGAAACCTATTGGCTACAAATGGGTGTACAAACTAAAGTACAAAGTTGATGGTACATTTGAGAAGTAAAAAGCATGGTTGGTGACTCAAGGGTTCTCGTAGAGAGAAAGTATTGATTATGAGGAAACTTTCTCTCCTACATCAAAGATGAGCAACATGTGGTTAATTCTAGCCATGGCAACATGGTTTGGCTGGAAAGTCCATCAAATGGACGTGAAGAGTGCCTTCCTTAATGGTGACTTAGCTTTGGGGTTTTTAGGTTGTAGGAAAGGAGCATTAGGTATGTGTTGATGCCAAAATTTGGCAAGGTAACAGACTTTTGTTGATGCCCCCGACCTATTGCGTTAAACTGAGTAACCTTTGGATTTTAAAGAAGCCGACTTTTCTATAACTAGGGTTTTGAATGGGAAAAGGAAGCAGGTATAAAAATAAAAGTATCTAACTAGGGCGTTGCGTTGAGACTTAGATGTAAAGCACGATAGATCTATCTTGTAGATTTGATCTAAGGGCCTGTTCAACAATCTACTATGTCCAGAATGAAAGGAAACTAAGGTAGAATCTAAATGATTCGCTTTAATGACATAAAATAATATTCATACGCATTTACTAAAAAAAGGAGTCGAAGACATGATCTGAATCAACAAACTTGCATTCAATTTATAGAAGTTCTGTAAATGAAACATTTAGCACCACAATGGCATAGTAAAACTTTATCAAAATCTTCAAGAAAAGAAAAAGGCTGAACAATGGCACAGTCTGCAAGTCTTCACAATAATATAAAAAGCGGTAAAGGCTTGGTTCTTCTGCAAATATTCCTTCTCTAAACTCTTAATTCTGAACACTTGCTTTGATGGGAGAAGCAGTATTTATAATAGAGCCTGGCTTGGTGAGCCAATAATTGAAAAGATCCTCCGATCATGGGCAATGATGCATTTAGCAATGATTTCCCCTTTGCCGTTGCAACCAAAAGATTCAAGCCATGAACGAGGACATCCCAGGGCCAGATTCATCCTCTGCGAATGATGGAAGTGGTCCCAATAGACCAAAGTGCTTGACACGTGCAATTCAATCATGGCGGTCAGTTACAAAATAGGGCAGCTGGTGATAGGTTGTCGCTTGTTCAGTTTTCCTTCACGAAGAAGTCTTTAGAAGATTGCGTGGCAAACGGTCGGGGGCCAATACTCATTCATCCCCTTAAGTGATGAAAAACCTGTGATGTGAAGACACGTGGAGGTCTCCGAACATGTTGCGCTGAAGGTGGGGTCCGCTAAGGTGTGTGGACAGATGCTACGTGGCAGCCGGTCAGGGCCCGAAAGGGGAGCGATGCAAAGGAACACAGAAGATTGTGAACTGCTGACACGTGGAAGCGTGGCGCAAGATTTTGAAAAGCAAGAGGAAGAAAACCTTGCAAGGAGTGCTTGGTTGACAAGTGGCGGCATCTGTAATGAGACTGCGTGGAAGGAGTCTGATGCCGCTTTTCTTTAGAGGAGGGCGTGGCCGATACTTAGACAAAATAGAACTACCCGAAAGGAGCATGGGAATTTTGTATTCACAGTATGTAGATGAAAAAGGCTCTTTATGGCCTAAAGTAGGCACCTAGGGCATGGTACATAAAGATTGATAGGGATTTGGATCAGCAGGGATTCCGGCGAAGTCCTTTAGATCGAAATTTATACATCAAAAGCATAGGTAGTGAAATCATCCTTTTGGTCATTTATGTGGATGATATCATCATTACAAGTAGTGAAGCACATTTGATTGAAGAAATCAAATGTAATATGTGTAAGGCTTTTTGACATGATAGACTTTGGCCTCCTATATTATTGCCCAAGTGTAGAGGTTTGGTAGACAGATGGTGGTATTTTTATTTCTCAGTCTAAGTATGCTTGGAGTTTGCTAGACAAATTCAGAATGACAATTGCAAAATCTCGTCTACACCTATGGAGAAAGGGATGAAGCTTTCAACCAAAACCAACTCAGAAGTAATCAATGAGTCAACATTTAGGCAACTAGTGGGCAGCCTTATCTATCTTACAACCACTAGACTTGATTTGAGTTATGTTATGAGTTACATTTTTCGTTTTATGACAGCCCCAAAGGCAGAACATTGGGTTGCAGTGAAGTGGGTACTGAGATTTGTGGAAGGGACAGTTGACTTTGGCATTCTGTATGGTAGAAGCAAAGATCCTAGGCTGGTTGGGTTCACAAATTCAGATTGGGCAGGTTCTGTCGATGACAGGAAGTCCACTTCCGAATATGTTTTCAATCTTGGTATGAGTGTAGTCACATGGACCGATAAGAAGTAGCAAGTGGCAGCTCTTTCCTTGACAAAAGCAAAGTATCGGGGAACAATCAAATTAACATGTGAGGTAGTATGGATTCGAAGGATGCTTTTAGACATGCAAATGTCTCAAGCAAGGCCTTCACCCATGTTTTGTGACAATCAAGGGGTCTAAAGCTTGCCAAGAATGCAGTCTTCCATGAGCATACCAAACATGTGGAGCTTCATTGTCATTCATTAGGCAACTTGTAGAAGATGGATCAATGATGTTGTGGTATTGTCCAACTAAGGACCAAAATGCAGACATTCTTACGAAGTCCTTGTGTCTTGACAAATTTGTAATGTCCACATTTTTAGCACTACACTTTCCAGTGATTGATAGCCTATCCCCAAATGCTCGTAGGCTAGTCAGAGGTAGAATTAGGGTTTCTAGCTGCTTGGAGGTTTCTTTTGTGAATTTGAGGGCTTGCATGTTGGAGTTTTGTAGTTTGGATTCTAGATTCCTTCCGGGTTTTCAGAGAGCTTCGCAATGGTGTGACATGCAACTGCAACGAAGGACTTTTTCGGACTTACTATTTTTAGTAAGTACGATGGCTGCTTGGATTGTGGTTAAAATGAGTTTGGAATAACTTACTATTTTTAGTAAGTTATATTTTTAGCAGGGTTTTTGTAGTTCAGTTTAGTGGCTATATCTAGTAGGTTAGTTTGAGCAGTTTGGTCTCCAACACCCTTGGTGCTATTTTTGGCAATGTTTTAGCAACTTGGTATTATGGCTATTTCTGGTAGGGCAGTATATTCAATTGGTCTCCAACTTTTGAGGTGATTATTTTGGCAAGTTTGATATTTGATGAAAATAATATTTTAAGTGAAAATATTTCCTAGGCAAAAGTGGACGACTTCTTAAGGGGAAAATATTTAAGTGATTATAATGTTTATTTTCACTTATATTGGATGCCTAGTGGAGACATAAGTTGATTTTATAAATATTTTACTTAATCACTTTGGACGCCTATCTTATGTTTGACTTGCATTTTTAATAAAGTAAAATTTCTCTTATGGGGGATGATTTGGAGAAAGAGATAAAATGAAATGCAAATGTGAAAAGGTGAATTTGGATTTGAATGTTATGTGGGCGCCCTAATTGGAGGGAAAAGAGTATTTGAATTTGGGAGAGAAAAAAATTATAAATAAGAGGCCTTGCTCTCTCATTTGGTATCCATTATCTTTCATACTGAAATGTTGCTGAAATTGTTTCAGGCTTTGGCTTCGAGGAATGCATACCTCCTAGTTCCTTCCTTCCAATCTTCGTGCTTGAGAGATAGTACCTAGTTGGATATGAGACTGCTTCTCATTTAGAGATAGCAGATTGAGCATTATTGTTGAAGTTTTGATGTTTTTCTCAGTTTTACAAGTTTCTGGTTTTGAAGTGCTGAAGTAGATTTTCGATCTTAAGTCATTGTCCGATTTTTCTATGGTTCTGGATATTTGCTAAATCTCTTCTACCATCTTGGGCGCCCCTTGTTGCAAGTTTCCAGATTTTTTGGTGTGCTCTTTGATTTTATGCAGGTCGCCCTTCTTCTGGAGGGTTGTACTTTGTTTGAAGGCACCTTGGAATGCGTGCATTAAAATAATAGTTCATGTTTGCAGTGGTTTCTTGGTCTTACCATGGTCGCCTTCTCCTTAGGCTTCATTTGCATCTTGTTTCAGGAGATTTGGTGGAGTTTTGAGCATTTTAGTGAGTCTATCATTGCTGATCTGAGTTTTTGTTTTGCTGGTTATTTATATCAGATTGTTAGAAGTTGGGTTTTGGGCTTGATTTTCATGGTTGGAAGTCTCCAGGAGTTTGGAAAAACATTTGATGTAATTTGCAGCTATTCGAACATCACTAATATTTGGCTATTGCAGATTTTACTACACATTGCAAAGTTGTTTCAGTAGTACTGATCAACTCTTTATACTTTTGCATATTTCTTTGTAATCCCCACTTTAGTGGAAGAAGGCTGGCCTCACCGCCTTATTTACTTTCTTGCAAATTCTATCATTCCCACCATTGGCGGAAGAGACATGCCTCGCTGTCTTTACTTTTTGTATTGCCTGTTAAATAAGCGGAAGGGGCTGACAAGCCGCCCATTAGCTTACTTTCCATGTACTTGCATTCTTCGTCATGCTGATCGGCTGAGCCGTCAAATCACTCCCGCTAAATAAGTGGTCGAGTTGCATTGTAATTTTCTAGCATTTCAATTTACAAGCTAACGATCCCCGACGCCATATGCTCACACCTCGCCTGTCATTGGGATCTTGGAGTACATATTTTGTGTAGGGTTACATTCCAATGTTGGTTTATGATTTTGGTTAACGCTGATGGGTGCCTTGAAGAAGTGTTGTTGCAAAAATTGAAAAAAAATGTAAGGGGGTCATTACAAAATTTGTAAAATTTCGGGATAAGCTTGGTGTAGAATGACCATTAAGGAAGGGTATTAAATAAATGTTTTATATTTTAATGGTCAATTAGCTTTTAGGATAGACTTTAGGAATCTTCTTTATTAAAGACATGTTGATTTTAGATATTTTTCCTATGAGTTGTCATCCTTATCCTTTGTGGATAAGATATTTGTCATCCTTATCCTCTATGGATAAGATTTACCTTTTTGCTTTATGAGTTGTGAATCTTATCTTATGAGTTGTCATTCTTATCCTTTGTGGAATATTTGTCATCCTTATCCTCTATGGATAAGATATTTGTAATCCTATATAAGGATACTTTTGCTCCTTATTTCATAATAATTTTTTATGCATCTAAACTTTCTGTATGCTATTTTTTTAATACCCAAGATCTATTGGGTTTGAAGACATCTCACCTTGCAATTTCCACTAAACTTATTTATTTTTGGAGGCTCAATTTTTGACACTGAAATTTGGGTCATTTTTGAACAACAAAATTTTTGAGGGCAAATTAATTATTGGTAGGTGGAAATTGAAAAGCTTGGAAAACAAAAGGAAGCATACTAAATAGAGAAGTAGTTACAAGAGAGACAAAGATGAGTTGAAACACAACAAGAAGTATATGGAAGAATACAACAACTCGAGAAAGCATATGTCATAACCCTGATTGCAACTTGCATAGGATAATTAAATAATCATTGTCCAAGGAAACTACTGCGATTCCTTAAGGCAACAAACTTTAATAACAGCTATAAAAAGAATCGCATCTCTATGAGAATGGGGGATCGCAGCATTACAGTCTCCTGGTAATGATTGATCAATAAAGGTATGAATTAAAAATAATAATAATAAAATGAAGAGTCCGAGAAAGAAGTTAGTAAATAAATAACAAATAATGATAATTATTAATCAAGAAGGCAGCGATTCATTTAAGCAGCAATTAAGAGTCCTTGAAAGGGCAGTAATTAATAACAAAGTGTAATGTCCCCAATTTATTCCTACGCTTTTCATTTGGTTTTAGCCTATTTTTGAAAACTCGTAGGCTTAAGCAAAAATGGAAATTAGGGTTTTTGCTTTCAGGTACAATTTTGAAGGTTTGCATGTGTGAGTTTCTAATGCATGTTTGGTGGAGCTTTCTGGATTTTTGGAGAGCTTAAAGATGTGGTGACATGCATGTTAAGAAAATGACATGCAATTTTGGCAGATACCTTGTATGTAGGAAAGATTTCTAGGTTTTTTGGGGTTTTCAGAGATCTCCGAGGTGGTGTGACATGCATCTGAATTTGGCAACCTTTCCAAGCACTTACTATTTATAGTAAGTCATGTTGGTTGGTTGGTTTATGCTCAGAAGGCTTTTGGGAATACTTACTATTTATAGTAAGTCATGATTACTGCTCAGTTGGTGTTTAGAGTCTTTAGACGAAGTATTGCAGACTTACTATTTATAGCAATTTGTTATTTTTGGTAAGTCTATTTATAGCAGTATCATTCTAGCAACAACTCAATCATCTGCAGTTCACATTTCTATTTTGGGCAGTGAGGTTGATCAATTTGGGTGTTGGCTTCTTCATTTTTCTTGGAGCTAAGTATTCAATACTTAGTCAATTTTTCAATGATGCCTTTTGGACCCCGGTGCCTAGGTGATCAACTTCAAGTTGTTTTAAAAGGGGGACTTGTGATGAAGTTTAATATTTTAAAAATTATATTAATTATCTTGCCTTGGACGCCTAAGTGGAGAAGTTTATTATTTTCTAAAGTTAAATTAAAATGGCATTTTACTTTGGATGCCTAGAGTGAAAAATGAAAAAGGTGATTAATATTTCATTTGCAAAATTAAAAAAGGTGGCGTCCTGTTGTGACCTTTTCACACATCGCCCCATTGCAAATGGGGACCCTAGTGGTTTTTCCCTCTGATTGTTTTGCTTCTGAGTTTCGGTCTGTCTGATGAGGTACTTAGAATTTGAAATTTTGAAGGTCATCTGAGTCAAGAAATGATTGTGAACCCGAATCAATGATAGAACGTTGCCAAAGCGCTTAGAAGGCCTTGTGGACGAAGATCGACTGTCTATTCAGTCAATTCTGACACTTCCTAAATTTTAGGGTTTTGACCCCGGGCCCCTATTTTTTAGGGACTTTTTTTTGGCATTTTTAGCACATTTTGGGATCCTTATTTTTTAGGGATTATTTTTAGAAAGTTTCTATTCTTGGAAAATTTCTATTTTTAGAAAGTTTCTATTTCGGGAAAGTATGCACAGTTCATGGCTTCGTAAAACATCAACTTGAAAGGGTTACAGTAGAAAATGGGTCCAAAATGTTTGAAAAACCAGAAAATACGCCTAAGGCATGGACATGCATAAAGAAGATAAAAATGGCGAAGTGCAAATGCTAAGCAAGGTCCGCCCAAGCACTTGCAAAAGCTGAGTGAAGTCCGCCCAATGTAACTTGCAAAAAAGTTAGCAAGTCCGTCCATGCAGCTGCAAAAGATATGTAAAGTCCGCCCAAGGTAACTTGCAAAAAAGTTAGCAAGTCCGCCCAGCAAGATAGTTGCAAAGTGTTGACAAAGTCCGCCAAGCACTTGCAAAAGCTGAGTGAAGTCCGCCCAAGGCACTTGCAAATGCTAAGTGAAGTCCGCCCAAGGAGTTGCAAGTTGCCAAACACTCACAAAGTCCGCTCCAAGGGTATGGCAAATGAAAAATGCAAAGTGGAGCTGAAGTCCGCCCAAAGGTAAAAGTGAAATATGCAAAAGGTGAATGAAGTCCGCCATGTGCCAAGGCACTTGCAAAATGCAAATGAAGTCCGCCCAGCCTAAAAGAAATTGCAAATTACATGAAAGGTTCGCTCCAAGAAGGCTGGAAAGGGGTAAAATGCTAAGGGGTGCGCTCCAAGATGATTGGAGATGGTGAAAATACAAGGAAAATTCGCCATTTTGTGAAATTAAATGACAATTACTAAGTAAAAATTCGCCCAAGCATGGATAAAGTGAAAAATTGCACAAGGCAAATACGTTGGAGTCGTGTATCGCATTGAAAATCACTTGGATGAACAAAGATTTAATTATTTGCCTAGAAAATCAAATGATTTGAAAATTTGCCTAAGTCCAGACGATTGGAAATTTAATTGAAAAATCAAACGATATGTCTGGCAAAATTGAAATTCGCCTAAGTAAAAATCTTGGCAAGATTAAAATTTGCAAAGGCACAGAGAGATTTGGAAATTCAAAATTGCCTTTGGAAAAAAAAATAATAATAATAATAATTAAATATTATTATTTAATTATTTTAACGAACGGGTTGGAAACAACACATAAAATATTATTTTAATATTTTATTTTCCAAAACCCATTTAATGAGAAAATTCGAATTTCTCTAGGCAAATTGCTGAGAAAAGAAAGAAGAAAAATAAACTTCACTCGACTGGCGACGAAATTAGAAACTTTCTTTAATGACTTATGCTGGAGACGGAAATTACCATTCGAAAGACAAGTGCCAGCCGAGTTCAAACTGAATTAATTGGAAACAATTAATTAGGTCGATTTTCTCAGCCTTAAATTGGCTTTGCATTTCATTTTCGTTCATTCTTTCGAAAGCGAAGTTGAGAAAATTTGTTAAGGCAAAGAAGTTTGTGAAGTTTTATATTATTTTGCGAAGTAAAAGGCTGAAAGTGCGAATTTACTTCAGCAGCAACACAGTTTTCATTGACAGGCAGACTTTACTTCCTCTATTTTTGACGGAGTTTTCTCTTTGCAAGCGATTTAATTCTTTCATTTCCAGCAACGGTTGTTTTCACGAATTAACTCATCAAGTTTGCTGGAATTTATTTATGCGTAAATAATTTCTGATTATTAAATTTTTCTTTTGCAGATTTATGCTGAACGCCGGAGAATCATCGAAGAAGAAAATGAAGTTTGCAAGCAAAGGTGCGCAGCTGGAGTCTAAAATTATCTCCAAATGGAAGAATGTTGCGGACACTGATCTCGGCCATGTTGACTGGGAGGAATTTCAAAAATGAATGTACGGAAGTGACACACGCATGCCGACTCCAATTGCGCAAAGGATGATGCGAAATGGTATAGTTCAAGCTGCAGGATTTCCGCCAGCAGTCGAGTGTCCGGAGTTGATGGTAGAATGCGCCTTGCACTATAACGCTGAAGAAAGACAAATTGAGGCGCCTGATGGCAGAGTATTGGCATACTTAGGCAAGTTGGCTATACAGGAAACATTTGGCATTCCGGCTTACCACCGAACGTACTACCGGTCGAAGGAGGATGCGCATAAATTGTACGAAGATAAACACTCTTTGCATGGCCAACATGAACAAAAAATGGCTCGAAAAACCTAGATGCTCATCCAAGAGATTGCCCAAGAAATTACTCAGGCCATTTTTTAAGGAAGAATACGGAGACATAGTCTTGTTGCTGAACAGACTAGTAGGCAGTCCTCAAGGAGTGCCTTTTGAAAGTTGGATGTATTACTTCATTGATGAAGTATCTGCTGGGACAAAAATGATCAACTGGTCAAGGATGATCAGTGATAGTATTCATGAACAATTGGTTAACCTGGAGAAAACTGAATCCTTTCATATGGTTTCTTATATTGTGTATTCACTCGCTCGTACATACCAATATACCGGTCTGATATGCAAAGGTGTAGTCGGTAACAACGAAGGAGAGCTCAAAGTTTATAACTGCTATCCCCAATTGCAGTTGAGTGAGAAGTCACATTGGCGCAGGGCACATAACGCTTTCCTCATGTACGTCACTCGGGTGCTGCAGGGAGGAACACATCAAAGACTTACACCCGAAGCAAAAAGTTTAATCAGTAAATACGGATCCTGGTTCATCCAGTTTCCAAGATTTACGTACATCCGAATACAGGGATTCACGGAATCTCCTTATAGGTTGCCAATCTATCCTACTGACAAGATGATTTTACTAGAAGTAATCAGGCAACTGGAAACATTCCAGAATATCCAGAGACCGAAGCAGAAAGCAGCTGTCACGTTTCCCTTGTTCATAGGAGACATGGTAGAATCCTGTCCATCATTGCAGGCAGCAGACAATGCCAGGATAGAAATACAGTTATATCCGTTCACCTCATACAAGTCCAGAGGGGATTTTGATCCACTCAATCACATGGGAATGGTAAACGGAAGGAAATACAGGCACAAAGTTGACCTTGAAGATTTTTGGGCAAATGCTGCCGACGAGTATGAAGTAAGGAGAAGACTTTGGTCAAGGTTATCCTTGGGCATGATCAGGACAACAGAACTTTTCCGTGTACCTGACCAGCTAGATGATGATGAAGTGTACATACAGCCAGGATATGATGAAGGATTGCCGCTCCCTCCTGTCAAATGGTCAGAGCCTGAGTTAAGTGATTTGACAATTCTTATGAGACCAGTGGTCAAATACTCACAATGGTGGGTAGATCAGCGGGTACAAACATTGAAGCAATGAGGTGTGTCATTCACCTATGATTTAATGGGCGAAGCTGAATCTTGTTCTTCAAATATTGGCGCTTCTCAGGAAAATGAACGGATCGAGCCTATCAACCCGAAGAAGAGGAAAGGCAAAGAGGTGGCAACAAGCGAGAAGCCGATCCTGAAGAAGCCTAAGGCCCTTCACTCAGCTGCATCTGGGAATATCAAGCAGCTACTGATTATGGAAGAAGAATCATGGGGAAATATAAGAATTCCTTCACCAGTGCTTGAAGGAAACATGGAGCCTATGCAGATTAAGCAGGACTTTCACCATTCTCCAATCGGCACAGATATTTGTGAATCAGATGAGGACCTGAATGACAGGGAAGGCGACTTCCAAGAAGGGATGATTTCAGCCCTAAGGGGGATTCATGAGGACTCGCCGGCACAAGAAATCCAAGAGATTCAGGATATTCCGGACTGCGAAGACAATGGAGTCGAGCAGCCTACAATACCAAACTGGCTTAAGGAAAGAATTAAGGTTAAGGTACCAGTTGCAGCACCAGAAGCAGATGATATTGATGATTTCTTGGAAAGGTTAGAGCAAGTAAATACGAAAAAACCGGCCAAGAAATTCTCTACTATTCAAAGAGATGAGACTGGTAACCACAGAGTGCAAATTGCAGTCCCGACAGTTGAGAAACTGCAGGATGAAATTACTCCTGCCGATTATGCCATTACTGTGATTGATATTGGTCCATCTACCAAAGGGCAAGAAGTAGAAGATCTGGACAATTCCGTTTCCACCATTAAATCCAGATTAGAAAAGGAGACTCAGAAAAAAAGGGAATATAAGATGGAGGTTGAGCGCCTGAAGGAGTATATCCGGCATTTGACAAGGCCACTCAACCAAGGCAACCAATCAAACCCTTTGCTCTCAAATGCATCACAAGAGCCGGTAGAAAGTCTTGAGAAAGAACTAACTACTGCTAGGGAAACACAAGAATGGATGGCAAGAAAAGAGGGAGAAGTAATGGCATTTGTGGAGAAGTTGGTACACGCTCATGGGCAAACTTCTTCCCTGCTCACAAGGATTGCAAATTTGACTGAGGCATGGGACGGATTGCAAGACTTGCAAGACAGAATCATTCCCTGCCTCCGTGATATAAGGAAAATTCCTAAGCAAAGGCTGATTGACGAGAAGATTATTGCAGCTGGGGCGGCTTACGACTTCAGCAACTGGTATTGCACATTGGTCTCCCGTAGGGAAATGCTTGAAAAGGTTAAGGCAGAGAGTATCAAGGTCGAGGAGCAAGTAAGGAGCATCCAAAATGGCATCTTTCGTATGGCTGCAGATATATTGAACAAAGACATTGTTCGAGAAAATGACTTGTGGCTAGATAATATGCAAAGGGAAGTGCTAAAGATTTTCTCCATCATACCAATTTTGGGCGAAAATCTGACTAAAGCATTTGACCTGCTGAATATCCGTAGTACTTTCTTGCAGCACGAATCAGAATGGGCAGTTGTCTTTGCTGATTGTGCAGATAGTTTGGACTTGCTGGAATACAATGTCAGCACCTTGCCAGACATTACGATCGAGGAGATTGGCGCCATTGTGTCTAGGTTCGTCGAACGAGGCATTGCATGAGTGGATAAGGATACAACCGCTAGTGGGTGACTCATCTGTCAGTTAACTGATCGATGTTTTGGGCAACCCTAATTAGGGTTTTCGTGCTTAAATCTGGGCCCTTGATTTTGTTTCAATCTCGGCCATTCATTGTATCGGGGAATTCTATAAGTACCCTTTCTTTTTCATTTCAAACAATCGGAAGAAATCAGAAAAATTGTTATCAGAGGATTAGAGATTAGATTTTTGAGTTAGAATTAGTTTCTTTTAGAAGTAAGAGAAGAGTTGTATGAAATTGTTGTGAAAACCATTGAGATAATAAAATTCATAATTGCATGAGTTGCTTTGAAACCTTTATTGTCAAATGGGTGCATGGTTGCATATTTGCTCTTTCTCGTAGGATTGTTATAGATTAAAATTTATTTGTTAGTGGAGCGAGAGATTGATGGTGAGGATTGAAAGTAACTTAGCTCATACTTTTTTCAAATGGATGCTTTTCATTTGATGTGCAAAGTTAGACTGAGCTCTTGATATAAATGCTTTTAAAACGTTTACTTGAATAATATTGTTCGAATTGATGGTGTTATTTATAGTGAAAAATCTCAAGCATAAATCCCAGAAGATTGCACCTGCTTTCGTGTAGTTGTCGTTTTTCGAGACGAAGCAAAGCATGGTTTCCTTTAAGTTGCATTTGATCGTTACCGTCTCCTAGTTCCTTAGGATTAGCATAAGATTTCTCACCCCTTTCCTTTTTTCTTTTTTATTTTATCCAAAATCAGAAAATCCAAAAGATACAACACTGCATTCAAACCCTTGCTTTCAAAGTAAATTACTGCAATACTATGCCCCCTTGGGTTACCAGCAAACCTCATACTACCACAGAGCCTATCCGCACCCCAACTTAGGAACATTGGAATTACCTTGTGATCTATCTAGCAATCTTAGCACGAAAGGTGATTTTTATCAAGAGAGGATAGAGCATCTCCGGACACTTTATTCTAGTGTGTTCGTGTGTGTCACAAAACACGCATCAACACATCCCTTGTGGAAGTAGAATGGTTCGTCTTCTTGGAGTTACAATTGATTCATCCCTTCAATTGAAGATTATTTATGGAGGCCTTGTTGAGTGTTTCTCTATGCTTGAAGATTATTGTTAAGTTATGCTGCTGGACTGAATCCAGAACCTGGCTAAGGGGAAGCTTAGCAAACACACCTTTCTTTGGGCCTAAAACTATGGCTTCCAAGAAAGTTTTCTAAAGACCATGCTTCACTCAGGAGTGTGGATAGTGCTCAATTTCTAGTTTTAATTACAAACAGATTGCTGGTTTATAATATGTTTGTACTACTAATGTCAATGGCTGAAGCGAACTTCTGTTGATAGCTTCGCTTTTGATTTTATTTTCGTTCTGGGTACTAGCTCGTGCTGTGCTACTGTGGAGGGCGCCCAGTTCTGCAAGTTTGCAGATTTTATTATTGAGATTTTGATTTTTGGGAGAAGGTTGACCCTTCCTAGAGGTCGTACCATCTCACCTTGACTGAATTGGAAATCGTGCCACTATTTGGTGCGAAGTTTGAGCTGTCTAGTTGATGGAAACTGGATGCCTAGCTTCAAGAATTCACTAGCATTCAGTTTCGCCTCAATCGGGCTTCGTTTGGCAAAATTGTGATCAAAACGGTGAATTCTCCTCTTCCTGGTCTGATTTTCTATTCTTGCTGTTTCTAATCAAACTTATCTAATTTTGATATATTGCTGGTTTGAGCTCAAATTCTATATCATTATTGCATTGTAATTGTTAGAGGTTTATTACTCTAACTCACTATGGATTTTGGAAGCATATGTATTATTATTTGCAGCTGAAACTCATTATTGTAAAGCTGGTTTAGTAGTACTAACAACTATTTTTATTTATTGCTGCAAATTAAATAATTTAGTATTTACTCCCACTGTGAAGAGGTTGAGTTTATTAATTTACTTTTAGCATTTGTTAATTTCCCCCCACTGAATAAGTGGCAGAGCAGAATATATTCCCCCCATTGAATAAGTGGTAGTGCGGAACTCATGTTCGGTTATCTGCCTACATTGTATTTACTTTATTCATGGTTGGCTAGCCTCCTGCAATAGCTTTGTTTTTTCTTTCCAGTTGCTAACGATACCCAACACCATATACTATCACCTTGTCCACATTGGGATCTTGGTGAACATTCTTGGTGAGGGTTATTTTACAAGCTGGTTTAATTTGGAACTAGCGCTAATTAGTGGTCTTGTGCTGGTTTATTGTGGTCAAAAATAAAAATAAAATTGAAGGGGAATATTACACAAAGGCAGCGATTAATGAAAAGACAACACTCAAGCATGACAAGGTAGTACTTGAGTTTGAAGAGGTATGTCCTTTACAAAGGAAGGGTTGGAGAGAGGCAACTCTTATCCACCACTAGGTATAAAAGAAGGCACATTTAAAAAGGAGAAGGACCATCATTGAAGGAATCAGAAATAATAATCTGCAGTTAGAAAAGCAGCAAACATTGCTATAATAAGTAATTGGTATGCAATCGAATGTATATGCATTTAAGATATAATTTAGATAGGCATATGAATTTATATATAGTTCATTTCATAATAACTATTATGCAATAAGGGAGATATGTTTAATTTGGTAGATAAGTAAATAGTGAATCTAGTTATATTATTATAAACACCATCCTTTTCTTTAAGAAATCATGTGTAAGGTTGGCAAGGAAACATGTTAGGGAAGGGTGGTATAGGTTCTCTTATTAAGTACGCCAACCCTAAGTTGGATGGGATTGTCTTGGTTGGATGCTCCTTCCACTTGGGGCCAAGGGGGGTATGAGCACGCTCTTGGGCTTAATTGAGATGGATAATGTATAGGTTCTCACATTGTAAGTACGCCAACCCTAAGTTGGACAGGATTGTCTTGGTTGGATGTTCCTTCCACTTGGGGCCAAGGGGGGTATGAGCACGCCCTTGGGCTTAATTGAGATGAATAATGTAAAGGTTCTCACATTGTAATTACGCCAACCCTAAGTTGGACGGGATTGTCTTGGTTGGATGTTCCTTCCACTTGGGGCCAAGGGGGGTATGAGCATGCCCTTCGGCTCACTTGTGATGAACATTGTTTCTAGGGCCCTATCACATGTTTCTCCCCAATCCCTACCATGATTGGTTATTGAAAAGAGTATAGAGTGGATTCAAGTTCAAGTTATTCATTATTTCATAAATGTTAATAGTTTATTTATTCTCACGTTCAATACGTATATAATTTACTATGGAATGTTATTTGCAAAAGAATCTTATGTTGTGTAAGTGTTTCTTAAGGCAAATTTAGGCATACTCCAAGTAGGGGACATTACAATTGGTATTAGAGCCTTAATCCAATCAACTTGTAGGACAAACCAACCCTAACCACCATTCAATTAGGATTAACTATTCAGCCTTCTTCTTAAGTAGGCCAATAATGCATTTCTATATGCGTGTGCCTTTCACATGTATGCTTTGTGTCTTACATGTATTCATGTGTATACTTCATGTCTTACATGTATTTATGTGCATGCTTCATGTCTTATGTGTATTTTGTGTACTTCGTGTATTGCGTGTATTTATGTGTATGCTTCACATCTTATGTGTTTGCTTCATGGCTAATGTGTTTATAATTGCTTTATGCTTAAAAAATCAGGAAAATGCCAAATCTATAAAAGCTTTATCTGTCAAATGTTTCTTTGGTTGAGAAGCACTAACAAATTAACTTATTTAGAATTAAATTAGTATTAGTTTCCACATGCAATAATAAAGAGTTGCAACTATGAAAGTGAAAAGTTGTGACTCCCTCAAACTTGAGATATAAAAGGGAGAGCATTTCATTGAGAGAGACATCCATAACATCATTGAAGAACCCAATTGAGAATAGAACCTTAAGTGATTTTGCATGAGAATTAAATTGGGTTCTCAAGAATAGTGATGATGTGAGAAAAGATGTAACTCCAAATGTGAAAGGTTGTGACCCTTAAAATGTGAAAGACTATGACTCCCTCAACAATAAGATATAAAAGGGGGAATCATCTCCTTGTGAAGAAACCATCAATAGGGAATAAATCTATCAATCAACTTGAAAGTAAAGTATTATTCTCAAAAGGCAGCCATGAAGGGTGGTGATTCATTTACTATGAAGGGTGGTGACTCCTTTAAGGAAAGGATAATCAATTCATTGACATTTAATAAGCAATCACCACTCATCTATCCACCAAGAAATCAAGCAATCATCACTCATCTATCCACCAAGAAATCAAGTAATCAAAATATCAAAAAGTTTCCCAAGGAAGGAATGATCAATCAGAATTTTTTTCTCTCTTGGGGGTTATGTGAAAATGTTTATTATTGTTGCAATTTTTTTTTTCATAAGCCCATGAATGCAGTGATGTAGGTTACAAAGCTTGTGAGTTCAGTAGGCTAGTGGAGACTTGAGCTTGGGTAGCCTCTATAATAATGCCACCCTAATATGAACAACTATGCTGTTAACAACAAATATTGGGTGAACTTGTCAAGAGCAGATTCCCTTGCCATATATATAGTTGAGAGAAGGGAATAATTTTTATTGAGAACAAAAAAGCTATCGAAGTGGGCTACTTATCTTTTTGGAGCTCATCTCTCTATTAGATTGGGGGAAAGGTCATTTGTGGATGCAGTTTTGGAATCAATAAAAGATCCATATGTCTTCATGTTGATATTTCAAATATAATTGGCTTGTAGACTTTGTCTTATTTGGTTCAACAATAATCTTTGCATCCATGATGATATGTAGGGCTTGGAATTTGGAGTTATGACCATGTTGGAGAAACTTTGGAAGCTCTAGAAAGTTCAGGCTAGAAAAGTGATTCTTCAAGTTTGTGACAGCAATTTTTTTCCTAGATATTAGGGATGGCAAGGGATGGCTATTAGAAAATATATAAAAATTAATATTTAAAAATTTAAAATACAAAATAAAATTAAGAACTTGTAAAACAAACTAATAGATGCCGAACACAGCTTTAAGATTCAAGATGGATATTCAGCTCAAAAATGGATATGACCACAGTAAAATTCTATTAATCATAGTTTAAAATCTTGTAACTCGGCAAAACTTGGCAGATCCAAATTTGACTCAGACTTGGCAACTCAACGAAACTTGGAAAAAGTTTTGAACCTTTTTTTTCTTCATATTTTCATAAATAATCTTAAAAAACATGCATAAACTGAATTTAGAGAACTCATAAGTAGTTTTTCATTCATTCATGGAATGATAGATCAAGAAAGATGTTGATACACAACATTGATCATAGTTATTTACTTATTAGTGTCAAGTTCAAGTTTCAACAGCCATAATACTTACATCATAAATCTCAAACATCATAGTGTCTAGTGGAATGCCATATGTGATTAGATTCATAATTATTTATAACATCTCACACCACTGCATCTACTGCTTCCCATTTTTTTGCTTATACCATAACCACTTGTGTAACGTTGGGCTCTATTTTATCACAAAGTGAAACATCTCTTCCATGGATCAGTGCAAGATGACATTTGAGGTAGTTAATGCCTCTTTATCTTCTTTCGACAATAATTAAGCACTATTTGTCTGCTCGTCTCTCAAGGGTTCTATGCTTAAAGAAAAAGTAAAATAAATAAATAAAGAATATAAAATTTAAAATTAGATCTGAGCAGCTAGCTTAATAATAGGAAAAACATATATAGAATAATAAAACGCTAGAGTGAGGGAAAAACAAAACAAAAATCTGAAATGAAAAAACACAAACAACAACATTGTTAAGTTGCATACCTTGCAAATGCTGCCAAAAAACTCATCGGTTGTCAAATCAGTCCAAGGTCACACAAAATTTGTTGAAATCATTTGCAAATGCATTGAATGTTGTTGATATGTTGAAGCAATGAGAGTTCAAAGGAGAAATTCTGAAAAGATGAAGCGTTTTTGATGCTTTTTTGATCGCGGACTGTTATTATGCATTACTAGGCAAGTTTTTTGGTTAACCTTGCAAGTTTTGGTGAGTTAACTAATGAGTTACTCGCTGAGAAATCATGCAAAACTTGTTGGCAAGTTAACCTGTGAGTAACTCACCTAAAGATTTGTCTCATGATTACTTGTGAGTTTGTGAGTTTTTCTGTGATTTTCTTAAGCTATGCTATTAGTAATATCAAGATTGAAGCATCATCTTGTTCGTTAGACTGTGGTCGAGCAGTGAAGTGAAAAACATATTGCCAGAATGGCCTAGGTTAACAAATCAGTGGTCATGGTAAGTGTAATATGGTGGAGAACATGACTTTTTTTGAGTTGGCAAGCTGGTGGTCTGGAGTTTGTGAACCCACTGTTGCTTGTGGACATATTCTAGTTGGAACTGAATTATTTATACTTGATGTGAAGTCTCCACCCAGGTCAAGAACACTCAAAATTGACATGTGGGTTGATAATTGTTTCAACTTTTGAACCTTACTTTTCAATTCAAAACAAACTTCTATTAATCTTTGAAAGTGAGTGATAGGATTTGTGATCAATTAAAATTCTTCAATAAACCTCATATAGTACTTGCTAACCCATTAACCAAACCTTAGAAGCTTTCTTCAGTTAAGAACACTTCACTAGATTGATTCTAGTTGTCTAGAAGAGGCAAGAGAATCCACGCCCTACCATCAAGCAGCTAACACTGGATACATTGCCTGAGAAAGAAATGAGGAATCAAAGGCTGTTGAGGTCAACAAAGAGTTGACAAGCAAGGCACAGTGAGGAAACAAAGGCTGTTGAGGGTAATAAAGAGCTGGAAAAGAAAGGTGTTTGAGAAGAGATTAGAGAGAGAACTAACCCCTGTACAAAGATGATATGTTGTTTGAGTTCCACAATAAGCTTAGGGAAAGGGACTGAGTGTGAATTTGTAATGAAAGTTCAACATTGAGTGGAGAATTGGAAGAGCAAATTGTAAGGATCTTATAGAGCTTGGTAGATCAAGTGGAAGATAGTATGACTATTTTGAAAGGAGAATTCTAGCACCATATTAATGACCTTGTTTTACTAGAGGTCACTGCAGGTTGAACAGTCAAAAGAAACTAGACTGGACCAATTGAATGGATAGAGGGGGATTCAGAGGAGCAACATTAACATCATGGCAATTCCAACTCCATTTGCATACTGTCAAATGCTACCTAAGTTCACAGGCATTGGCAACTAAGACCCAGTCTTTCACTACAGCACTTGTGAAAATATATGAAAAATCAATGGCCAATTAGACAAAGTGTATTTAATGAAGGTGCTTCCAGCAAATTTGAATTGTCTTAAAATGGATTGGTGAATGGATTTGGAGTGTCAATGATATTTCCTGCACTGTAACATCAATCATAATCCCATTACTCTTTCCCTTACTGATATGCCACCAGAAATACCACTTGATACTCTTAGCGCTTGGCTTAGTTTGTTTTTGTAAGTTATTATTACTAAATGTCAATTTGTAATTGGTAAGTGATCCTTGTCAGTTCATAATTTTTTGTGAACATTCACTTTTAGAATATTAAGTACAATTAAAATAAGTTACTATATAATTAATCAAATGACAACAAACTTATGCCAGTACAAAATGCAGAATGCATAATGAATTGGATTAGTTCTTGATCCTATGATATATGATGATGCTTTCTTTGTTGCAACTTACTGTCTGAGTCATTGCCAAACAGGAATGATGCAGGACTGGCTGCTTCTGAGTTGGCGTTGGCAGTTGAAAAGCATGTTTTGGAGTCTGGCTCTGTGGATAGTGTTGGGACAACAGGTGTGCTATTCACTTTTCTTGCTATTTACATGCTGTTTTGGGAAAATTGAAGTTTAGAAAATCATCATGACTGTCATAAGCTCTATCCATAGCTCTTCTTCATTTGGTCCTACTGCATTAGGAGTTCCATTGATGATTTTTCTTATCAATTGCTCATACTCATTACTCTTAATTTGGAAGCTTTTGGCAATTCCACTATGTATAATATGTCATATCAGTTACATATCAGTTTTTGAATTTCTAGTAGACATTTACAAGACCACAAACAAATCCAAGATGAACATCATAGGGTAAGCTGAGCGTTAACCACATAAGGGCCTGCCATACATGTGATGATAGTATTGATGAGTAGGAGGTTCCGAAGTTCCATCCACCTGCTTGATTATAAAGCTATATAGTTTCTCTAATGTTGCTTTCATCTTCTCTAAAAATTTAACTTCTAACTAGCTTTTCTCAAGATCGGTGGCTTTCAATTTGTGTTATCCATGAGGCACACAAGGCTGTCATGCTTTGCATTCCTTAGATAACATCTCCTTGTAATAAGAAGGCCATGCCACATGAAATAAATACCATTGGCAAAGAAGAATTTACAAATATGGAATGCTATTGGTAGTGAAATTTTTTCAGATGCCATAATTTGGCTGGTCACATGCTTGCACAATTAGACATTTTTGTATCCCAGTTTGAAACCGCAACCTTCTTTCTTCCTTTGGATGAACCTTCCACCTTATCCACCCAAAAAGTTGGAACCCTAGGAGTTGGAGGACCCTTAGCAGCATGCTTGACAATCATAGATGAGAGGATAAGTGTGATGTCCGATTTTATTCCTTAATACCAAACATAGTGTCATGCCCCCACACACGTGAGAAAATAAATCACAGCACTCATAAAGCCTGAGAAATTGCAGCATTATAAATTGCTGCTTTTACCTAGGCAAAGGAAATGAAAAGGCAGCGATCCATGAATAAGACTGATTAAAATTAATTAGAGACTATTGTGCAGCGATTCCTAAATAGATGCAATTTAAATTAAAATAAATTTAATAAGGTAGGGATTGGCAATAAAATATAAAAACATTAAGTTAACAAAAAGTCATAACCTTTGGAAAGGAAATGACTATTCCAAAGGGTGCATCATTTCAGGAAGGTATGAGGGTATATAAGGGAGGTCAAGTCATTTGCGAAAATCATGAATTGGAATCAAGCAAGCAGATTGGGGAAAAGAGGAATAAGAATTGGAAACCCATTGGGATAAATATTATTTACTAGCAAAAGGATTATTGTAAGTCTTTAATTTAATTTAATTTATTTAATTATATATACACGATCATACAATAATGATGCTTGCAGCAATTATTGATCCTTATAAGTAATTATGATTATTCCTTTATTATAAATATGGATAATAGATTCTTATAATAATCTATTTTGAATTTAGAGAAATGAGTGCAAAATAGGAAGGCCGATCAACCTTTCAAGTTCATGAGAGGTGAAGGCCCGACAGACCCGCCATCAAGTACGCCACCTATAGGGGGTTAAGCCTCGTGGGTTGGGAGGCAAATGTGTGCTCCCGGGCTTGGTGGAAGGGAGCTAGTCTTCATGCTCTTATCAAGCATGCAGCCCATAGGGGATGAAGCCTCATGAGCTGGGAGGCTTATTAGTGCTCCTAGGCTTGATCAAGGAGGACGGCCAGCCTCCAAGGTGGATTGAGGGATGGAAGGGCGGCCCACCTTCCATTCTCTCGCAGTACAAGGGCGACCAACCTTGAGATTGCAGTTTACAAACATTTCAATGAATTCCTAATAAGATTATCATAGGAATCCATATTGGATTGGCTATTGCATTAATTAGAATTTTACTGTGACTAATGTGCATGGATATCATGATGTATACTAATAATGAATAATAATATATATATTATCATGGCTTATGAGCTAATGTCAATTTCTAGTGACTAGTATTGTGTGTAGGACCTAAACCGGGATTTATATCTTATAAAGGGCATTTCAATTGGTAAATTTACAATCTTTAATGTATTATATTTCTTATTTTGGATTCAAATTGTGCTTTTAGGGAAAAATCTAGGAATATCCCAAGTGGGGGACATTTTAATAAGGTTATTGATAGCAAACACAATAGGAGTAAAATGCTTCCCATTGTGTAAACTCAGTATTTCATCCCTTGGCTCTAGTGTATGTTGCAGACAAACACAAATCTCATGGCTCGTGTTTACTTGTTTATCTAGACATGCAATTACTTAAGAACAAATAAATCAGTTAATATTCATGGATGACTCATATAAGAATAAGAATAAAAATAAATTTCAAAGATATAGCAATTGTTTCTTTATTCATTCATTGCTTCAATGCTCTTGTAGAAAATGGAGAAGGGAATGATTTTCCAACAACATGGTCCCTTTTCCCAATTACAAGAGAAGTATATAGTCTTGTTGACAATTGCCAATAAATTACATTTGTTGGCAACTACCTAGAACAACTTCAATCAGCTGATGAGACATAACCATTGTCACAGACTAACCAAAATTATAGAACTATTAACTAATATATGTTTTATTCTATCTACGCTGCCCCCCCCAAAATAATATATGTTTATTCTATCTATATTAGCCCTCCCAAAAGAAAAGTCGTCTTCTAGACAGCAAAAAGTAGACAATGATATCATTGAGGGGTTGGCTAAGAAGATATCCTTGGTAGAGTAGACATTAAAGAGGTATGAGTGGAGTGTTGAGAAGAAGCTATGCATAATTTGTTGACTTCTTCTGTTCTTTGCTTCAAATGGTGAGCTGCCAATGGTCCCCTTTCCTGAGAAGTTTTAACTATTTGAATTGCCTCTATAAGTTGAGCTTTTGCCTTTTCATTGGCAAGTTGTAGTTCGGGGATTTCTGTGTCCTCATTAGCAATTTCCTTGTCTTTGTCAACCACCTTAGCCTTTTCCAAATTTGTAAGTTGGGTCTATTGTGCAAGCTATGCTTGAAACTAAGTACTTTGATCATCCAATTCTTCTTTTAATTTCTTGGAAATATGCACTCATCAATTTTTGCCGTAATAGTATATTGTGCTGCCATTCAGTCTATACAGTGACATACAAATAGTAAAATATATGCTCAACAGAATATAATGCTTCTAGAACTTTTCCATTTGAACCATCAAAAAGAGGCATTTGAATAGGAATCATTGATGCTTCATTCCAAGTGTCTTTGTGGTAGGCCATCCATGAGAGAGAAATTATAATGAATAATTCATGGCACTCGCTCTCAGCAAAGTGTTGAATTGGCTCAGTCTCCTATAGGACAAAAGGAGAGTGAGTGCTATCTAACATTCTTGCAATATTAGCAACCTCACACACAACGTGTGCCATTAGTTCTAACTCTTGAATATGTCAATGAATGGTACCAAGGGGATCATTGGAATTTGGTTTGGAAAGATGAATGGTGATCTCATCCCTCTCACTATGGATTGGGCTATGTGACTCATCATGTATTTGTTGAGAACTTTCTTGTAGCTATTGAGGATTTCCTTCTTGTTGAAGAGTAGGGAGTGATTGAGTTTGCTGCTCTATTTCTTGTGTAGGAAATGACTAATTTTGTTGATTTGTTTCTTGTGTAGGGCTCAAGGGAGGATACTCCATGACATCAATGGGAGCTCCTAATAGACTCAACCACTTGTCTATGAGCCGTTAGGCCTCTTTGAATAGCTCTATAGGTGTAGTGTCTAAAAAAGGTTTTGCAAGTGTGGTGCCAAAGGGAGATGTAGTTATTTCTATAATTTCTACTTCCTCTTCCCTTCACTATGACCTTCTTTTGCAAGTTCTTCAAAAGATGATTCAATTTATATATTCTTCCTCTTTTTAATAGTGGTCTTGGCTTCCTTTCCTTGCCATACCATTACCTATAAGCCCAAAGATTTCCATCTAAAAATAGAGGACCAAGAAGTATCATACTTAGTATTTGGTTTAAATTTTCTTATTGTAACTAATGGTATTTGCGTATAAATTGCATTAAAAAACAATGCAATTGCATGCTATGCCATATGGAAAGCTTTGTGTTTCAAAGATATGAACTCTTGAATTATATGGATAGTAGTTGTGCCCAATTATAAATTTTGTCCTTGCTGGGCCCAAACATGTATTTAGTCATCCAAATAGTGATGTTTGAAGCCCGCGTAGCCCTCATTAACTTGCTTTTAATAAGATGTAGAATACATTTATACTCATCATTTGCTAAATAGTATTTTCTAAGGCTTCTATTTTTTTTGCTCCAACTATGTTTGTTCGTGATTTATGAGGTTGTTCCTACATGTTATTTGGATGGCCGCTTATTTTTGGCTTTGATTGACATATGTTGTAGGTTTGAATATTGAGATTCCTAAACATGGAACCTCAAATACTCATAAAAAATCATTAGTAGTAAGGTATTAGGAGCAAGAATTGAAAATCAATTGGAATAACTGCTTATTTGAGTCCCAAGAATTTAAATTTAAATGTGGTTACAAGGAGTTAGGAAGACAATTATCTTGAGACTTTGTAGTTCAAGAAGTTCATTGAGTACAAACAAAGATCATGGCTAGAAAAGGGAAACAAAAGTTTTAGACAATGAAGTAACAAGTCGCTCTTCTATGCATAGATCGAAAATCTTGATTGCAAAAAATGTATGCCAAAGAATTCCAATATTGTGTACTAAAAATTTACTAACCTTTCAGTAGGCAATTGAAGTGGCTGAATAGAGGACCAATTCCTTCTAGCCAAACTCTAAATGCAAACCAAAATTCATTTTAACCAAGGTGTTGAAGGAGGTTGTATGGTAGTGTGTAGCAGGGGTCCTACCATAGACTAAGGATTTCTAATCACCAATAACTCAAATGGTACAAAATTGGCCACACTTCTTGATTGTATAATTACAACAATAAATGTATGTTGTATTGTGAATATTATTCGTTTGCAGATTTCAAATTGTATGGTAGTAATGGAGAGATAAAATTCTACGACAATAGTATAGCGATTAGACAATTTTCTAGTCATCAAATTCTGTACAATAGCAAGGAATAGTATGGTAAGGGTGGTGGAGTGTACAGTAGTGGTATAATGAATAAATCATTTCTTATAATGGAGGTTTATATTGTATGGTGGGAAAGGTTGATGCAGGCTGTATGGCGGAAGGAACCAAGTGAACAATAAATCATATACACTTATACCCTTTTGGCGATACGATGGTAAAGATGTGTATAGTGAGTGTATAGCCAACTATATTGTGGTAGGTGGAGGCTTAGATTGTAGGACTAAACTAATGGTTTCATATGGTAGCTTGGTGATAAGATGAGGTTGCACGTTGAGGGCTATAATTAGTCATATAGTGGAGCAAGCAATGACCACAGTCGGTTGCACATTGTGCACTATGAATGATTTAAGTTGTACGATCAAGAAGTATTCTTTGTGCAGCCATACGAACAAAAACTTAGGGGTTTGTATGGAATTGGGATGCCAATTAATTGGCCATATAGTTAGTATATTCAATCTTCTCTTTATTTTTAAACTTATTTCTCTCCTCTTTTGCCTGCTCCAATATTTTTTATTTTTAACTTATTATGTTTTCAATATGTTGGCATAATAACTAACACCTCTGGAGTGTAAGTTTGTATGGACAGATATGCACACTACGTGATGAGTGCTCTTCAAATTAGGAGGGGAAGCTCCCTCTTTTGCTGGTATGCATTCTAAAAGTAAAGTAATTTAAACCTATCTTTTTCGACTCAACTGGAAGAGGCACAAGGTTAAGGAAACCAAGGACGTTGCAGCTAAGGGTTTCTCTGGTTTCGCATGTCTTAACTACAACTAAAACTAAATATTTTAATCTATCCAATTTGCTCAAGAAAACGAGCATGAGGAAAAGGAGTAGGAATGGTTTTACACGATCAACCGGGTAGAAACTCACAACGTGGAGGCAAGGTGGCACAACAATTTGCTTGGTTGAATAGGTTTATTATCACACACACCACACGATAAGCTTTAGGTACAAACTCTCAACATGAAGGCAAGGTGGCACAACAATTTGCTTAATTTGAATAGGCTTATTGATAACAAAACATAAAGGATAGCCAACTAGGACAGTAAATTGCATAGGCAAGACATGCGTACAATCTACGATCAAACTAGCCACTATATTTAACTAAGGTAAGCATTCACCATAATAATTGCATGAAACCCAAGTGGCATAACAATTCATTAACATAATAAATACTCATGAACAAATACAAAATAAGCAATATTACAAGCAAGGTAGGCACAACATATATTACTCTCTCGTGCAAAAGTTCTATTTACAAGGGTGAACCAATCTTGAGAATAGGCATGTTGCCGACAGTGCAACAATTCTCTATCACAAGCAAAAGTTATTTACAAATGAGCTGAATGCTCTTATTTATAGACATCAAAGGTGTAGGCAACCCTAAAATAACCTTGAGTCAACTACAGTGTCGTAGCATGCAAGATTTTATTGCTAAACCCTAATAAAGGAAACTATACAGTTAACTGGAAAGCTACCATCAGCTAACTTGAACTAACTAAAAGTCCATCCTCCTGCGATGATATCTCCAAGAATGAGATAGGCGTGCTTGATATCAACAAGGAAGACTCAAGAAATGACATTGAGTTAACTACTGCTTCTGACTCATCCTCATAAATAACTGTAGGATCCAACTGGGCGTCTACCACAAGCGCTCTCTTTTTATCACCTCGTCCAGGAATTTATCGATCATACATCATCTGGCACTTTGACGCTATCCACGATGATGAACTGCTTGTTCAACTCCTTCTTTGCATCCTTGATCACCCTCTGACTGTCTTTGACTTTTGTAGTTGCCTTGTTGAAACTGGTAGTCATCATTGAGAAGTTATCCAACTTGGACGCCTCAGGATCTCCATCTAGGTTATCACGAACCAGCTTCTCAAACTCAACTTGTACAACCTTGAGATCAACATAGGTACCATCTTCACGAAGATAATGGCACGAGATCTGAGTGACTTTGGCGGCTCCGTAAATGGAGTGATGATCTTTGTTCCTTCTACAACTTGACGACTCTGACACTTTTCTTGATTCCTCTCAATGGAAGAGTGTTGCATGATAAAACTGCAAAGTTTGACCGCAAACACTCTGGTTGTGAGAAATGCACACCACCGCACCCGCAAAATTCCAACAGTATCAACCCTCCGGATGTGCTTGATGCAAAGCAGTGTCAACTTTTATTATGAAATCGTGAATTAAGACCAATTTGGTCTTGAATCCAGTTTGAGTGAACCGCCTTTTGAAAAACTCGCCTACTGACTGTAAACACGACTATGTTCTGACAATTTTCTCCGGAAAGCAAAAACAACGCTCAATGAGGCTAAAAATAGCAAGTCGAAGGAAAATTTTCACAAAAATTTCTTTGACGTGGGTATTGTGCAAAAAATAATTCTAAGCAAACCCACAACGTCAGAAATTCGAAAAAGCACATTTCAGTAAGGCATGCAAAGAGTTTCCAGTCGAGAACTGAACTGACAATTAGGGGTTCTCGAACATTTTTTCTCAAGAAAAAACTGGCATATGGGTTTTGTTGCCGTTGGAGAATTGACCAAACCCAGATCTTCTGTTTTTCAAAAAATTGAGTTTTAGGCCTGCATGCAAAAGGTTTTCAGTTGAGATTTGAACTAGCAGTTAGAGGCACTAGGGGCAATTTTTCCCTGAAAATCTGGAACATGGGTTTTATGTAGAATTGAGTTCTAAGATGACCCAAATCGATAGATTCTGGAAAAAAGTGTTTTAGGCCCACATGCAAAGAAAACTTTGGAAAAAAGAATAGTGCTCTAGAATAGAGACAGTGGGGCAATTTTCACAAAATAATCTAAGACATGGGTATTGTCGTTGATGTTGAACTATACGGACCCAGATGATGCATTTCTGAAAATTTTGCCGATTTCTTTGCAATGCAAAGAATACCTAAGACGAGAATAGAGGAAAATAAGACAGAAGATAAATGTTTTTATTTGTTCGTTTTCTCTCTTCTTCTGTAGAAATTCACCTATGCTTGAAATGGATTCGGTGAAACCTGCATGCAAACCGAAAACGAAGTCTGAAGTATCCTTCCTCTGAAAATTTTGAATCTGTAGCTACAAAGATCACTGAATTCTGACACCTGTAGCACCCTTCAGATTAAAAATTAGTAAATTACTCAAGAAAGGCGTGTTGAATCTACTCAGAATGAGAAATAATGGACGCAATATGTTTAACAAATAAGAATTATCATTCAAAGGCATCATAAATGCTTGCACAACCTTGGAAAGTGTGCTTGAACTCTAATTGAACCTTCAAAACCCACGCATGGCCTTTGATTGGCTCTCAAAATAGTTAATTGAATGAAAAATATGCCCTAAATAGGGCACCACCTTCAACAGTTTAGTCAATTGACACATGCAAGCTGATCTCGCTCAGTTACAAGCCAAAAATAGGCTTAGAAGAAGTCGACCTTGAAAACAGTCAATTGAAGAGTTAATTTTAGTTAACTAAATCCTCTTCTCATGCGCACTTCTTTTCTTGAGTTCAAAAGTCAATCTTTGACTTTAAGCGTCCTTTCCAGACTTAGCTGTTTTTCTGAAAACTTGAATTTGAAAACCTCACTGGAGCTCACGTTCGACCATTGATTCTGATTGACTGACATGTCAGATTGATTGGCTGACAGTTTCGTTGAAGAGCAGGATCAAATCTGACAAAAAAATCTCCTTGAGGTGACAAACCCTAATTCATCCACTTGGGGCCTCAAAATGAAGGGCCAGGGGCGCTTTTTGACCTTAGACTTAGAAAATTTTCAGGCATTTTCCATCATTTTCACTTTGATTTTGACCTCACTTCACTTTATGCTTCCCGATGTCTGGCAAAACTTCAGAACGAGCTGATTGGCTTACTGTGAAGCAGACTGCATTCTGAACAAGAGCTCTTGGAGAGCACTTCTCGTAAAAACATCATTTGACAGTCCAAAAACATGGGTGCCCCTGGCCTCTAGGGGCGCTTTTCCTCTTAGACTTGGTCATTTCAAAAACTGGCTAGAATTCACTAAACCTCCGGCTGCAGGCTGCTGAGACATCCTTTGACCTGACTGAGATATGCAACGAAAAGATGAACGTGACATAGATAGGATGAGCACTTGAAATCATCAAACAAATTGAATTCAAGGCTCCAAAACCTTGGGCGCCCCTAGCCTCTAGGGGCACTTTTGACATTTCTGGAGAATTCTGATCATGTTTGGAACCTCAAGTTTGTCCTTTGATACTGGCAACTAAGCAACTCGGATTCACCCTCTGACAGATGCATTGTGAAGCTAGATCAAGACTGAAACAAACCTCCTAGGCGTCACTTGATCAGAAAACCTCATCTAGAGCTCCAAAAAGATGGACGTCCCTAGTTGAGAGGCGCGCATTTCACTCCAAACTTAGTCATTTTCAAATTCCCTTGTTTTGCGTTCAATCTCCAGTTTCAGATGATATACAGATCCATTGGACTGGCTAGCTAGCTCAATGCGAAGCAAACATGATTTCAGAGAAGACATCTTGGAAGAGACAAGTCATAAAAAGTTGATCTGGATCACCAAAATCAAGGGAGCCCCTGGCTAACAGGTGCGCTTTTGTCTTTGTGATCTTTAGTTCAACCTGGAAAGCAAACTCTAGAAAACAGTCAACTGAAGAGTTGATTTTAGTTAACTGAATCCTCTTCTCATGCGCACTTCTTTTCTTGAGTTCAAAAGTCAATCTTTGACTTTAAGCATCCTTTCCAGACTTAGCCATTTTTCTGAAAACTTGAATTTGAAAACCTCGCCGGAGCTCACTTTCGACCACTGATTCTGATTCAGTTTGCAGATACCTCACATACGGTCATTGGATGTAGAATACTTCCAGTCAGGCAATGAATCCACTATCCAGTTAGCAAGGTTCATTATTCACCGTCAATAGCAATTTGAAGCATTAGAGGGCAATACGGAGAAATGGCTAAGTCTGGAATCAATGCATCAATTTTATCAGAGGAGCCTAATTTTACAAGGTGTGAGATGTTGATATTAGTAGTTGTGGCTCCCACTAGACATTTCATCCTTGACATGCAGGCTTCGCGGTGGATATCTCAGATCAGTTGCAGGATCATTTGGTCACCCAGAAATCAGAGTTGAACATGGTCAGATGTAACTTTGCAGTTAGCTATAAAGTAGGAGATACTCAAAAATCTCATAACTCTTGCAAATGGACGCCTAGAAGGTCAAATTTCGGATTTCTAAAATCAGTGAAGTTTGCTGGGCACATTCAGATGCTATTTTTAGCAAAATGATTAAAATAATATTTTTGCATGCAAAGCATTAAAAAGTGACGAATTTATTCAAAGAGCTAAATATTGGTGCCTCTTTTTAGTTTGCATGTTTTAAATTAAATATTATTTTTATCTAAAACTCAAAGTCAGTGGCAGTTTAGCTGGTGAAGGGCCAATCAAATTCTTCCTTCACAGTTAGGGTTTGAGCTTGCAATCTTGCTTTTGTGGCACGATTTTGCTCTAGTTATGCAAGCATGGCATTCATCATTTCATTCATCCAGTTTGAGCAGAGGTGAATTCTTTCCAAAGTTGGGCAAATTTCTTCAGCAGTCAATTGTGAAGGCATCAAAAATATTCTTTTGCAGGTACAAGTCCAGATTCATCAACATAATTCAAGGCAGAGTGGCGATTTTGACAAAAGAAGATATTAAATAAATAAAAACTAAAAAACGTCTTTTTTCTCTAAAATTCTTCCATCTTCTTGTCTTAAATTCTTTCACATGTTTGAAGAATTGGCGTTTTTGGCAAAACAAATCATCTAGGTTGATTTAGAATTACTTTCTCAGTAAAACCCATGTGCTAGAATTTTCAGGGAAAATTTGTTCCAGAGCATCAGTTCTTGAGGCTCTGATCTTCCGAAGTGAAATTCCTTTGCATGGTGGAGTAGAAGTTGATATTTTTCAAATCTAACATTGTGGGTTTTCTTAGAATTATCTTCTGGACAAAACCCATATCTCAGATTTTCTTGAGAAAAAATGTCCTCACAGCCCCTCAGATCTCAACTGAAAACCTTTTGCATGCGGGCCTAAATCACATTTTTTCACAATTCTGACATTATGGGTCATCTTAGAATTTGATTCTACATAAAACCCATGTCTCAAAATTTTCTGTGAAAATTGCCCTCTGACAAGCTATTTTTAGCCTCATTAGGAGAGATTTTTGGTTTTCTGGAGAAGTTGTCAGAATATAACCATGTTCACAGCCAACAGGTGAGTTTTTCAGGATGTAGGTCATGCAGAATGAATTCAAGACCAAGTTAGTCTTAATTCATGATTTCATCAGAAAAGCTGACATCGATTTGTATCAAGCGCATCGGAAAGATTGACAAGCGTAGTCACTCAAGTTCATATGGTTTCATGCCTCGTATAGCTGATTGTCTTCCAAGGCCAGTTTAGAGGGTTGATACCTTTGGGTTTCTGCGTATGCAGCAAGTTCATTTGCATTTCTCACAACCAAAGTGTTCGCAGTCAAACTTTACGGTTTCATCATGCAACATTCTTCCATAGAGAAAAGCGTCAAAAACATGAGAAGCGTCAAGCTGTAGAAGAAACAGTGGCCATCACATCAATTGTAGAGCCGCTAGAGTTGCCAGTCAGTGAAGTGCCAAGAGGTTTCCAGGTTTGTTTGAGTTGCTGACAAGCAGTGAATTGATAGTTAAGACATGTGATGACCTCTAGATGGTGAAGCAGTTACTAACCTCATGGAGGGGTTACTTGCTTGAGATCAAAGTTAGTGAACTTCAGTTCAGGGCATCTCACCTTTTCCAAGATAGACATTAGACACAGGAGTTAAACTCGATGCCTCTTTCTGAGTTAACTCGTTGTTACACATTACATGCCATGTCTATCTTGGAATTATCTATTTTCACTTGGAGTTTCATTTAGGATTTACGTTAACTGATGGTAGTATTCCAGTTAACTTGCTTTCAATAAGGACGTGCATGCTTGCATATTGTCCATTTAGATTAGATGTACCAGTTAACTGATGGTAGTGTTGGTTGAAAATTTTGTATACTTGGGAAAGCGTACAAAATTGTGGTTTCAGCCACAGTACGTGAGATAAACTCTCCTATTTTCAAAGGGAAGGCTCCCCCTTCGCTTTCTATTTTACCAATTCAGAAATTAATTCTAGCTACAAATCTATTCTAAACCTGGGTGAAATTCTTGTTTTGTTCTCTTTTTCCAAAAAAGACAATTATCCTTTTCTCTTATTTCAAAAAAGAATCACAATTGAAAGCATAAATGATTAATGAAGTAAAGAAAGAAGCAAAGTTTCCATGAAGGCACAAAGTCCTCCGTTGCTCCTCTGGGACGGGAAAACAAATCGAAAGCTCAAAGTCTTTGACAACTTATTCTCCTATCAACCTTTTTAAGATGGTTTTCTAGTAACCAAGTACAATATGTAGCAGCTTAAAGTCTAATTACATGATGCACTTTACATGCACAAACATAGAAAATAAAAGCAGCACAAAGTCTGCAAGTTACCCCCTTTGTTTGAGCGTTCTACAATAGCTTCAAATGCGACAAACAGCTCAAAGTCTACTGTATCAAATCTGAAAACCAATCTAAAACTCCAAATGCAATAAGCAGCTCAAAGTCTACAAAATTCAGCTTGAATCCCTCTTGTATAACACCACAAAACTCACAATCAATATGTAGAAAATGTCGTCACATAACACCTTGAATCAACACAAAGTTTGAAAGCAATTTGCCTCTTTTATTAACTACAATCAGATTTACATCTAAGCTCAAAGTCTTAGTGTGCACATACAAACTGGTAGAGTTTTGTTGCATTGCCAAAAGATAAAAATTACAAAGGACCTCCTCAAGTATTTATAGGAGAGAGGCCTTGAGAAAAAGGTGGGAGGATCTCAACAAACTTGAAAAAATCTCTCAACCGCTAACTAACTGTAATTGACTTATTCAACATTACAAGCCAAATTGTGATTTGACTTGTAAGGTTTTACATGTAATTACATTTTACAACTTTGCAAGTGATATCTCGCAATTACAATTTTCCATTTTACATGTAATTTGTCAAAACTAAATTACAAATACATAATTGAAACTATTTGAAGTGTCCAAAGACACGATTTGAACTACATCATCCTTGATTGGGTCTTCATGCTGCTGTTTGGAAAACATTATTCCATCTCCGTCTTGAAAGCATTCCATGGTCAATCATGTCACTTGTTCAACTCCTTGTGTGGCTTCGTCATGTTGTCGTTCTTTCTTTGTATCATTCTCCAGTCTTAGAATTTGCTTGAAAAATAAGGTCCACGCCTTATATTATTGATTTGGTAAGTCATGTGTGCAAACAAGAGTAACGAGAATGAGACAAAGGGGCTGCAAAAGTGAGGCCACAGCTCAATTTCGGGTTTTGGAAGGCTGACTGCAAGTTTTAAGTGCAAGGTAGGAATAATAAGAAGTCATTGCAAGTTCTATTTTTTGAAACCTCTACTTGCACTTTTGATCGAAAATTCCTATTTTGCTGTCAAACTATGAAAACCCGAAATCAAGACATCATTATTTTTGCGAAAATGGCAAAGAGGATTTGATGATTTATCAAAATGAAGGTAAATGAGATGAATGAAATGAATGAGGCGAACTTGGTGAAGGCAAATGGAAATGAGAAATGGAGACGAGTGAGACAATGGCAAGGGAAAAGATAAGAAACACGTTTTTTACTCAAGACATCTTTTTAGAAATTGTGATTTGCTCTCAAAAACACGTTTTTCAGAAATGCATTGCTATTTGATGCAAGAAAATGACGATTTCACACAAAATGACAAATGTATTCAGCATCAAAGACAAAAACGTGATTCCTTTGAGTGAAAACGCGATTTGATCAAGGGAAAAAAACGTTTTTCATATTTGCTGTTTGAAGAAACCGATTTTAATCAATGCAAGGAAATAATGATTTCTTTAGACAATGACATAAAACAACAGCAAAAAACGCGAATATGAAAGGGAAGAGACACGCCATGGAGAAGACATGAAAATACTCTTGAAAAAGACCATTAACATAAGAGAAACGTCTGCAGCAAAGAAAGACATGATTGAACAAAGAGAAAACAAAGAAAACATAACAAGAAAGAAAAGAAAAGCAACGTACCTTGGAGAAGAGAAGCTGAAAGCAAAAAATGGAGATGAAAACCCTAAATGACTTACATAATCTTAACAAAAGATGAAGACATTAATTTATTACAGCTAAAAAGTCTGATTTCGTTGCTAAAATTTAATGGAAACACCATGAAAGGAGGGAGACAAACGAAATCAAATTCAAACTGTTCTTCAAAATGGGTTGAACTTCTCCAATCAGGTTTTTCCAACACAAAGACAAGTGAAAAAAGCACAAAAAAGACCAAAATCGGGTTTTTGAACTCTTTCAGCAACGTTTCTTTTTACTCATGGGAGAAATAGGAACTTTTTGGCACTTCAACAATTTTATTTTTGCCAAACAAGTGAAATCGGACCTTTTTGAGGCTTTAACAATTTTGCTTTTAAGAAAATAGGAACTTTTTGGTCACTTAAGCAGTTTCGGGTTTTTTGGCAACTTAAGCAATTTCGGGTTTTTTGGCAACTTAAGCAACTTCGGGTTTTTTGGCAACTTAAGCAATTTTGCTTTTAGACTTAAAATTTCCTATTTTGCTGAGCTGCCTTAAAAACCCGAATTTGACCAAAAAGACAAGAAAAATGACTCAGAATTTTACAAAAATGGAAAGGGGAGTTGATGAAAGGATACCCAAGGGAACCATCAATTAAAATCCAAAGTTTTACAAACTTAACACCTCGTAAAACGTGCCCTAAGACACAAAGATCCCTATTTGCAATGGTGATCAAAAATCCCAAAATTGGACAAAACAAGGGGAAAAACATGTCGAAACGTTCCCAAATTTCACACAAGGCAAAATAGGATGGATACCAATGGCTGCACAATTCAATTGGAGGATTTTGGTGCCTTGAAATGCGTGCCATAGAGATTTATGAAGAAATTTTAGGCAAAATTTCATATGGGTTGCCCAATTTTGAGAATTCAAAATTGAGGACAACAGGTAGTTTGCCAGTTAACTGTATAGTTTCATTCAATTAGGGTTTAGGAATAAGATCTTGCATGTTTTGTAGGACTGTAGTTGACTCAAGGTGATTTTAGGGTTGCCTACACCTTGATGTCTATAAATAAGAGCATTCAACTTATTTGTAATTTAGCTTTTCCTGGTGATAGAGAATTGCTGCGTTGTCAACAACATGCCTATTCTAAAGATTGGTTCACCCTTGTAAATTAGAACTTTTGCTTGATAGCATACACTTGATAGCATACATGCTACGCCTACCTTGCCTATAGTATTGCTATTATTGTATCTGTTCAAGAGTGATTGCTGTTATAATAAATAGTTGTGCCTACCTTGCCTTCATGTTATTATCATGGTGTTTATTCAATCTTAGTTAAATGGGGTTGCTGGTTTGATCGTTATTGCATGCGTGTTTCGTCTATACAATATACTGTCCCAGTTGCTTACCTTGTGTTTTGTTTACCATGAGCCTATTCAGAAGAGCAAATAGTTGTGCCCACCTTGCCTTCATGTTGTGAATTTGTAATCAAAGCTTATCGTTTGATGTGTGTGATAGTAAACTCATTCAGCCAAGCAGATAGTTGCGCCCATAGTTGAAAAACTCGCTCAAAACTCGCATAACTCGCGAGTAATCGTGTTGCAAGCGTGGAGGCGAGTTAATCATGTGATTACTCGCAGCCGAGTAACCCTAAAAACGTGCAGCAATTAATGGTGAAAAAATCGCGAAAAAATGCGAGTATTGCAAGAAAAATGCGATAAAAAATTTAAGGAATGCAGTCTTCAGATTTTTCGCCCTAATTTTTGGGGTTACAAACTCCAACAAAGTTCATATTCATAACTTCATTCTACTCACGCCGATGCCTGCAGGAAAAAAAAGATGGCAGAAGAAAACGGATGAAGGAGGGCACGATTTCACGTTTTTCACATGTAGTTTTCGATTTTTATTCTTTGTGAATTCACGTTTTTTAATCTCACGATTTTTTCCTGTGCAATTTCTGCCTGAGTCTTCTGCATTCACGGGGAATCGGGGATGATTTTGTAAAAAAAATTACATTTTGTTTTAACAAAAAAAAATAACTCAGCTCAACAGACGAGGAACTGCTAATTGTTTTATTTTTAAGTTTATAATATTATTTTATTAATTCAGACTCCATATTGCGAATTTAATTTAATTTGCAAATATTAATTTATTGAATATTCTTTATAGTTTAAGTTTTAACTTTATATTAATATTTCTATGAGTATTTTATGTTTGCAATATAAAGACTTCAATACATATATTATATTGCGTCAAATTTATTTTATTTGTAATATAAACTTAAAAGAATTCAATACCAATTTTATTTTATTCAATAACAAATTTATTTTATATTGCATCAAATTTATTTTATTTGTAATATAAACCTAAATATTCAATATCAATTTTTTTGCAATATTTAATATTATAAAGACTTAGTAATATTTGTAATTTTATAAAATAAATGTTTAATATAATTTTAATTTTTAGTAATATTAGTAATAATTTTATGTAATATATTTAATATAAAGATTTCAGTAATACCAATTTTATTTGTATTTTGTAATATTTAATATAAAGACTTCAATATCAATTTTATTTGTAATTTCAGTAATACCAATTTTATTTGTATTTTGTAATATTTAATATAAAGACTTCAAGATCAATTTTATTTGTAATTTTATAAAATAAAGGTTTAATATAATTTTAATTTTTAGTAATATTAGTAATAATTTTATGTAATATATTTAATATAAAGATTTTAGTAATACCAATTTTATTTGTATTTTGTAATATTTAATATAAAGACTTCAATATCAATTTTATTTATAATATTATAAAATAAAGGTTTAATATAATTTTAATTTTTAGTAATATTAGTAATAATTCTATGTAATATATTTAATATAATGATTTCAGTAATACCATTTTTATTTTTATTTTGTAATATTTAATATAAAGATTTCAATATCAATTTTATTTGTAATATGCCATTTAAAGTCTTTAATATCAAATGTTCAATAAATTTGCCGAGTTATTGCCGAGTTTTTCTTCGAGTTTTTGCCGAGTCCCGAGTTTTTAAATTTTTTGGGCCTGTCGAGTTATTGCCGAGTCTGAGATTTTCAACTATGGACTTGCGCCTACCTTGCCTTCATGTTGTGAAGCTGTACCCGGTTTACCGTATATTCGTTTGTTTTAATAAGCTTCTTCCCGGATAAGCAAATAGTTGTGCCTCCCTTGCCTTCATGTTGTGAGCCCACACCTGAAGTTTATCGTGTAATACATTCCCGCTCCATTTCCTCATGCTCTATTTCTTGAGGAAACTGGATAGATTTAAAGAAGTTAGCTTAGTTGTAGTTAGATGATTTGTGAAACCAAAAAATTCTTAGCTGCAACGTTCTAGGTTTTCTTAACTTTGTGCCTCTACCAGCTGAGAACAAAAAGATAGGATACTAGTTTACTTTTCCATTCCATGCATTCCAGCACAACGAGGGAGCTTCCCCTCCTAATTTGAAGAGCACTCATTACGTAGTGTGCATAGCTGTCCGTACAAACTTACACTCCAGAGGTGTTAGTTTTTACGCCAACAACATACAACCCTTTATCTTGCCGTTTCTGAGTTTTCAGTTTGCTTGCTTGTCGCTTGGGTGAATGCAATGATGATTTGAAAGTTAAAAAGACTTCTATAATGTCTAAGCAAAGATCCAAATGCAATGCAATACTCTTTTTGGATTTTCAAATGCAAATAGATGAAAACTACATGAAGAAAATGCATCTACAGCCAATTGACATTTTGTCAAACATTTGGCATGCATACTAATAAGCTGAGTATGAATGACATTAAAATGCTCGATTACAACAATATATAATCAGCAACTTATGTCTCCTTAATTGAAATGAAATGTTCAATACAATGCTCATATAAAGTGGCCAAGACTCTTGGCATTACAATGGTTTTGCAATATATGATAATGCCGGTAATTGAAATGCACCTACAGCAGCAATACAAACTAATTGATATGCAATGATAGACACCAATAAATTTAGAGGAACCTGGCCAAAGGTAGCACTCTTGATTGTAGATGAAGATGCAAGGAAGATCCTCTTGAAATGATCACTTAGAAACCCAAATCGAAGAACTCCAAGCTGCCTTCCCTGTTTCTGATGTAGATGCAGAAATAAAATAATATCCAGCTCGACTCAACCTCAAATCACTCCAAATTGAGTCGCTTAGACCCCAAGAGCCAAGTGCCCCCAACTCCAAGCAAAATCGAATGATGATAGATCTCCTATATGCAAAATCGAACCTTCTATATGCTGGTAATACTGACTGTAATAAAATATCAGACCACAATATCAACTGATGATGATGCAAATCGACCCTCCAATGATGTAGATGCAAAGCATAAACTATCTCCAACAATCCTCCAAATCGAATCATTCAAAATTGGCCCTTGGCCACTAATTTTGCCCAGCTGAGATGACTGATGTATCACCTCCTCAATTGCAACCCTTCAGATGATATCTCACCTCCTCAGTTATGCCTATATAAGGGAGTTTTTTGTTCCCAAAGACCAAATTGATTTTCTGTAGAAACCCTTGGCTCCACAAGATGCTCATCAAATGCAAATGTCAATAACTGGATAACCCTTAAAAAGAGCCCCATTAGATCCTTTTATACTTTTCTTGGGAGAGCTCACACTTTTCTTGTCAATGTGGGATAAAAAAATATATTTTATAATTTAGTGACTTTTATGTTATAATAATTTATTTAAGTCACTATATTAAATTAATTAAATATAAGGTTACCTTTTGATATTAACTTATTTAATAGCCTTATAAAAAATTAATTTAATAATTTCGCCCTTATTTCTCCACTTAGCCTTCTGAGAAAAGAGGCTAAGGAATCCCACTGAGATAGCTACAAACAAGGGGACATTACATGATCCCCCTCATTTTTTTCTTTCTTTTAAATTGTAAACCTGTCATTTAAAAATGTGACATTTAAAAAATTTAAAACATCTCCTTGGCATTGGGGATGTCTAGATGTTGCTGGGACAGCCAAGCAATGCCATTGGCATGTAGTGGATGCCCCAAGTATCTAGGGGATGCCAAAATGTCCCCAAATTGATCCCTGCATGCTGAGCACATTCCTAGATGTTTTGGTGACACTGAAACCTCCTTTGTCCTAGGAAAAAATAAGGAAATGTCCTTGGGGCTGTTAGGAGAACCCTAAGATATCAACTTTGCTGAAATAGAAGGGGGCAAGGGGATAGGAAGGGGTTGCTTTTTCCTTGAAATCTCTCGGATGTCCAAGATGGTTTAAAGACATTCGGGATGCCTCCCTGTGTATCATTGGGCTCAACATAATTGAGTTGCAGTTGAATAAAAGGCCAAACATTCAAAGCTTAGGAATATTTATAATAGAACAACTATAAATTTCACTTACATTGTTGTCATTTGGATGGTTCTCCAAACTTACAACTTGCTTATGGAATCTTACATGCTTATGGTAGTGGATAGCAAAAGGGTTCGATGAATAGTTTATAAGAGAATTGGATTCCATTATTTTGGGGTAAAATCTCTTGTAAAATTTCTTTTCATCATAGTTGCACAAAGTTTCTTGACGGGAGGACAGGTTTCGGGAGCGGGGGGACCAAGGGCCTAAGTTTGGGGACAACAAGGGGACATCGAGGGGGAGATGGTGGTGGGGTGGTGACAGGGCGCTGAAATACAGATTGTATTTGAAAAAATAGTTACAAAAAAATGTATAAGTATTATCTTGGAGACAACTAGGAGTCCGCTAGATGTCTTGAGGACACCCCAATGTCCTCGAAGCCCTAGCGATGTCTTAGAGATGGCAACGCTGGTGGTGGGATGGTGGTGCTAGTGGTGGGTTGGTGGGGGGACATCCCCCCCAAGTCCCCAAGTCTCCGAGACTCGGACGTCTAGGAAACACAGAGTTTTTTTGGGGAGGGCGTGGGGAGGGGGGGAACGCGTCCCCATGGAACACTGCTTTTCATCTAAGAATCAATATAAACTTAAGGAATAATTATTTCTTCGAATCTACTTGAGTGGTACTTAACAACAACAAAATCTGCATTAGAACAAGCCTCATGGCTTATTGAATTGATTTTCAATAGATAATGACAAGGGCTGCTAAATTATTCCTTGAGTGTTGATTCAATTTCCCACAACAATACTTAACAACAATGGATTTTGCTTGGAGACAAGCTTCTTATAACCAATGAATAGAATTCAATGCCAGGCCACAACCGTAAGGGTTGCTAATATACTTCATAAGAGACAACTGGAAGAATTCTGATATCTGGTTTCCTTATATATCTTCTTGGCCAAGGATGAAGAAATATTTGAGAGATTAGAAGCAATTCTTGAGAAGAGTATAAATTGGTTACTTTATATGCTCCAAGTCATGTATGCATTTCAACTATAATAGACAATTTATAATTAAGGATATGCTGGGTTACTTGGACACAAAACACACATACTGATTGCTCAGGGAGCAGAATTGAAGAACTAGATAAGGAATATTATCTACATTCCTGGGAGAGAATTGGAATAAATCTCTTAGATGTCATATCAGTTACAATATAACCCGACATAATTGAATTAAAAAATTGTAATCAATATTCATGATAGTGTTCTTGTTTGGAAAAAGAAAAATGGTCGTATATTCTTCTTCATTATTGCAGTCATTATGTTACTAAAGAAGTGTTTTAAACTCTGTTTGGGCTCCTTTATTTTTAGAGTAGAAGTTCTCCTTTCATGACTTTGGCAGTTCTGGTATATTTCTTCCTAATATTTTCAACTATATAATTCATTTCCCATCCATAGAAGAAATGTTTATTTATTCCTGACCTTTCTCAGCCCTTTGTAACTTCTGAAACTTGGAGTTGACATGTTTGATGCTCGTCTCAAGACAATATAATTCATAACCTCAGCCATTGTAAACTTGATCTCAATCAGATCTTGTAAGATGATTTATGAAAGATTTTAAACTTGGAGTGATTTTCCATAAATAATTTGATGTATCAAAACCTTTTTCAATTATTATTATCCATAGCAATTCACTTCCACTACATATGGTAGCTGTCTCTTTTTATCTCTAGCCCACATGTAGACCGTGCGTGTTTTACTTTGCTAAATGCTCTTAAAACAGCAATATGAGAGCCAATGGCTAACAGCAGCCTTAGTTATTTCCATGAGATTATTAACCACCGAGCAATGTCATAACTATTAAATAAGAGAATTTCCATCATAGAGATAGTTCAGCAGCCACTATTGCCATAACATGATCAAATTTATTGTTCACTCAAGTATATAATAAGACTCTAAGATCATGCAAAATTTAAAAGATGACTTTCATTGTAATATCCAAGCAATTGATTAGAAGGCAATGCCATAAAATATAATCATATATATCTCTGTATGCCATAAGTCATCTTCCACTATTTTGAAGAAATTATTGTTCAGTCTGCCATCATCTTAATGAATATTAAATATGTAAAAAATGCTAATTTGGGATCCATCTTGAATGCCAGGAAAATATATTTTATTTTTGGTGTTTCATTGACTAGCATTTTAATGATATGGTTTTCTTACTATTCTGTAGTAGAAGGGACACTGTTTCATTCATTTTCCTTTTAAATACTTGTAACATGATGCTTCTGTGTATTTTGCATCTTAGTCTCCTTTCTTATTTCTTGCAAGGTGTCATGGAGATTCACCCAGGAGCAGTTAATAGCATCCCAAGTAAAGCACATGTAGAGATCGGTATGCTTTTAACTCACCTAGAATTTGTATTATTAAAGTTTTTGATACTGTTGTTCAGATGCTTAGTGTCTATGTATATTTCATTGACTGCTACCATTAGTAGTTGAATTCCAAAAAATAGTAATTTTATTTTCCTTGTATACTTAGATCCACATGGAATTTGAAGAAATTCAGTTTACAATCCTAGGTCTTCCATTTGCTTCATGATTATACTGTAAATGCTATTATGCTTGATTAAGATTTAACTGCGCGCAAAAAAATAAATGAACAAAATTTGCTCATCATTTTACTAATGCTAATTGTTAAGTTTTTTATAAGTATTTTCTGCTGGTTATATTGTGCCATGTTCATCAAAGGATATCTATAAAAACAGAAATGAAATCATGAAAGAAGCAATATCTTAGAATCGCATTAGCTAATTATTTCATAAAGTGAGAAAAAAGATGCTTTATGTGTGATTCAAGCTCTGCACAAGCATTTGTACAATATGCTGCCTATTTGGGTTTAGGGTTTGGATTCAACACTTTGCCAATTGTTTTTCTTGGTTTTGGCAGGGCTGGGTTTGGGAATGGGGGAACCAAGGACCTAAATTCGAGTATGAGAGGGGGCTGGCAGCCTTCATTAGCCCTTCTTTCACCTATTCGTCATCGCAAGGAGGCATCCTACCAGCTGTTGGTGCAAACTGTTTGGGATTGATAGCAAAGGCTGCCATGTGAAGTGGGGTGTTCATAGTGTTCCACTGCAACATCACAATGGGCCTAATGTGTTGTTCATACAATTCCAAATTAGAATCCTTGTTAGAAATTGCTTGCTTCATTATTCCAAGCACGTTGTCAAATGCCTCATAAATCTCTCCAAGACTAGGAGAGTCTATATCAACATATCTAATGACATCCACAACTGAGGGAATGAAGGAGCAAATATATTTGCAAGTACAAACAAAAATTTGAAAAAAGACAAGTTAGAAAATTAAAATCAGATTTTTTTTAATAAAATCAACAATCAAATTAGAAATTAGAAATTTATTAATAAAATGAGAATGATCAAGTTTATAAAAATAACAATTTCTTACCTCACATTGGACCACCAATTATCATTAAGAACTTTTTGTTTGATGCTTTTTCCTTCTTCAATGTTTGAAGTAGACCATCTACTCTACTCTGAATTAACCATTATCAACTGTAGAGCCTCCTACACCTCAAGCATCCTCTCTAACAAAATAAAATAATTGACATACCCCGTCTCCACAGGTTTGAGGAATTCCTTCTTTGAAAATGTCTTGAAAAGAGATAGTGAGGTGTGATGGTTGCAAATAAATATTTGAATATCTCTAGTTTCTCTCACCACCTGTTGCACCCAATTTATTTTCCCTATGTCTTTCAATATGTTGTTCAATGTATGGACACAATAAGGGTTCCAAAATATGTGCTTGTAAGCACACTCCATCATCATGCCAACTAATTTGCACACACATGCCGAATTAGTGACCACCTGCACCACATTGGAGGTCCTAACCTCCTCTATAGCATCTCTCAAAATATGAAACTTGAATTATGCATCCTTGTGCTTCCCAGAACAATCAATAGCTCTAAGAAAATATGAACTAGCTAAACATGTGATTATGATGTTGATAAGTGGTCGATGTCTAATATTGGTCCACCCATCCATGACAATAGAGCAGCCCGTCCTAGCCCAACACTGTCTCATGTCCTCCATCATCAAACTCACCTTGGAATATTCTTTGTCAAGGAGTGTAGTGTATTGTTTATATTCTCCAGGAGGGGTGAATGAGGAACCAACATCAATTACATCTTTTAACATTTGTTTGAAGTAAGGAGAACGTGCTACATGGAATGGGATGGCATGGGCATAGAAAAATTTGGCAATGGAGGACTCTGTCACATCTTGTGCCTAGACATTGAACAAACTTGCAACTATATTTGGTTGCTCAATAATAATAGTCTTCCTCTTCCCTTTTGTGGAAACATGAATATCATCGCTAGAACTACCAACTATAGAGGGCATATGCATAGCTGATTGTGTGGATTGTGTTGGCATTGACAACCCCATAGACCTCGATTCTACCTCCATATGCAATCTATAACACTCTATCCTCTCATCCTCCTTTATATTTTCACAAACCTTCACCCCTTTGGCTTTAAAGCCCAATAGATGGGAATACACCCTTGTGTAGCTCCCTCTAAAATGATCATGGCAAATGTGACACATCCACAATCTAGTACCCTCTGAATTGTTTTTGTCTTTGTCTAGGGTTGTCACCAATTGAAGATATTTTTTAGAATTAAAGGGGCCATTCGCATAAGTTTTTAGAGCTTCAGAAGGGCATTCAAATGTATCTTTTTTGAGGCCGTCCCCCATCACCCATACCACTTTCATTTTCTTCTTTCCTCTCACCATGCCCATTACTCTCACTATTGCTTTGAAACTTTGAAATTAAAAAAAAAAAAAAAGAACAAATGGAATTTTAACATACCTCTTTTACTTCTCTTGCTGGTTGCTACCTCACTCCTCACTAATGTTGGTTTCTCCAGTAGCACCTTCAAACCCTCCTTTTTGTCTTTCTAACTTGGCTGCAAAAATTTTTTCATGTAAAAATGGACATAAGTGACAATAGGAGTATAGTATGTCATTGCTTTAGGTTTGGAGGGTCGTGGGGGCCCACACAAGGGCAATATATTTTTTTTCTTTATGTGTTTGTTTTAAAAAGTGGGCAGATGATGTGGGGGTGGCCGGTTGTCCTTGGGATGGTCGAGGGACGTCTTAGACATCCCCGACGTGTCTCGAGGATAGCCTGCCATCCCTACACTATCCCCACCTCATTCTGTCATCCCAAAAATGTCCGTTGTATGTTTTGGATTTTTGGGGATGGCTAGCAAATGTCCTTAAGCTGTCCCTATGTCCCCAAAATGTCCTTGATGCGGGGACATGGCAAAAAATTCCGGGCACACGTCGACATGTATTATAGATGTTTTTGGGTACTAAAAAGCTATGCGGTGTCTGTGTAGGCACTCTACTCAAAGTAGATGAGGTGGATACTGATGTGTTTCATATGCATGGACAATGAGTATATGCCTTTAAATGCTGTATCGTCATATGTTTCTACTTGCTATTGAGGACCATGAACACTAGCTATGGCTGCTCTTGTTTTCTCCCTTTGTAGTTTTTTCTCTTCAATCAATGCAAGGTTTGCAATTCATCTCTCATTTTATCTCTATTGTGGTTGTGTCACAAGGCTTGGAATCATAATGAGTAATGCTTGCAAGATGGAATTTGAAGCAATTAATGCCTTTATGATATAGGTTCTAGTATCTTATACAAATGACTATCCTAGGTGTCAATCCTTGTACAACATATTTCCAATTGGGGTCTCTGGCTCTAGGAGGACGAGTTTCAATAACTAGTATCATTTGGGATGAGCTTGAGCTTGATACGAAGTGGGAGCTTGATCTAGAGGCCAATGGTTTTGTAAAGTCCCCTTTTCCTAGACAGTGGTTAGATGTAGTGGTTAGTCTACCAATTGGTCCCCATAGGTTAACAGGGTGTTCAAGGGACCCTTTTGTGGGTAATCTTTGGCTCTTCAGTAGACCCTTTGGTGTTTATTTCAGTATTCTTCAGCTCTTCGTCCCAATTTATTTGTGGTGCACCTTTCGTGTAACGATCCCCAAACCGGGTAAACAAAATTTTTTCTAACATTTCACTTCAAACATATAAATGTAACAAGTAACAAAGACATTGCAATAAAATTCTTCCTTTTTTTATTCATAAATACTTGCAAGTTACAATATATATTTCCACATAAATTCCCTTTTTCATTGTAAATATAAATCAGAATACAAAAGTAAAACAATTACATACATAGCTCGTAAGCTTTTTGCACAAATAGTAGTAAGATGGTCCAGGTTCCCTTCCTTTCAAATCTTGGTGTATCTGTCGCCTGTTGTGGAGGAGAAACATCACTCAGGCGCTTTTCCGCCAACCATGGACTGTTAATGTGGTCCCCCTCACATCTATCTTTCGATAGATGGCCCTCCCTTCGAACGAAGAGATTGGTGAAGTAACCGGCTGCGACAACCCAACTGAGCATAGTGTTGTGTCCTATACATCTAAAACTTGCTATTTCACAATCCCGAACTAGCATGATGAATCACAATGAACTGACAGTGTAGTCTCAACTATCTCACATCTAAGTGGATGTCGTACCTTCCACTACTTTGGCCAAAGTATTCTCATTCAGTACTTCGAATGAAGGTCATCTATCATATACACTACTGAGGGCCGATTTGACTTAAGGCTATCTTACACTACGCATAGGCTAAGTCCTTCTCTGGATTGTCAATCATCCCAGACTATCCTACTTCAATCTAATCCAAAACAACAAATATAGGTTCAAGTCCTTCATTGGATTATCAATCATCTCAGACCAACCTACGACATTCTAACTTACTAGAAATAATCCAGCTTGACAAGTAATTCATTCTTTCTTTCCTGTTACGGAAATCTTTATCCTAGGAGTTCCTTAGCCTATCTCAGTTAATTTAAAACTCTAAGCCGTTTGAATATACTTGACCTCTGTCCTTATTTCGTTCCTAGAATATAGTAACTAGTTTACCCTTATTCTCCATATACGGAGATCATACACAACATGCAATATTCATTCAAAATGCATAAAAATCCTTCCCTTTCCTTTTTATGAAAAATAAGTAAACTATTCCTTGAAGTTCTTTCACTATAAAATGAGCTATACCCAATTTAATAAGCCTTTCTAATGGAATTGAGCTATTCCCAATTTAACATGTTTTTACTATAAAACAAGTTCTTTCATTCCAACAAGCTTCCCTATGAATTCAGGCTATTCCATTTAACATAATTCTATGGAAAACAAAATCTTTCTAACACTTTCCTTTCCTACTTCAAACACAATGCAAAGCATAATCTAAGCAAGTAAACTCATTTCAATTCAAATGACAGAAGTATTAAAAGACATTTTCTCATGCCTGTTTCCTGGCTGTAGACGATTCCAGGCAGCAGCTACTTCTCCTCCTTTGTCAGTGTCACTCCTCTCAAACAATGCTTATTCAGCAATGACACACTAAGGCTTTCAACCAATGCAGTACAGTAATGAAAGAGTATGATTATCTTATAATTGCTTCCACAACAATAAAAGAATGCTCACAAAATGCTTCTACAGTATTTAAAAGCTATGGCTCACAAAAAGGGAATTTGCTTTTAGCAAAACAAAAAGGAATTTCGTGTGAATGCAGCAGAGGTAAAATGCAGCTCTCCCTAAGTAAATTCGGATTTTTGCAGTTGTCTTTTAGGAATGAACTGGGCGGCTATTTATAGAGCCCTTAGCCAAACAATTTCGACTCTTGCAGGCATGTAATATGACAAAACTACTATTTGAATTTTTCAAACTGAAATGTGGCGAATTTCCACACTTACTCATGGCTTTTGAGAGGTGATTCGACTTCCAACAGTTCAGAGAATAATTCAAACCTTCAAAGGAAGCTGACACCTACAGGCGTCTCCAAGAAATGGCGCAATGTATGAACAATGGCGGGTTACACACAGAAGAAAAATTCAATGCAATAACCGTAGCCAACTGGCCCTATTTCTCCCACACGTTTCCAGCATGGTGGCTCTTAGCAAATCGCGACCAGGTCCAAGGCGTGAGAATTTTGTGCGGGTTCTTCTTCCACCATTTTCCTTATTTCAGCCTTTGCACAGTTCACGTTTTTCCTCATGAAGGAAATCCGCGATTTTCAAAGTTTCAAAATGCCTTTTGATTTAAATCTTTTAAATCAGACTATAGTTTTCCTTTTTAATTTCTCAAGGTATTTCCTGATCCGGAATCGTTCATCCTTATGATAGATGGGGACATATCGAAGAAGTCGAGTAAACTTCTCCCAGTACTCGTTGACTGACATGGTCCCTTGCCTCAATTGTTGAAAGTCAGAGAGTTTTTGGTCATAATAGAGTTGTGGCAACCATCGCTTGTGGAAAATCTCAACAAACTCTTTCCAAGTCAGCTTCCATGAACTTATATCAAGTTCCAACTTTTTATTCATCCACCAATTAGAGGCTTCACCTGCTAATTGGTATGCTCCCCATGCTGCCTTAGTCACCTCATCGTAGTTCCTGATTTCAAAGTACTTCTCCATCTGGACTAGCCAGACTTCGGCTTCATCACCGCCTGCACTGCCATCAAACTTTGGCGGTATTATCTTCTTCATGTCACGCGATAGCTCTGTGGACACTATCTTCTTGTTCCTTTCAGCAGAGTTGGTTGGTGACTTTTCTCTATCATTGTGGTTTTCACCACGTCTATGAGACGAACTTTCGCCTTCCGTGTTGGTGTTGGTTATTTCCTTCTCCAATCTTTCTTTCTCTCGTTCATTTTCCAGACTGGTTGACCTTGCCAAAATCAAGTCGAGTGTTGCTTCTACACCTGTGGTTCTTTGTTCCTCTTCACGACTTGTACCGGGATTATTTCTTATCCTTTCATGCACTTTCACCATGTTTTAAAAGCTTGACTTAAACCTGAATTTTTAATACAAGTTAGCCTAATTATACTTTTAACCATCTTTTGGTAAAACTTATAAGCACACATTCACAAGATTTTCATGCAAGTTTTTGGTTTACCATTTTCACTTATTGACTAAAATAATATATTGCACATTCACTCAACTGAATGTTTCAAAGTATGATCATGGTTTACACAACCCTATCATTTATTTGCTAAACTGAAATACCCTTTTAGGATTACTAAGCAACTACTTGTCCACAATATATTATATAAGATCTAAATCTTGTAAGTCAAGTTTTTCCAAAAAATACATTGATTTCTTTGATGAGTTTTGTCCACTAGAACATTATGTTAGTTCTACTAACACAGACATATTGATCTGTCCTATGTTCTACCATTTTCCTTAAGAGAGTTTTCATGTCCTACCTATGATGACATCCGGTCTTCATTTCCTGGTATACTAGACATTACCTTGCCACATTCCGTGCAACTTCTTACTCGATCTTTTCCTAGGTTATAGTGGTTTCTCATTCGACACTTCCCTTTGTCGTTCCGATGTCTTAATCTTGACATTCTCCTTTTCCTTAGTCATAAAACTATATTGTAGGATAAGGTTTATACTGGTCATTCTTCCTAACCTTCCTACATATCCTAATTGCATGATCTTCAACAATTTTAGGTAATATCATAAATTCTTTTATTTTTCCTAAGTTCTTTTCTCTTGCCGTTGCAACACAAGAACTTTTCAACTTTTATCTTCTGATAAGCTTTACGCATTGTTGCGTAATGAGCTCATAGGTTCTAGAGCTAAACTTGGTAGCTCTGATACCACATGTAACGACCCCCAAACCGGGTAAACAAAATTTTTCTAACATTTCACTTCAAACATATAAATGTAACAAGTAACAAAGACATTGCAATAAAATTCTTCCTTTCTTTATTGATAAATACTTGCAAGTTACAATATATATTTCCACATGAATTCCCTTTCTCATTGCAAATATAAATCAGAGTACAAAAGTAAAACAATTACATACATAACTTGTAAGCTTTTTGCACAAATAGTAGTAAGATGGTCCAGGTTCCCTTCCTTTCAAATCTTGGTGTATTTGTCGCCTGCTGTGGAGGAGAAACATCACTCAGGCGCTTTTCTGCCAACCACGGACTATTAATGCGGTCCCCTGCACATCTATCTTTCGATAGATGGCCCTCCCTTCGAACGAAGAGATTGGTGAAGTAACCGGCTGCGACAACCCAACTGAGCATAGTGTTGTGTCCTATACATCTAAAACTTGCTATTTCACAATCCTGAACTAGCATGATGAATCACAATGAACTGACAGTGTAGTCTCAACTATCTCACATCTAAGTGGATGTCGTACCTTCCACTACTTTGGCCAAAGTATTCTCATTCAGTACTTCGAATGAAGGTCATCTATCATATACACTACTGAGGGCCGATTTGACTTAAGGCTATCTTACACTACGCATAGGCTAAGTCCTTCTCTGGATTGTCAATCATCCCAGACTATCCTACTTCAATCTAATCCAAAACAACAAATATAGGTTCAAGTCCTTCATTGGATTATCAATCATCTCAGACCAACCTACGACATTCTAACTTACTAGAAATAATCCAGCTTGACAAGTAATTCATTCTTTCTTTCCTGTTACGGAAATCTTTATCCTAGGAGTTCCTTAGCCTATCTCAGTTAATTTAAAACTCTAAGCCGTTTGAATATACTTGACCTCTGTCCTTATTTCGTTCCTAGAATATAGTAACTAGTTTACCCTTATTCTCCATATACGGAGATCATACACAACATGCAATATTCATTCAAAATGCATAAAAATCCTTCCCTTTCCTTTTTATGAAAAATAAGTAAACTATTCCTTGAAGTTCTTTCACTATAAAATGAGCTATACCCAATTTAATAAGCCTTTCTAATGGAATTGAGCTATTCCCAATTTAACATGTTTTTACTATAAAACAAGTTCTTTCATTCCAACAAGCTTCCCTATGAATTCAGGCTATTCCATTTAACATAATTCTATGGAAAACAAAATCTTTCTAACACTTTCCTTTCCTACTTCAAACACAATGCAAAGCATAATCTAAGCAAGTAAACTCATTTCAATTCAAATGACAGAAGTATTAAAAGACATTTTCTCATGCCTGTTTCCTGGCTGTAGACGATTCCAGGCAGCAGCTACTTCTCCTCCTTTGTCAGTGTCACTCCTCTCAAACAATGCTTATTCAGCAATGACACACTAAGGCTTTCAACCAATGCAGTACAGTAATGAAAGAGTATGATTATCTTATAATTGCTTCCACAACAATAAAAGAATGCTCACAAAATGCTTCTACAGTATTTAAAAGACTGCTCACAAAATGCTTCTACAGTATTTAAAAGCGATGGCTCACAAAAAGGGAATTCGCTTTTAGCAAAACAGAAAGGAATTTCGTGTGAATGCAGCAAAGGTAAAATGCAACTCTCCCTAAGTAAATTCGGATTTTTGCAGTTGTCTTTTAGGAATGAACTGGGCGGCTATTTATAGAGCCCTTAGCCAAACAATTTCCACTCTTGTAGGCATGTAATATGACATAACTACTATTTGAATTTTTCAAACTGAAATGTGGCGAATTTCCACACTTACTCATGGCTTTTGAGAGGTGATTCGACTTCCAGCAGTTCAGAGAATAATTCAAACCTTCAAAGGAAGCTGACACCTACAGGCGTCTCCAAGAAATGGCGCAATGTATGAACAATGGCGGGTTACACACAGAAGAAAAATTCAATGCAATAACCGCAGCCAACTGGCCCTATTTCTCCCACACGTTTCCAGCATGGTGGCACTTAGCAAATCGTGACCAGGTCCAAGCCGTGAGAATTTTGTGCGGGTTCTTCTTCCACCATTTTCCTTATTTCAGCCTTTGCACAGTTCACATTTTTCCTCATGAAGGAAATCCACGATTTTCAAAGTTTCAAAATGCCTTTTGATTTAAATCTTTTAAATCAGACTATAGTTTTCCTTTTTAATTTCTCAAGGTATTTCCAACGTATTTTTCCAATAGTCTATGGAAAGCAAAAATACTTTTATTACTTATGGTAAATGCATTTTATTACCAAATGACTATATAAGTCAATTTTAATTATTTCCAAGGCAAAGTCATTTTAAAAATATAAATTAAAACATTATATTTATATCTCTGTAAATTCATTTTATAATATTAACTCTAATTAAAAGAATTAAATCTTTTAATTTTACACTAAGAGTTTTAAAATATTTATCTAGATATATTTACATATTTTAATATATTAATTTTATTATAGTTCTTTTAAATATTAAACATATAAATATTAAAATACCCGAGTATTTAATATATTTATATATCTTAATATAACTATAATAATATTATATATAATATTATATATAAATATATTTAATAAATATAAATATACATATACATATACATATATAATTGTCGATTATATATATATTCTGTGAGCTAGTCAGTGTACTTTCAAAATATATATCTATGTGTATATATATATAAATTTCAAGCAAATATTTAATATTCCACATTCAAGATTCACAGAACAGTAAGTCAATCAAGTAACACCACTCATAAAGCATAAAGAAGTAATCCAAAACTCCTAAGCCTAAGGATGACTTATTAAGACAACTCAAACTGACTCAGTTCCCAAAACCCTCAGTGAAGTATGTGTATGCTCAACTTGATCAACTTTACCGGTTACTCGACCAAGCCCCTCTCCCAAGTGATGTCTCCCCTCCGCCTGGAGGAATAGTTCCTGTTCCTGCATCCATAGACATACAATCTCGACAGTTACTTGTTCACAACATCAACAGTATACAAAACGTCTTAAGTTAGAATATTCTCAATTCAATATTATGCATGCAACATTCATCAATGATAACATCGATAGAAGTATCAATCAAATGAGACAATCATTTAAATAGAACTTATTCATTTTGATAACAAAAACATGTTTTATTCATCACAAGGATTCAAACATTACACTCAATTGCCCTATGCAATAGTAGCTATACATTCGGGGTGTAACATTTCGAAGGCCATTCAGGACCATTTGACGCACACTTACTATTTTTAGTAAGTCACTTGGATGTGTTGCTTATACTTACTATTTATTATAAGTCACTAGTTTGGTCAGCTGGCAGAGTTTCTATATTTGGCAATGGTGGCATAATTATATCTTGGAGTTATATTGGTTAATATTGGTCCTATGCATTTAATATTAATAACGTCAGGTAATAAAGTTAAATTAAATAATTTAACTTTATGCTTTTTTAAAATATATTAAAAAGGGGATATAAGTGATTTTAAAGTATACTTTATAATTAAAGTTAAAGTGTCATTTTAAAAGGGGAGGTATAAGTGACTTCTAAAGTATACTTTATATTATTAAGTTGTGCACCAAAAAAGCGGGAAAAGTTAATGAAATTAAAGTAAATTAAATAAAATGAAAGTCAAATGCAAATTGAGTATTATAAAAGGGCATTTGAAGCTCATTTTATTCATTCATGAATATTATTCTTGTTTTAGAGAAAATTGGTGAAGAGCTTCAACAAGGGTTTTTTGGTTGAAAGCCATAGACTTTTTGAGGACGAAACCCCTCAGGAAGAATAGCTCGGTACAAGAGTGAAAGATCTCCCAAGCCAGTTTGTAGACAATTCCATTGCAGGGATTGTGCTTGTGCTTCAACGAATCCACAGGAGAGTTTCATATTCAAGGGTTTGAAGGATTAATTGCTGCCATATATTGGACGCCAAGTTCAGGTTTTGATGATATTCTTTCTGCTGTTAATGGTGAAGACCCAGTTTGAATTGTGCGTGGGTTTTGAGGAGTATATAGACTGAATGTTTGGGGGGTTGTGCATAGCATTATTTGTATTTTAGAGAGGTGTCTATTCTGCTGTATGACTGCTGCAAACTTTGTACTTCATTCTGGCATCCATTTCAGAGGGTTTCAAGGCATATCTTACCTGTGAGTTCATGATTTTTAACCCCCAAGTTTTCTAGGTATTGTTGTTTTAGATAATAGGGGATATTTTATGAACTGGGTTGTCAATATTTTTTGAAAATAGTGAGTATCTAAGCTGATATAAAAATCTGGAATTTTCAGCTGTGTATTCCCTATGTAATGTTCATTTTTGAGTTGAAAATTATTATTCTAATATCTTCTATTTTGTTGATTATATTGTTGTATCAAACATTGCAAATATATCTCAAAACATTCATCAAAACAAATAAAAACAGACAGGGAAAATTCAGAAAGTAAATATCCTATTAGGCCAAAATTCACCATAAGAACTTGACGAGTTACTAGGCCAAAAATTTGGTGAGTACTCATCGAGTTTGTTGTCTATGAGTATTATTATATAAATATTTTAATATAATTAAATTTTAATAGCTAAGTTATAGTGTTCTATTGTGAAATATTCCAAGCACTTCTTTCTTTTGCATCCTCAAGAGTCAAGACTTACTTGCACCATGATTATTACTAGCTTTGACATGTTTTCTTACATTGTTGACTGACTGAAGAGCAAGGACAAAGTGCATGCCTTGGAATATAGGGTTTTGATGCACCTTGAATTGATGAGATTTGAAAATCACATCCCACAAATCCCACTTTCTTAGTTTTGTATGGCATTAGTCTCAGTTTGAGAAATTTGATTCAAACAAAAAATGTACTAAGTTACTAACAACCAAGACTATTGAGCACATGACGAGAAAAGTGACCATTGCTTTCTTCCTCCATTGTTGCATTGTGTTGTGGCCATTACTCAACAATTGCACTGTAATAAGCACCCTTAATTTATTTTGAAATTTTGTAACTCGTCAATTCCAAAACATAAAGCAATGATAAGCAACTTCCTTCCACTTTCTAATCACCAAGTTCCTGATGTGGACGAAGTGAGAGCATATGGTGGTAAGGATTACATTATAAATCAATTGCTGGAAATGAAATCCACTTGTTCAATGGGTAAGTTGAGCACCTCCACTTTGTAGTGGGAAAGCTATAAACAATACTGAAATGTAAACAATCTCTTCCACTTTCTAGTGGTAAGCAAGTGCCAAATAACTACTTGTTCAGTGGGGTGAGTACAATAGTCACTTCTTCAGTGGGGTAGGTAGCAAATGAAACAAGAGCAAAGTCATAGATGGTACTACCATTCAGTGTTACCAAATGAGCTCATACAATATGATTCCAAATCAATTACAACTCTATTGTTATGACTGCAAATATGATAGTAAGATGAAAGAACACCCTCAAATGAACCCCAACTCTGGAAACAAGATACCCCAACAATGTATGAGCAATCATACCTCAAGAATACTATCAAATGAAGTCTGAAATAGGTCTGATATACTGTTGCAGCAGGTCTGATACGCTGTTGCAGCAGGCACACAACTGGCACACCACCCAAGGAGCTCCTCCAAACCTCAAAGTACATCCCAACACTAAAGACAATGGCCCAGTGATGTCTAGGCACCACTATAAAAGCTCAAAAAGGAAGAAAATGTGGGCAATTCCCCTTAGAATTCAACACTTTCCCCCCTTTGAGTTGTACGGCTTGCAATAGGGGTGATTCCTCCTGGAAAAATCAGCACTTCATTTCTGGCCTGCAAACCTCCCTCATCTTGGTCGCCTAGTTTAGGAAGGTCTTCTATCAAAAACCCACAACCAAAATTCCAACGCTCCAATCTGCACAAGCAAAACTATGGTACGACATTGTACTTGCAATGGTACAACCCAACAAGAAGAAAAACAACTGAATTTATCTCACTGGAATCTGCAATTGAAAACAAACTCTTCCACACAAGCAATACTAGAATATGTCAAAATAATCCATAATAGAAAGCCAATTGAAAAGCTTCACCAATAGCTCTAATAATGACCCCTGAAATGGAGCCACACCAGTCCTACTAGGGAATGCATTTCAATTCCGAAACTAGAAGAGTTCTTGAGGGTTATCGTCCTCAAAAACTTGGAGAATCTAGCAGCAAACCGACAATACTTTGTTATCAATTTTTCAACATGCTCAATGAGCTCCTCAATGCCTCCTTATATAGCTTTTTGGATTTGAAATAAAATATTTCACTTTTCTCACAAAATGCCTTTTAAAAATAATAACAATCGCCTTTATTTGTCCCCCTTATCTCACCTAGGCGTCCATCTTGGAGGCATTTTTGGCTTTTCAAAAAGTCATAACACTTAATGTCATGTCCTCGAAAATGTAACATAATGAGCATTGGAATAAGTAAATAAGATAAAAATAAAATAGATATTAAAATTCTAAATATTAGTAATTTAATTATAATTCTCACAAGATTATACTATAGTTAAATTATCAAATGCAATATTATAAATACTAAAATATAAAACAATTTAAATAATGTAATCATAATAGATAATAAAATTAATATAAAATACACAAATATAAAATATGAAATAAATAAACAAATATAAATATAAAATATTAAATAAATAAATAACAATATATATATATATATATATATATATATATATATATATTTTCAATATAAAATAAAATGAATATCAAATATAAAAAGAAGAGATATAAAATAATAATATATATATTTTAAAGAAATATAGAATATAAAATATCATGTTTAAGTTAATATAAATAATGTTGGTGACCTTTGTGAAGGGTTGCACTCTTTTGAAAAGACATACGTGTGGTATAAAGGAGATAATTTGAGAGGGAATAAAAGAATAATATGGGAGGATTTTGAGCAGATTTGGAGGAGATGCAATTAAAGGAAAATATATGTGTAATAAGCATGAGCATATTTATGAGGAAAGATATAAGTTGCAGCATCTAAAATCAGTGAATAAAGGAATAAATAGTAGATAGGTGGCTGGAGGAAGTAAGTATTTTATGAGATTCCAATAATTAACTGATTAAGGAAACATGTAAGTATTTCTGTATGTAAATAATCAACTTAGTAAATGAATTAGGAACTTGGTGTGTGTTTTGAGTACGCCACCGAATACAGAATAAAATGCCCAAGGACACTTTATCCTCTCTTGAAAAGTAATTGCAAATACCTAGAAGATAATACAATAACTCCAATGTTTCTTTTGGTCAGGTCATGACATGTGGATAAGGCCAGTGGGCGTTGTGATTTGCTGGTAATCACAAGGGGACTTACGTTATAATCTGTTTGCAAATTGAAGACTTAGATGGTTTTATCTTTAAAGGCTCTTTCTATCGGATATTTTGAATTTTCCAAAAAAAGGCAAAAAGGATAAGGGTTTAGAGATCTAAACTATATTTAAGAATTCAAGAGATGACAGTGACGAGATAAAATAGGGTAACCACACTTTGGTTCGCCTCCTTCGGACAACTACGCAAAGTGGGTGCAATCTTCAATGAAAGTGATAATAAAAACAAACAGAAGTTAAGCATCCACAAATTAATGGCTCAAGCTAACTTTACACATCGAATGCAAATCATCCATTCGACAAAAGTATGAGCTAAATTTTATCCACCACTGCTATCAAATCTATCATTCACTAACAAACATATAAATGAAATGCTAATTTAATTCTACTCTAAGTGTTGAAGGAGAAATATGAAAACCTTGCACACTACTTGAAAATAAAAGTGGTTCTTAGCAAATCATGCACAAGAGCTTTTATAAACGGAAATAGTTTTGTCGCAACAATCTTATACAACTCACTTCACAAATTACAAATGAGTGTATGCAAGTTTATATAGAGTTCACAAAATTGAATAAACGGCTCAGATTGAAAATGAGCCAACGACCAAGATTAAACAAATAAAACCCTAATTAGGGTTTCCCAAAATAACTTCAGTGAACTAAGGGTTAACAGCAGTGAGTTGGCGCCCAGAGTTAGTTTCAAGGAATCACATCTCGATCCTCTCAAGTTGCCGTGTGTTTGACGAATCTAGACACGATTGAGGCAACTTCATCCATGGTGACCCGTGGAAGCATTCCGATCCTGAATTCTAATCCATCCATGCTCTCGGCACACCTGACAAAAGTACTTTCCCACTTCGGCTCAATCTTCTCAAAGGATTCTCGGATGCTTAGGAAGTTCGCCAATTTGGTCCATTCCTGTTTCATGATGGGTCCAGTGATAGCAAAGATGTTTTCCTGGACTTTTCCTATCAAAACCTCCAACTGTAAGTCTCTCTCTCGTAGAGCTTCCTTGTCCAGGATGTCGGAAATCATGTTGAGAATATTGGTTTGGACTTCTTTGACCTGATCCTCCAGCTTGAGACCGTCAACCTTTACCCTTTCCAAGACTTCACCTCATGCCGTTAGTGCCCAATACCAAGTATGGAAGTCATAAGCCGCACCTGTTGCAATGACGCCTCCGTCTATCAATTCTTGCTTTGGAATCCCTTTTAGAATCCTAAGGCAAGGAATTATTCTATCCTGCACATCTGAAAGGCTCTCCCATACTTCCGCCAAAGCGGCCAATCTAGAGAGTAGTGAAGTGACTTGACCGTAAACTAAGGTCAACCTCTCCATGAACGCCTCAGCTTCCAAGCCCTTGACCGATATCCATTCTTTGGCCTCTTGAATTGTGACCCTGTGTTCTTCCATTTCCTTGGTTGCCTCGTGCGAAGAGTTTGGGAGAAGAGGAGCTGCCGTGTTATCCTGATCAAGTGGCTTGATCAAATGCTGGATATACTCTTTCAAGCGCTCAATTTCCAATTGGCACTCTTTCCTCTTTGCCACCTCTTTTGCCAACCTTGACTTGATAGTGGACACATAATTGTCCAAATCTTCAATTTCCTGGCCCTTCGTGGTTGGACCCAAGTCAATGGTGGTGATGGCATAATCCTGCGGGGCTATGTCCTCTTGTGACTTGTCCACTGTAGGCACTGCAAGTTGTATAGTCCGGTTGCCAGCCTCATCTCTTTGTATGCTTGAGAATTTCTTTGCCGGTTTCTTGGCTGCAGTTTGTGTAAGCCTGGCTAAGAAGTCCGCAGTATCATCCTCTTGTGGCTCTTCCACTAGCACTTGTACTTTCAGCCTTTCCCTCAGCCAGTCCGGGATTGTCAGCTATTCTACGCCATCTTCTTCCGGCATGTCTTCCCTGTCAGGTGTTGGCGTAAGAACTAACACCTTTGGAGTGTGAGTTTGTACGGACAGCTATGCACACTACATAATGAGTGCTCTTCAAATTAGGAGGGGAAGCTCCCTCGTTGTGCTGGAATGCATGAAATAGAAAACTAAACTAATGTCCTATCTTTTTGTTCTCAGCTGGTAGAGGCACAAGGTTAAGAAAACCTAAAACGTTGCAGCTAAGTATTTTCTGGTTTCGCAGATCATGTAACTACAACTAAGCTAACTTCTTTAATATCTATCCAATTTCCTCAAGAAACAGAGCATGAGGAAATGGAGCAGGAATGTATTGTACGATAAACTTCAGGTGCGGGCTCACAACATGAAGGCAAGGTAGGCGCAACTATTTGCTAATCCGGGAAGAAGTTTATTAAAACAAACAAATGAACGGTAAACCTGGTACAACTTCACAACATGAAGGCAAGGTAGGCGCAACTATTTGCTTGGCTGAATGAGTCTACTATAACACACATCATACGATAAGCTTTGAGTACAGTTTCGCAACATGAAGGCAAGGTAGGCGCAACTATTTGCTCTTTTGAATAGGCTTATAATCAACAAAACAAAAGGTAAGCAACTGGGACAGTAGATTGTATAGACGCAACACGCATGCAATAACGATCAAACCAGCAACCCCATTTAACTAAGGTCGAATAAACACCATAACAATAACATGAAGGCAAGGTAGGCGCAACAATTTATTATAACAGCAATTACTCTTTGAACAGATACAATAATAGCAATACTACAGGCAAGGTAGGCGCAGCATGTATGCTATCAAACAAAAGTTAAATTACAAATGAGCTTAAAGCTCTTATTTATAGACTTCAAGGTGTAGGCAACCCTAAAATCACCTTGAGTCAACTAAAGTCTTGCAATGCATGCAAGATCTTATTCCTAAACCCTAATTGAATGAAACTATACAGTTAACTGGGAAACTATCATCAGTTAACTGAAACATCTAATCTAAATGGACAAGGTGCAACATGCACATCCTTATTGAAAGCAAGTCAACTGGAATGCTATCATCAGTCAACTGAAAAATCTAATCTAATCTCCAAATATATGTAGATGTTTCCAAGAAAGACATGCATGTAATGTATAACAGCAAGTTAACTCGGAAAGAAGCCTCGAGTTAACTACTTCTGATGACTCATCATTGTAAGCAACTGCATGATCTAACTGAAAATCTACTCCAAGTTTATCATCTCCTCCAGGAATTTATCAATAGTATCATCATCTGGCACTTTGACGCTGTCCACGATGATTAACTGCTTGTCCAACTCTTTGTCTCCATCTCGGATCTCCCTCTGACTATCTCTAACCTCTGTGGTCACCTTTTTGAAACTGATAGTCAGCATTGTAAACTCCTCCATCTTGGACGCCTCTGGCCCTCCACATAGGTTATCACGAACTAACTCTTCGAACTCAGCTTGAACTGCCTCTAACTCGGCGTAGGTACCATCCTCATGCCGATAATGACATGGGATTTGAGTGATGTACTCGCTGATGAAACGAAGAGCTGCAACAACCTTTTCCTGAATCATGCTCATCTTAGCAGAAATCCTGTCATATGTCTCCACCCTGCAAAGATACAATTCTCTCCAAGTGAAGACCTTCTTCTGATCTCCATCTGCTTCAATGGCGTCATAGATTCCTGCAAGCTGTGATATCAAAATTAGGTCCTTCGGCTTACGCTCGGCTATGCAAATCTCGAGCTCCTGAATTCTCTGGCGAAGACTATGTGCGTCAACCCTCAACTGATATAGCTCTGTGAGGAGGTGTCGACCAGCAACAATAAAGTCTTCAATCCAGGTATCCAGTAGCTTTCCTCGATTAACCAAGTGTTGAATCCTCTGCTATTCTGCGGCGGTCTCTCGAAGTTGTGGAAGTAAAGGTGCTTGCCCCTCGTTGCCATGAAGCAAACCCGAGATGTACCTGCGAAGTTGTCTGATCTCAGCCTTGAGAACTGCCTTATCCTCACCATCTTTCATGACACGCTCCTCTAGATTACTCGCGACGACTCTGAATAGATTCACGTCGGTGTGTCGAGTATTCTTACCCAGATTAGTTTTGACGAAGGTAAAATCACCAACATCAACTTCATCCAAGTATTTGCCTTCTGGAGGAGTAGCAACCTCTATGACGATCTCTGCCTCAAGATTCTTCTCAATATTTATCTGCTTTCTGGCCCTCTTATTCAACCTGTTCTGATAGGGCTCACCAAACTCAGATAAATCAAGATTATATGAAGGCATACACCTCTCCCTCTCCAATGACTTCTCGAGCCAAGATGAATAAGGAATACTGTCCTCTCGAGGTGGAGTTGTTTCTACTGTATCAGCTGCTGGCAAATCCACTGGTATGCAGGTCTCATGTATCGAAATCTCAGGCTCCGAATCAATATCTATGGGAGATGAGTGTGCTGAAAAAGGTGAACCTGGAGATGACAAACCGGCCTCAGTCTGAATAACTGGTTCTGATGAAATAACTGGCTTTGGAAGTACTGTCTCTGTAATTGGAAGTGTTGGCTCCTTCTCAACCTGTTTCCTTTTGGTGATGCTTTTTCCTTTTGAATTAATTCCCATCTTAACCCCTTCAGGCGGCCTCATAGTAACCTTGACTCGAGGTTTAGCTCTAGAAGTAGAAGGTAAAGAAGAAACTACCACTGCTGGCGGCTCTGTAACTGGGATCACCCTTCGCTTCCGCTTGCTCTCAAGGAAGTACATGGTGGTTTTGATAACAGACCTAGATAAGTCTTTCACTGAAGTGTTCAATGGAACATACCAATCAGGTTGGCGAAGTGGCTGGCGGAGCAACTTGGTCTCTAATGAATGAATGAAGTAGTATCTCGCCATCATCATCAGACAAACCTTCCACATCCTCTGACAAAAAATCAGCAATTTGTAGAACAATAAGCCTACAATAATGACGACGACGCACCTCAAATTCATCCTCACAATTGACCCAAAAGTCCTCAAGCGTTGCTGAATGTGAAACATTTCACTCCAACCTTGCTGAATAATGACCCAACGGATCATAGGCACGCCTCTGAGGAAAACACCCAAGCTGAAGTTTCTCTAACTCGTGTGCCATTAACTTGCAATCAGCAGCTGTTTTGCATTTGTAAATACCTAACTCAAACGGAAAGGTGAAAGCTAGCTTATGTCGATTGCAAAGAAAAGTGTGAACCTCATGTGCCTGTCTCATGAACTCCATGAAAAACACCTTATCCGATGGGTACCTTGGTAGCATCAGAGGCTCTCCTGTATATCCATATACACGAATATATGTGAAAGTAGGAAATTGGATAAACCAATCTGCCCAACTTTCCATTGCTGATTGTGCCTCTGGAGAAATCCTCACATGCATCTCGTTATCTAAATTTCTGACTGTTCTCATAAGAAAGTGATCATTCACTGTTGTAAAGTCCTGTTTAGCTTTCGAAAACTCCAACTGAGGGTAGTATTCGTACACTCGCTGAACACCCAGAACTCCATCGGTCTTTAATAATTTAAAGCTGCCTTGAAATGCAACTAAGTAAACCAGAAAAGTTACCATATGGAATTCGTGAATCTTTAGGAACTCTGTAATCTGCTGGTGAAGACACTTGTTGATAAACATGGCCCAGTCAAATGTTTCTTTTTTATCAATAACTCGTGAGATGAGGTAGAACATCCATGTTCGGAAAACGCTTGCGTCTTCAGAACCTGCTAACCGGTTAAGGAAAGTTATCAAAATAGCAATCTCGTCCTTGAAATCCCCACGTGCAATCTTCCTTGGCATGTTGGTTTTCTGAATTTTCAACCACCGTTGAGCTACTTTCTTCTGTGATCTATCCTTGTCCTCCTCCCATATTCTGTCACAATCTGAAATGGATACAGCGAAATGATCTGAACGTGGAGGAATAGAAAAACATTTTTCTACATCCCTCGGCTTCAGGCTACAAATAATCCTTCCATCTGTCGATCTGATTTGTCTGGTAGACGAGTCATAATGCTTGACACAAGCAAGTACGAACTCAAGATCAAAGACTGAGATAGGAATGGACGCCGCTGCAAATATCCCTGAACGTTCAAGATTTTTGATTGTAGTACTGCTGATACCCTCCAATGAGTTCAGATTGACGATGGGAAAAACATGACTTAAGTCGGTATCGGTAGTTTTCAGAAAGTTATGAAGAAAGACCTGTTTGGCCTTATAATCTATGGGATTATACTGCATTCTGAAAAACTAGACTTTTGACTGTAAAGTCGGGTATGTTTGGACAACTTTGGAAAAACTGAAAAAGCTCGGGGATAGGCTAAAAATAGCAAGGGGAAGTGAATTTTTTCGAACAAATTCTAAGATATGGGTTTTGTGCAGAATCAAATTCTAATGCAACCCAGAATGTCAGAATTTCGAAAAAATGGGATTTAGGCTTGCATGCAAAAGGTTTTCGGTTGAGATTTGAACTGGTAGTTAGGGGCACTGGGGGCAATTTTTCCCGCGAAAATCTGGAACATGGGTTTTGTGTAGAAATGGATCCTAAAACAACCCAGATCAACAGATTTGCGAAAAAACGTGATTTAGGCCCACATGCAAAGAGAATTCTGGAAAAAAGCACAGTGCTTCTAGAAAAGAGGCAACGGGGCAATTTTCACAAAATAATCTAAGACATGGGTATTGTTGTTGATGCTGAAATACTCGAACCCAGATGATGCTTTTTTGAAAAATCTGTCGTTTTCTTTCACATGCGAAGAAAACCTAAGACGAGAATAGAAGAAAGTAAGACAGAAGAATAGAAGTTTTATTTTTTGTTTTCTCTCTTCTTCTGTAAAAATTCGCCTATGCTTGTAGTAGAACTGATAACACCTGCAGATCAATTTTATGCTCAAGAAAGATGTTTCTTGTCAACTCTGATGAAGAATAATGGACGCCATTAGCAAAATATATAGCAAAATATCTTCTAAGGCGTGTGAAATGCATGTCAAGCATTGGAAATGGCGCTTGAAGTACAACCGGTGTTTCAAAACTCACGAATGGCCTATATTTGGCTTCAAACTCAGTTAACTGGATGTAGAACAACCCCAAATTAGGGCGCCATCTTGAAGATTCTGTTAACTAATGCATGCAAACTAGTTTTTGCCAGTTATGACTAAAAATAGGTAAAATAGAAGTCGACATGCAAAGAGTTTAACTGAAGATCTAAATTTGGTAAATTGAAAACTCTCTTCATGCACACTTCTACTTTTGAATTTCAAAAAAGTCAACCTTTGACTTTAGGCGTCCTTCCTTACTTAGACATTTTTTGAAAATTTAGAATCTAAAACCTCAAACGAAGCTCATGTTCGATCACTGATTCTGGTTGACTGTCACGTCGGATCAACTGGCTGACAATCTCGATGAAGAGCAGGACCAAATTTGACAAGAAGATTCCTTGAGGTGGCAATTCAAAATTCAACCATCTGAGGCTTCAAAAAGATGGGCGCCCCTGGCCTCCAAGGGCGCTTTTGACCTCAGTGTTAGAATATTTTCAGGCATTTTCATCATTTTCACTGATAACTTGACCATATTTCACTTGACGTTTCCCGGTATTTGACAAAACTTCAAAACGTGCCGACTGGCTCACTGCGGAGCAGACTGAATTCTGAGCAAAGGCTCCTGATGAACACTTTGTATAAAAACATCTTTAAACCTTCCTAAATCATGGGCGCCCCTGGCCTCCAGGGGCGCTTTTCCCAACCAATGTCATCCATTACTTCAACTGGCAAAAATTACTCAACTTCCGACTGCGGATTGCCAAGACATCTTCTGAATCGGCTGAGACAGGGAACGAAAAGCTGAAGCTGACACGAACGAGATGAGTATCTAAAATCATCAAACAGATTTCATTAAAGGTCTTAAAACCTTGGGCGCCCCTGGCCTCCAGGGGCGCTTTTGTCCTTTCTGAATAGTTTCTGATCAAGTCTGGAACCTCAAGTTTGACCACTGATGGCGGCAACTCGGCAACTCAGATTCACCTGCTGACAGATGTGTCGCGGAGCTGGACCAAAAATAGAAACAAACTTCCTGGGTGTCACTTGATCAAAAGACTTCATCTGAATCTTCAAAAAGATGAGCGCCCCTGGCCTCCAGGGGCGCTTTTTCTCTTCAAAGTCATCTACTTTGCATTTCCCTCGTTCTGTATTGAATTTTCATTTTCAAGCGTTTTAATCCTCCGTCGGACTGGCTGGCTAGCTCATTGTGAAGCTATCAAGAAACTGAAGAAATCATCTTGGTGGAAAATCTCACAAAAAGTTGAATACAGCTTCCATAATGATGGGCGCCCCTAGCTGAGAGTGGCGCTTTTGAACTCAGAATATTTTCAATCCAAACTTAGCCAATTTCACAATACTTTTACCTCGTTGAAAATCTCCTTCATCAAAAAGCATAATTTTCAACATCTTTCATCGCAGAGTGTTCTTCTTTGAGTTTCAGGCTTAGATATTAACACCTGGTACTGGCCAACTGCCATTAATGACCTCAGAGGTCCTAACTTTTCTCCTGAAAAAGTTATAACTACCCACCAGCCTTAAACTGACTTTTAACTGAAACTGACTTCACCACTGTGATCGTGATGTGAAATAAGCCAATCAAAATTAATTTCAGCCAATTCTGACAAGTTCTTATTTTTTAGGGTTTCGGGCTAAAAATAGACTTCAGAAACCCTAATTTTCAAAATTTTCAAATTTTGCCAGTATCTCCGTGGCATGACATTGACTCAAAGCCCATACTTTATTTGCCCAAAAATTGAGTTTTGACCCCACTTTTACAAGGTTTAGACCATTGTAAGCAAAATGCCTTAATGAAGCAAAAATTTTGGTTTGGGTACAACATCAGGAATGCCCAAAATTCCCCTAAGGGCTGAAATCATTCCTTCATGGAAATTGTCATTTTGAGCATCCACATTATCATTATCGGACTCCAATATTTCCGTGCCTGTGGGAGATAGTGGTGCATCATTGTTCGGCTGAGGCTCCATATTGTTTTCAGGAATTGGAGAAGGATCTCTAATGTCGGCCAGTGAAACATCGACAGTAGCCAACATCTCTTCAATATTCCTAGATGTGACTGAGTGTGAAGGCTTTAGCTTTGCCTGTTTTTGAACCGGCTCCTTACTCACAGCTATCTCCTTCCTTTTCTTGGAAGTGGTGGCCTCTATTACTTCTATGTCTTGGGATGCGTCTGCATTAGAAGAATAGGATTCTGCCTCACTCAACATATAATAAGTCAGCGTTATCCTTTTTTGCCTTAGCTCCTGAATCTGCTGATCGACCCACCACTGTGTATACTTGATGACAGGCCTCATCAGAGTATTCAAATCAGCATGCTCTGGTTTCGACCACTTAACAGCGGGTAAAGGCAAACTCCCATCGAAGCATGGCTGTGTTTGTTTTTCATCCTCTTCCAACTGATCTGGCACTCGACAAAGTTCCGTTGCCCTGATCAAGATGACAGGCAGTCTAGAGCACATCCTTCGCCTAACTTCAAACTCATCCGTGGCATCTGCCCAGAAATCCTCCAGTTCAACCCTGTGCTTGTATCTCCTTCCATCCACTGTCTTGATGCGATGCTGTGGGTCAAAATTGCCCCTGGATTGATAAGTGGTAAAAGGATAATTTAGTATCTCAAGCCTGGCACTATCGGCGGCCTGGGATGATGGACACAACTCCAGCATGTTCCCTATAAAAAAGGGAAAGGTGACTGCCACCTTCTGCTTTGCCCTTTGGAAGCCTTGAAAGTCTTCCAGCTGCCTTAGAACTTCAAGCAGGACCATTTTGTTCGTGGGGAAGATTGGCAATCAGTATGGGTTTCCGGTGAATCCCTGGATTCTGATGTAAGTATACCTTGGATATTGGATGAACCAAAATCCATACTTGCCAATCAGGCTCTTGGCCTCAGGAGTTAGCCGTTGATGTGTTCCTCCTTGGAGAATCCTTGTGATGTACATAAGGAAGGTGTCGTGAGCTCGCCAGAAATGTGCCTTCCCTCTCAACTGCAGCTATGGATAACAGTCATATGCCTTCAATTCATTTACTCCACTGCCCATTGTGCCTTTGCAGATCAAGCCTGCATATTTGTATGTCCTAGCCAACATATAGATGACATAGGAGCTCATGTAGAACGTTTTAGTCTTCTCCAGGTCGATAAGCTGCTTGTGGAGATTGTTACTTATCAGATGAGACCAGTTGAACATCTTCACGCCTTCCATGATGTCCTCAATGAAATAGTACATCCATGGCTCGAAAGGCGCCCCCAAAGGATTGCCTGCTATCCTATTTAGCAAGATGATGATGTCTCCATAATCCTCTTTGAAGTCTGTGCATAACAACTTCTTAGGCATTTTCCTGAAGGAAGGTCTTGGCTTATCCAGCCATGACTTGTTGAGGTTGGTGGCAGAAAGGTCAGGCTCTTCATCATACAGCCTCTAGGCATCTTCCTTAGTTTTGTAGACTGTCTTAGGGTATGTAGGAATGCCGAAAGCCTCTTGTATGGTCAACTCTCCTAGATGAGCCAATATTCTCCCATCGGGTGCCACAATTTGTCTTGATTCAGCATTATAATGAAGTGCGCATTCCACCATTAGCTCAGCACATTCAAGCGCAGGCAGGAATTCGACAACTTGAAAAATTCCATTCCTCACCATTCTTCTGGCGGCAGGCGTTGGCAAAGGTCCATTGTGCCTGTATATCCTTCTCTTGAATTCGTCAAGGTCGATATGGCCAAGATTGGTGTCCGAGATGTTTTTCCACTTTGACTTTATTCTGGTCTCCGACTGCAATCCTTTGCTTGCGAATTTCATTTGTGCTTGCCTAGATGTCTCTCCCTGATTGATCATCAACCTGCAAGTAAAATACTTAACATTAAAACAAGACCTTTGAAAATTAATTTATTCCGGGGTGTTGTTGGACCAAAATTGTACTTTCAGCTTGTTTGAAGTAAAAATTTCTGTGAAAAAGCAAGCTGAAAGTAAATAAATTCACCAATCATTGAATAAAACTTGTGCCGATAAGAACGTGGAAGATAGAAAAGAGTAGAAACATTTTGCCAATCAATATCCAAACCTCTGAGATTGACCTTTGGCTGCAAACGAATCAAAATTTCTAGAAATTTGATAGAGGAAGTGCACCAATCTGCTGGGAAATGTGATTTTCAGCAAAGAAATAAATTATTTCTTTCTAAAGATCACGCCTTTCAACACAAAATAACTTTTTTCAATGCTATTCTCACTATCTTGTACTTTGCAATATTATTCCTTGAAGATTCGAGAGAGATAACTTCTTCTCAATCGAAATTGTGAGAAATGAGTTGCTGAGACTCATTTATGGCTGAGAAGTGCAATTTTCTCAAGAAATTGCCTTCTTTTTCTTGAGTTTCTTTCAATTTTAGAAATGTTTTTCCCTCTCCGATTGGCAAGTTTCTAATTTTTCTTTCAGTCGTTGAGGCAAGTTTCCAATTTTTATCTCTACGCCTCTTCTGTTTGAGATCTTCAAATTTCTTAAAAATTTGCCTAAGTGTTGGAGAAAATATCAAAAGATATTAAATTAATTGTTTAAAATTAATTTTCCAACATGTTTTAAAACTTCAAATCATGGCAAATTTAAAATTACCTAAGGTAGAATAACTTAATTTTCCAAATAATCTCCAAACTTCGAATTTTTAATTAAAATTTTCCCAAGTGTTGGAAATAATTAAAAATATTAAAATGTTTAAAATTCCAACCCGTTTAAACTTGATACATGGCTAAATTCGTTTGTCCACGGCCAAATATTTTATCTTCCAATTGTCTGCCTAGCCAAATGGGCTTAATAATTTGTTTGCCAATTTCCAACTCTCCGGGCGGACTTCTAGCCTCTCTGGACATTTTTAATTAGCCAATAATTCATTTTCTCTCTCCTTCTGGGTTGGGCGAACTTGGAGATTTCTCTGCCACTTTGCCATTTTTTTATTTGTGCCTTAGGAATTTGTCCAAGCTGAGAGGGGCGGACTTGATACTTGCTCTGCCAGACATTCTTCATTTTGTGTCAAAGAATTTTATTCCATCATGCCGAGGAGTGATTTTCGTGCCAGCCTAACCTCTTCTCCCTCTAGATATTTCTCCATTTTTCATGCCTTAGAAAAATAAAATTTTATTTTTCTAAGCTGGGCGAATTTCCTTGCCAATGGCGTATTTTATCTTCCATTTGTCCAGGGCGGACTTCAACCTTTTCTTGCCATGGCGAATTTTAGCCCTGCCTTGTCCAATGGCGAACTTCACTTGTAATTTGACATTTAATTCAACGTATGGCAAATTTTCCTTGCAATTTCACCACTTCCAAACATCTTGGAGCGGACCTCTTCACACTTCCACCCTTCTCCAACCTTCTTGGGGTGGACTTCACATGCCTCTTGCCATTCAACATATGGCGGACTTGCTAGCCTTCATGCCATCTTCCTTGGGGTGGACTTGCTCATGACTTAGCCATTTATTTTTTCTTGCATGTTGCTGGGCGGACTTGGTGGCCTCCTTGCCATTGACCTTTTTGGGCGGACTTTGACCTTTCCTTGCCAAGGGCGGACTTGGCTTCTTCTTTGCCATGGGTGGACTTGGCCTTCCTTGTGCCATGGGCGGACTTTAGCCTTGGCTCGCCAGTGCATGCCAAAGGTAGGGCAGACTTCATACTTGGCTTGCCATTCCTTCCTCATGGGCACCCTTCTCAGACTTGGCCATTTTTCCAAACTTTTGCCATTTTACCTTGATTTTCATGATTTCTGGAGGCGTGCTGATTTCATACTCTGTGGGATCCGAAAAGAGAAACTTTTTCCCAAAATAGAAACTTTCCAAAAATAGAAAAAGCAAAAAGCATCCCTAAAAAATAGGAACTCCAGAATGGCCTAAAAATGCCAAAAATAAAAAAAAGCAGAATCCCTAAAAAATAGGAAGTGTCAGAATTGACCGAAAGCAATGGCATTCCTTGTCTACCGGGTCTTCTGAGCATTTCAATGACGTTTGAGCACACAAATGGGTTCAAAATTTCAACTTGGCCGGACTGACTCTCAAAAATTTATTCAAATTCAAGACTCTAAACTGGCAATGCAGAGGGCGAAGCCAAAACTTGGGGGTCCCCATTTGCAATGGGGTGATGTGTGAAATAGGTCACAACAGAACTCAAATATAATAAATTAATATTATATGTATATATATATTTTAATATTATAAGTGTATATATATATATATATATATGAAATTATTATAAATTGATAATGAGAAACAATGATGGATATACATATATTTATATAAAACATATATAGATATTATTTATGATTGTCTAATAATAATGCTTGCAACAATTATTAAGTCTTATAAATAATTTTAAATAAGTATGGATAATAGATTCTTACCCGCTTGATCAACACTAATGGTATCTTCTGAGTGTGAAGACTAGATCGATTGGGAATGAAGGACGTCAATCAAGGTTTGAATTAGGTGAAAAGTACTCGCTAACTTATTGGTCATTTGGAAATTAAGGATTTCAAGACAATATAGGGCATCAAAGGGGGACATTACAGTGGTAACAAAGCATCTTTCCTGTCATCCTGTGTGTGCTTGAGCTAGTTGCTTGCTTGCTTGAGCTACTTTCTTACATGCTTGAGCTGGTTGCCTACTTGCTTGAGCTACTTGCTTACATGCTTGAGCTGGTTGCCTACTTGCTTGAGCTGGTTGTTTGTATGCTTGAGTTACTTGCTTGTCCACTTAAGCTACTTGCCTACTTGCTTGAGCTGATTACTTGAATGCTTGAGCTGGTTGCCTGCGTGCTTGAGCTGGTTGCTTACGTGCTTGAGTTGGTTGCTTGCGTTCTTGAGCTGCCTACCTATCTACTTTAGCTACTTGCTTGTGTACTTGAACTACTTGCCTATGTGTTGCCTGCTTGAGCTACTTGCTTGTGTGCTTGAGCTACCTAGATGATAAAGGACAACTTATCTTAGAGCCAAAATTTATCCTAGACACCAAAGAAAGGAAATAGAGGAACGAGATCATTACAATCTCTAATCAAGTGAAAGGGACTTTGTGAAGAAGATGCTACATGGGAAAGAGAAGAAACTATTAAGGTGTTTAAAGATAAACAAAGTCAAGAAGGGCAAAACCCTAAGAGTTCTTGACTAGAACAAGAAACAAACTAACTATTGTATGTAATTCTTTTTGTTTTCAGTATAGGCTAATAAGTCATTCCCTTGCAGGATAAGGTGTCTAGAAGACTTGGAAGAGGTTAGATGTAATGAAATATTACAATCTCTTTCCAAGGTTATAAGGCTGGATAGACCTAAAGGTGTCCAGAAGACCTAGAAGAGGTTAGATGTAACGAAATGTTACAATCTCTTTCCAAGGTTATAAGGCTGGATAAACTTAAAGGTGTCTAGAAGACCTGGAAGAGGTTAGATGTAACGCAATGTTACAATCTCTTTCCAAGGTTATAAGGCTGGATAGACCTAAAGGTGTCCAAAAGACCTGGAAGAGGTTAGATGTAACGAAATGTTACAATCTCTTTACAGGGTTATAAGGCTGGATAGACCTAAAGCTGTCCAGAAGACTTGGAAGAGGTTAGATGTAATGAAATGTTACAATCTCTTTCCAGGGTTATAAGGTTGGATAGACTTAAAGGTGTCTAGAAGACCTGGAAGAGGTTAGATGTAAATGAAATGTTACAATCTCTTTCCAGGGTTATAAGGTTGGATAGACCTAAAGGTGTCCAGAAGACCTGGAAGAGGTTAGATGTAACGAAATGTTGCAATCTCTTTCCAGGGTTCTAAGGTTGGATAGACCTAAAGGTGTCCAAAAGACCTGGAAGAGGTTAGATGTAACAAAATGTTACAATCTCTTTCCAGGGTTCTAAGGCTAGATAGACCTAAAGGTGTCTAGAAGACTTGGAAGAGGTTAGATGTAAAGAAATGTTACAATCTCTTTCCAGGGTTCTAAGGCTGGATAGACTAAAGGTGTCCAGAAGACTTAGAAGAGGTTAGATGTAATGAAATGTTACAATCTCTTTCTAGGGTTATAAGGCTGGATAGATCTAAAGTTGTCTAGAAGATCTGGAAGAGGTTAGATGTAACAAAATGTTACAATCTCTTTCCAGGGTTATAAGGCTGGATAGACCTAAAGGTGTCCAGAAGACTTGGAAGAGGTTAGATGTAACGAAATGTTACAATCTCTTTCCAAGGTTATAAAGTTGGATAAACCTAAGAATAAGGTGTTCAGAAGGCCTAAGAATGGATTAGATGTAACAAAATGTTACAATCCTTTCCTAGGATAAGACAAGCATTCCAAATAGGAGAATCAAGAGATGAAAAACCTGAAGGGAAGAAAACCCTGTGTTGCTTGAGGACAAGCAAAAACAAGAGGGGGAGACTTGTGATGTCCCCATCACCCAAGAATATCTAAGATAAGTATACATTTAATATATAATATATATTTGCATTCAAATAGAGTAATCATTACATTACATTACATTATATATAAACGTGACTAACTTGGGTACTGTTGGTGACAGATTAGAAGAAGAGATCCTAGAAGAAACTAAGATGTTTTTGCTTGAGGTCAAGAAAATTTGGGAGGGGAGGATTGTCATGTCCCCAAAAACGTTACATAATGAGCATTGGAATAAGTAAATAAGATAAAAATAAAATACATATTAAAATTCTAAATATTAATAATTTAATTATAATTCTCACAAGATAATACTATAATTTAATTATCAAATGCAATATTATAAATACTAAAATATAAAACAATTTAAATAATGTAATCATAATAGATAATAAAATTAATATAAAATACACAAATATAAAGTATGAAATAAATAAACAAATATAAATATAAAATAAAATGAATATTAAATATAAAAAGAAGAGATATAAAATAATAATAAATATATTTTAAAGAAATATAGAATATAAAATATCATATTTAAGTTAATATAAATAATGTTGGTGACCTTTGTGAAGGGTTGCACTCTTTTGAAAAGACATACGTGTGGTATAAAGGAGATAATTTGAGAGGGAATAAAAGAATAATATGGGAGGAGTTTGAGCAGATTTAGAGGAGATGTAATTAAAGGAAAATATATGTGTATCAAGCATGAGCATATTTATGAGATTCCAATAATTAACTGATTAAGGAAACATGTAAGTATTTATGTATGTAAATAATCAGCTTAGTAAATGAATTAAGAATTCAAATATAATAAATTAATATTATAAGTATATATATATATATATATATATATGAAATTATTATAAATTGATAATGAGAAACAATGATGGATATACATATATTTATATAAAACATAGGGCATCCCCAAAGGGGGACATTACACTTAAGTCATAAAAAAAAAATCAAACATTTTTAAACTTAAGTGAATTATCAAATAATTTACCCCAAGTTACGAAAAATCTTGAAACACCTCGAAATCCAATTTTGATTGCGCCAATGTGATATTGTGGCATTGGGTGAATGATTAAAGCCATTTTGGTGGCTTACTAAAAATAGATGTGCTCTCAAGAAGTTTGGAGAACACCCCAAAAGTCCGAAAACACCATGGAGAGTGTCATTCAGACCAGTATTGCCCACTAAGCTCACTACCACCAATAATATCCATGTATTACCACAACTGTGTCCTCCAAGAACTTTGGAGTCCCCTTTCCTTACCACTTAGCCTACGGGAACTCAAAAAATAGGCTAATGGTCATTGAACTGATTACGCCCAATAACGTGACATTACATGCACAACCCCAATTTTCTTGTACTTTTCAAAAATATGTATATCCCCTTCCCCAATGACAATGACCTATTTCTTGGATGATGTTTGATCATCCTAGGGTCTCTCGAATATCCCCCCAATGTCCCGATTAGGGGAATGTTTAGGGATGTTTCCCCTCTATTGGTGGTGGTGGGCGATGGCAAGGGGACATCTCCCCAACATTTCCATGTCTTAGTGACATCCTTGTGCAAGAAATGTGAAGATTTTGGGGGTGGTGATGGAGGGGGGAATTGGATGTGTCCCCATAGAACACACACACACACACCCACACACTATATATATATACATATAAAAAAAAAAAAAAGAATAATTAGAATTTGCACAAAACGTACACCATTCGATAATGAATCGAAAACATAATTGATAATTGATATTCAATGTCAATTATCAAATCATAATTCATAAATCTTAAAGATAAATCAAAATAGTTCAAAGTCTATATTGGCAATTGCACATAGACAATCAATACAAATCAATAATCACCGTATTGCTCTTCATTAAGAGCATCAATGTCATCAATATGTTCATTAGAACCACAAGAAATCCTAGTGTCTCTCCCATTAGGTCTGCTATGCAAGCCTTTTGTAGTAGCCTCATGCTTGGGCAAGTGCATGGAAATGGGGGACACATAATGGTCAACCTTGAGATTTTTGACAAAAAACAAGTTCATTATGCAAAACATGCACAATCCATAACACATATATGTTAGTGTATGCATTATAGCATTAAATGGCATTATGGCTTGGATTAGATACAAGCCATACCACATACAAGTTATGTTCTGCAAAAATTAATGCAAAACATAAAACAATGAATTTGAACAACTTCCTCAAGTTTACATGTTTTGCAATGGAATGTTATGAAACCACCATCAAAATGACAAGCTACTTCTTAGCTTTCTAACCATACATTTTTTTTAATATTTTAAACAAGTTTTTTTGTTTTTAAATTTTTCTTTACAAGTGTCTTCATATTCCTTTAAATTTTGACTCACTTATCTAAATTTGAAGAAAGTTATATAGGATTGTTCTACGCTTCATTTATGCACATTGAAGAAAAAAAAAAATCGGATTAGTTTTGTGCAAGTTATGTGATGCGAATGCTGAGTGATGCATTTTTCAGGATGCATCCACTTTGAAAACTCACTTCTTTTTTAATAAAAAAAATGCAACTTGTTGTACTCACTCTTAGCTATATTTTTGCCAAATATTTTTTAATAATATCTAATGCAACAAAAACAAGGGGGCACACACCACACATTATGCTTTATTTTAATAATAAGAACAAAAACACTTTTGTGTGCACGCAACATTTCATCATCTTATCTTTAAACCATTTAAAAAAATCTTTAGTAGTTTAGAAACTAGATTTAGAGTACTACAATTCTTGTTCTTATTATATCTTGAAATTTTGAGTGTAGACATTTCAAATTATTCATTCAAGTTTAGGATTAGCTGATTTTAAGACAAAGGTTTCTACTTTTGTCCCCCTATTTGTTCTCCATTTCCATGCACTTATATGCCTTTTATCCTTGACCAAGATTTATAAAAAATGGAAGATAAAGTCTTAAGGGCAATCTGTGAGACACCATTGGCAGGTCACCCTAGATATTTCAAGACATATAGACAAACCAATGAAATATTCTCATAGAAGGGACTTAAGGATGATGTCCTTTAGCATATCAAAGGGTGCCTAGCTTGTCAACAAAACAACACAAAGAAAACTTTTCTGGCAGGCCTATTGCAGCCCTCACTAATACTAGATTTGAAATGGGAGAGTATTTCTATGGCATCCATGGCATGCTCCTTGTTGCAATATTGGGTTGGGTTGAGGGGCACACCAAACCCAAATTAAAGCCTTTGAGATCACACAAACCTTATAAGGGGTATGCCATTTTTCAAATTTTATTGCTTTTGAGTTAATGATGTTGTTTCAATGCTCTTTTTGCCTTCTTGTCATTGCTATTCTCTCATCTTCTCACAACTGTTCTCCACTCTTCTCACAATTGTTTTCCTTTGTTTTGTTCTTCAAAATGTGGAGAATGGAAAAATGAGTTTGTTTTTTGTTTTTAGTTGTTAGTGTGGCATTGAAATGTGCTAGACAATTTTTTCTTGGAATTTTCACAATACAACCAGCACTAAGCCAACTGATTAGTGTTAGCTCAACAAAGTAATAAGCAAACTGAAAAACACTCAACACCAAAAATGTGCCCTAAAACCCGATGTGGGTGAGGGGCTAGCATATGGTGGAGGTAAATGCTCAATAACTTGAAAAGAAGTTACAACTGAAAGTAAAGAGGTGGTGAACCAACCATGAACAATTTCCACACTTCCACTTATTCAATGGGGGGAAGAAAGAAACAAAGCAAACTAATTCATCCGCTGCGGTAGGCATCCACTTGTGAGTGGGAATTCAACACTTTTTAGTGGGTACAAAAGAGAGATTATTAAGTTCTTTTTCCACACTGGCAGTAAACCATCCAGGGGTTATAGTGTTTGCATTAAAAATCACAAGTAAATGCAGTAAATACCAATGGTTGGATTAGTACCACTAATTCACAACCTTACAATTAGAGAAATCTGCAACTTACAAGTGTTACATTGATAGATAAAATGCAAATATGTGAAGGATGAAACTTACAAGTTTTAAACCTCTCTAATACTGAAATTGAAGCCAAAAACTGAACTTATTGAAGGCCGATAACAAAAATCAGCAAACTGAAAATGTCAACCAGCAACAAAAAACTACATAAATGCTCACAACTTCATCAATATACCTCCGAATGTGATAAAACGAAGTGCAAAGACTCTTTGGAGAGTAGGCGCCCAAGATACAATGATGAAACAACTTCAAATTGCCTCCAATTATTTGGCACGAATTCCAATGCCCTTCATGAGAGGTATGGCCTGCTGGGAGGTGCAATTTTGCAAGATAAAAATAATAACTTGGAAATAAATTCCAATCTCTTGTGGAAAGGGTAGCCTTGAGTCTAGAATGAATTCGCAAACATACCCAAAATGATATTTTATTTGCTCAAAAAGCTGCTAACAAAAAACACTTTCAGCTGTAGTAATCGAAGCAGCAAAAATCGTTTGGGGAAAAAATCGGCAAACCAAAAAATCAGGATTTTTTGAAAAATCGTGAAAAAATGGGGGAAAAATCGGATTTGAAAAAAAAAATGTAAAAAAAATAGACAAAACCTACTTTTTTTTTGAACATTTCATGACATTTTTGAAAATAACGACTAGCGCGAACATATTAATAACAAAAAAACACGTGTTTTCTGGGTTTTTTCGCGCATTTTATGGTTCTGGATTTTCCGCATTTTTTAAATGATTTTTTTTGACGTTTAAATCATGATTTAAACATGATTTTCAACGCTTTTTTGCAAGGTCAACGAAACCCAAAAAATCGGGAAGCTTGCAGATTATTTAAAAATCGCGATTTTATGATTTTTTGCAGATTTATGCTTCTATGGTAGTAATCATAGATTACATACTCTTCGATTACTCTCCGAGTAGCTGAGTAATCTCCAAAAAATTTGCATGCCGAGTAATCTTTGCTTTTACTCTCGAGCAGTATGCAGATGGATTTTCTCCTGTCAAATTATCAAGTAACTGCCAGTAGCTCACAAAAAACCCACAAACTTGGCAAGTTTGTGTGTGTATAAATATGTCTCTGTGTGTATATGCATGCAAACTTGGCATCATGTGTATGTTTATAGATATGTATGTGTGCATAGTGCAGTCTTGAGTATACATATACATAAATATCCACATACATTTGCCGAGTATTTCCCGAGTCAAAATTTTTGGGCTTACCGAGTACTCTCCGATTCCAAGTATGTAAACTATGGTAGCAATACCAACAACACCAAAACTGAGAAACATCATCAAAATTCTCCATTTTGAAGCCCAATTTGCTTGTCTGGATGAGAAGTAGCCATGAAGCCAACTAGGTGTTATCTTTCAAACACGAAATTGGTTAATTGCTAGGAGGTAAGCATTCCTCAAAGCTGAATTTACAATGTCATTTCGACAGCATAACTTTAGCATAAACATTGGATGATAAAAGCTGGAGCAAAACTTCTCTTTTTTAAGAAAGGAGGTGACTTTTCAAATTCCCAAAACTCCTCCAAGAATGGGACGCCAAAAGTTCCCTTTGAAATATTTTAAAATTCAAAAATATTAAATCCTCCTTTAGAATGACGTCCACTTCAAGGTACAATAAAACTTTATTAAATATTTAATAACTTCCTTCATGAGGCGTCCACCCTTTATGTCCACCTTTTAACACAACTTCAAGTCATAACACTAGGCCAAGGGGTCAGTTAAAAAATATAACATTAATGACTTGAAATAACTTATTTCTCCAATATTTCACCTTAAAGCTAAAACCAAACATACTCGACTGCTCCAACTGAAATGGTAAACTTACTGAGATGTTGTCAATAGGACCACTGCCAAAATTAGAACTTACTAAAAATAGTAAATTTTGAGAAATGCCAAAAACCTCCAAATAATGGAAATCTTAATTTCACCTCAACGAGCCTACAGACTTCCAGAATAGGTTGATGAGCTACTGAAGAGCGAATGGCTAAAATGGGGGCATTACAGACACTTTTAGGGTTAGGGTTGGTGTAATAGGGTGTGGGGCTCCTTATGGGCTTCCCATCCCTTTTTCTTCCAGTTTTGTGTTTTTTTCTTTAAATTGCATTTTATGTTGATTGGGTTGTAGGGGAAAGACTAGCCGTCCCTTGCCATACCCCAAAAGGTAAGTGTTTCAAAAGCATTTCCATAATTTTTTTGACGATCAATGGTAGGGTTTCGTAGTGTCCTTGCATCCTTGATATGATCTATAAAGGGACTAGCCCTCAAAACATAGGGGATGCATCCCCTAGATACATAGCTATTCTTCACAAGTCTTCTAGGACCTTTCATGCATGTACATTGTTAAAAATCATTAGGCAAAGGGATTGACAAAATGCACAAGCATATCCAAGCAATTTTAGTGCTAGTGAAAAGAGAGATGCTAACACACCAACTTAGGGGTGTACATCCCAAAATCCATGCTTCTAGGTTGGCAAAGTTATTGGTGTATTTGATACCTTATAAGCTTACCGTGACTTACATATATAATCAAAGTGGGATGATTCCATTCCTAATTCTATATGCAATACATTGTTTATATGTAGGTAGGTGGATTTTTCTTTACTATAACAGATGGAATCATCCTCAATAGAAACTCAAAATCAAATGATGTGATAATGCTTTTTTTTTAAATAATCAAGACAGAAAACAGCTGCAAGGTTGAATCAGTTCTTACCTGTTAGCTTAGTTAAGTGAAAATTGAAATATGTGGGTGATTTCTTCTAAAAGGGGTTAGCACATAGAAAATATCCTTGAGAAAATTGTATGATTGAATACAATCCTATTGGGGTCAAAAAGTTGCTCAGCTCTTGTTATGGCTTATGTCTTCAAATCTTAAGTGATGAATCTTCAACATTCTGGTAACTCTCTTTGGATTGCACAGTACTAAGTTAAATTTCTAGAATACAAAAGCTAATATAGAGTTACTATCATGACATATTGATTCTTTTGTTGGAAGGCAAGACAATTATATTGCATGTTAAGTAAAGCAGACATAAAGAACTTAAATACACTTCATTTACATATCAGACTACTTATTGTATAATGTATGCAGCAGGTCTTGTCTAAAATCTGTTAAAGCATATTTCGGTATTGTTATTTGTAACATCAAGAGAGGCATAAATTGATCTGGTTTTGTTACTTTTCAGACACTAGAGATATCGATGAAGAACGCAGAAACATTATAGTCCAAAAGATTTATCAATCTGCTTTAGAAATAGCCAAAAAACGTGGGGTTACACTGTCAGAGTTCCATATTGTGAATCAGGACCCACCAGCTCATTGTTATGAATCTATAATTGAAGCAATGAAGGACACATCCAAGCATCTGAATTTAAACTACAAGCTCATGATCAGCAGGGCATACCATGATTCATTATTCATGGCCAGGTAATTACTTTTAGTGAATATGGATTTCAACTTTGTAATTTTCTGAATCTGTTTATGCATCTGTTTCTGCACATTTTGTTTATCTAAGAGTTCTATTAAATTAATGAAGGAAAACAACTGATTGCATATATAACTAAGAAAAGTATATAACAGTAAGGTCATTGCTACTCATTTGATCAATTAATCCAATCATTGTATTGTTACTTTATTTTGTTTTGGTCTCCACAAGATTCTGCAGAGCAAGTCCTAAGAGTTCTATTTTTTTGCATCCTCATTTGAATCCTTAAAGTAAAAATCCTCAAAATCAAGTTCACTTACTTTTGCATAGTCTTATTTGCTCTAGATTTTTCTTTTTGGTATGGAGAATCAGCACTAGCCAGGACCCCATTTGTGAGGTCTGAATTATGCGGCCCCTATAACCTCTCGCCACATGAGCTGCCTTCACCCATGCAGTGGTTGAAGCCAGGGATTCAAACCTACAACAACTATCTGTGTCTTTCAGTGGCTTAACCATCCAGTCTATGTCCCCTGGGCCTTGTTTACTCTAGATTTTACCATTCGGAGTTCATCGTATTATCCTCAGCCTGTATTGTAGACCACTCCATTATATGCACAACAGTTAGGGAAGCCACAGTAAAACATCTATTGCAAGATCACAGATATTTTTGAGCATCAGATACCTTGGAACTGGTCTTAATTTAGATGACCTGATATTTAATATTTTACTACCACAAATTTAATAAGTAGTTCATTTTCTGCAAACAAATCTTTGTTTATGAATTAAGATTTAGAATTTAACATGACTATTGGCATATCTGCATACCAAGGATTGATCCAGCTTCAAGCTAGATTTTTCTCTTATAGACAAGATTCAACCCTTTTACTGATTGGAGCTGAAAGTATGTCATTTGACATGGGAACAAAGAACATCCTGCAAGCTCATTCAGATTAGGATTCACCCAGGCTTTAAGGCAAATTTCCTAGTTTTTTCTTATAGAAGTTTCATCAGTCTATAAGTTGGAGATGAAAATTGTTGACACATTTCAGCTAAGAGAAAACACAGCTGTGCAAAACAAGTATGGTGGTTAGAATAGCTACCTGCTGACAAAGTCATTCCCCTTACTGATTGGAGCCAAAAGCATGTCATTTAGTATGGGAACAAAGACCGTCTTGCAACCTCATGCAGATTGAGAACTCATCCAAGTTTAAGGCAGATTTCCTAGATCTTTTGTAGACAAGATTCATTGCTATATCAATTGGAGGCAAAAGTCATTGAGTTCTCCTCCATCCAGGAGAGAATGTAGCTTTAAAACAAACATGGCGGTTATAGTATCTGCTCGTAGGTAAAATCAAAGGTTGCAGTATGCATGTATAAGCTACACAATCATGGGCATTGATAGATACATGTCAAAAGGCAAATGATAGAGGGAAAAACATCATAATTCTTCTGTGACAAAGCATATGAGCAGCATGTAGGATAAGTACCATCTCTTGCTCTCCTATGCACAGAAAAATATTTGAGGAAACACTAACAGAAGCACAACAATCCAATGTGTCAAACTTCAGTAAGGAGATGTTCAAGGACTTGCCCAAGTTAAAGTCACAGTCTATTTACCAGCAGATTTTGTTTAATGACAACAGCCAGAGCAAATCCAGCATGTCTGTTAGGCCTTCAGCTTCATACCATCCTCCAGGGTCATGTGTGACAAACTCCCTGTACCTGATCCAACTTTCAGACTTCTATCCAACAGCCATTCTTCTCAAACTATTTGTGTGGCTTCCTCCAGCAGCTATACACAGTCTCAACTCTCAAGCATACAGATCTAATGTTATTTTCAAGACTAATAAACTGTAGTCTTCCACCACTCTGCTGATTTGTTTTCACGGGATTTTGTAGGTCTGATTTTTGTTTTTAGTTTTTGGTACTTACTTCTTGTTTTTGAGTTTGTTTGCCAATAATGCTAAAAAGTACCAACAAGCATATTGTTGTACCCCAAAATTAAAATTTTCGCTACACTTAGGCATTTTGAAGAAATGAGTCCAAATACTATTAAATCTGTCAAAAAGGTCAGAATTGGGGTTTTGCATGTCTTGCATGAGGGTCAAAAACTTTGAACTTTCAAAATCAGACAATCTAGGTTGGTTCAAAATGATCAAACCTACAATACCCAGATCTCAGTTTTTCATCCCTAAATTTTAGGAAATTTTTTATTTTTAGCAGTTTTCTAAAAATAGAAACTTTTTTTGGGTTTCTTTCGAAATGGATACTTGCAATCTAAAAATAGAAAGTCTGGCTTCTAGGGTTGAGACTGATTTTGATTGGCTTAAAATACTTCCTCATCAGCTTGGTGTAGTCGGAATCACGAAAAGATCACTTTTGCCCTAGTGGGTCTATTCCGCTTTTTCAGAAGCTTCTTTTGGAGAATCAAGGTCATCAATGGATGTCAGTGGCCAAGTGTCAAAATCAGACATTCAAGCGTCAAGTAGAAGCTGTCAACGATGAACGTGCACAAAAAACGGAGAAAGGAGTGAATATTTTGAAAAAGTTGAAAAATGCAAAAATTTGGCTAACTTTGGTGAATCCAAGTGCCTCCAGTCAAGAAGGGCGCCTATACTCCCATGCCTTAGAAAATTTTTCGTTTCCAACAGCTGAGACAAAGAAGGCACGCCAAACGAGGAAGGATTTTGAAATTTGCATAAAAGTTTCTAAGTCTGCTCAGCATGGGTGCCCCTGAGGAGAATAGGCACCCATCTTTTTAAAGCATTAGATGATAAAACCAAAAGTGCAGCTCCCAGGCAATGTTGGTCAAATCTATCTCAGCTCCACAGAGAGCCCGACAGCGTAGTCATATGATCACTCAGCCATCGGCAAAACCAGATCGAACAGGAACCATGATAAGAAGTGTTCAAACTCTGAAGATGAACAATGAAAAAATTCTAAGTCTGGTGAATCTGGGCACCCCTGGAGAAGAAGGGCGCCCAAGTTTTATGAGGCCAAATGAACTAATTTGCAGAAGATGCCTCCAACATGACTTCGTCAGACTTGATCAAGCTGTCCAACACAATTGTCAGCATGTCCGTCGGAGAAGGCAGTCATCAAATGTCGCAACACGAACATAGGAGGAAAAGTGAGAAAAGACAGAGTTGGAAGCAAAGTTTGAAGATCAATAAAAAAACTAACTCTGGAAGAAATGGGCGCCATACTTCAAGAAGGGCGCTTAGGGTTTAGTGCCATCAGAAATCAATTTTCAAAGATAAACCATATAGAAGACCCCTTCCAAAATCATCCTAGCTATCTAGTGGACCTATCAGCTAGTTAGTTTGATCAGTACAACGCCCATAATCGTGGATTCATGTGAAGGTCAGAAGACAAGCATAAAATTGAAGATCTTGAAATTGACTAACTCTGGAGAAAATGGGCGCCCTTTTCAAGGATAGGCACTTGACATTTCGAAGGGTCAAATGAAGTTTTTAGCAGATGACGTCTCCAAAACCATATTGTTAGATTTGATTAGGCTTCGTGACGCAACGTTCAACTCATTTGCCGGATCAATTTGGAAACCGAAAATCAGAGTCAAACCATGGTTGAAAATTGAACAAAAGTTGAAAACGGTGAAAAGTTGGCTAAGTCTGGGAAAAAGGATGGGATACCTCAAAAAAGGTGCCCAACTTCCAATGCCTTAGTCAAATTTTTGGAAATTTCAAAAATTAAAGTTGAAAACCAAAGTCTAAGTTCATTACACAATCTTGAATTAGGGTTTTGAGGAATTAGGGCAAAAGAAAGTTGTTTTCTCAAGGCAAAGCATATTTAAAGCACTTTTGGGTTTTACTTTTCATTATTTTGTTGCAGGTGGTCTTCAAGGAGAAACTGTAAATGTAATCAAATCTTTATCAAATAGGATCCTAAGAAATCTAAAGTTTAAAACTAAGGTCTGAAATTCTGAGGGAGAAATTTCTAAGTCAAAACTATTTCCAGATTTCTTCTCTTAAAGCCGAATGTACTGATTGCAGAACATTAATAAATTTTGATGTTTGCATATCAATGAGGGAACTATGTTTAATACCTTAGAGACTCGCCTCTAAGGGATGCATCCCTTGAGAGGACGTGTCTCCACACGTGGAGACATGTCCACTCAAGGGATGTGTCCCTTTGGGCACGCGGGTCTCATAGACAGCCGACTAACACTCGGCTTAACAAACTTAACACATATATCCTTACATACATGGTAGACATATATTATATGAGTTCCGATTTTATTCAATGCAAATTTAAATCATCTTTTATTATTTTCGAATTTATGCATGCTTATAAATTCAACTAACTTATTTTTTCAGAAATATTAAACATGAAGAGCTTTTGATCTTATATAAACGATGATGATGCTTATAGCAATCATCGTTTATATCTGACCTAAGCTACCATTCATCAACACTCCCTCTTAGCTAGGGAAGATATTTCAAATCAAATAAGTGGAGATATCACCTTCACACGTGATATCGAAGATATGATATGATTTCTCAAAGTTGTCAAGTCACATGACATTCTTCATAACAAATCTTCATTATGGTATGTGCGTTGACATCAAGTCACATAATGTCTACCATAATACATGGCATATACACGGATATAACTATCCACCATGATTATCTCTTAAGGATCACAATGATCTTCAGATGATATCAAGTCCCATGATATCCATCAAAGTGTCCAAGAGATACTATCATGACATGTCCATAGATATCAAGTCACATGTAATCTATGATAGTTTATTATTGTAGAGTCGTCACTTTACAATGTCAAATACAAGTGTTCATTATCAGAAAGATCGTCACCTTTCGATAATGTATACAAGGGGAGTAGGCCCATAAGGTCATGGAGTCACACACATGACAAAAGAGTTTACACATTAAACATCTTTATATATTAGTACAATTTATAAACAATTTGTATTTCAAACATAAATAAAAAATTACATTTCAAGCATACCAAGTTTCTTCCTGAAGTGCTCTACCTTGATTCGGGAGAGAGGTTTGGTGAGAATGTCTGCAGTTTGATCATTTGTACTGATATACTCCAATTGGATCACTTTCCTTTCCACCATATCTCTTACATAATGATAGGGGATCTCAATGTGCTTAGGTCTATCATGAAAGACAGGATTTACAGATTGTTTGATGCAACTCTGATTATCACAGTGAATAATTTGTAGGATTCAAGGGCTCACCAAAGAGTCCTACAAGCAATTTATGAAGCCAAACTGCTTCTCTTGCTCCCATTGAGGCTGCAATGTACTCAACTTCTATTGAGCTCTGAGCAACTGAAGATTGTTTTTTGCAAATCCAGGAGATCATAGCCGATCCTAAATTGGAGCAACATCCTGATGTGCTTTTCTGATCGGTTACACTTTCAGCCCAATCTGAATCAGAGTATCCATGTAGATCTAGTTGATTATTTTTGTAAAGGAGACCATATCCAATAGTGCCTTGAAGATATCTCAATATATATTTTACAGCCATTAAGTGAATTTCCTTTGGCTCACACATGAACTGGCTGAGAACATTCACTGCATAGCAAATATTAGGTCTGGTGTTAATCGGATACATCAAAGGATCCAATCATCTATTTGTAGGGTTGGATCTACACATTTGGATTCTGTTGTTGCTTCTTTCAATTTGTGAAGGCTGGTTTCCATAGGTGTAGACATCGGTCTACAGTCCAACATTCCAAATCTTTTCAGAATATCAATAGTATACTTCCCTTGGTTTAGTATAATGCCCTCTGATTTCTACCATACTTCCAAACCTAGGAAGTAGTGTAGAATGCCCAAGTCTTTCATGTCAAATTTAGAAATTAGATCCCGTTTCCCTTGAGCAATGAGGTGATCTTCTCCTGTTATCAGCAAGTCATCAACATATAAAATAATTATTAGCATATCACCTTTGATTACCTTGAAGTAGAGATTGGAGTCAGCATCATTCTTTGAAAATCCTAATCCCAAGAGATAGCTGTCAATTCTTTCATACCAGACCCTGGGAGCCTGTTTAAGTCCCTAGAGGGATTTCTTCAGTCTACATACATGTGAGTCAGGTTTATGTATCACAAAACCTTTAGGCTGTTCCAAATACACTTCCTCTTCAATGGTTCCATTTAGGAAACCAGTTTTCACATCCATTTGATGGATCTTCCAGCCTTTAGTTGCTGCAATGGCTAACACTGCTCTCAATGATGTGTAATGGGCAACAGGTGCAAATGTTTCTTCGTAATCAATGCCTTCCTTTTGAGAAAAACCTCTTGCCACAAAACGTGCTTTATGTTTTTCTATACTGCCATCAGCAGCATGCTTGATTTTGAAGAGCCATTTGGAAGAGACAACAAATTTCTCTATTGGTCTAGGCACTATATCCCATACATTATTCTTTAGAATAGACTATTATTCCTCTGTCATTGCATACTTCCATGCTTGATGTTGAAAAGATTCTGTAACACTGACAGGTTTTGAGTTTATGATGTTCATTAGAGCAACATAGCTAGAGAAACGTTTGGGTCTTTTACTCTCCCTGAATGTTCCTTTGAGTACTGCATAATCCTCTGCTTCTTTGATCATCTTCCTGGCCCATAGTGGTCTCGTTCTGCTGATGTTATTTGTATTCTCATTTGAAGTGGAAGGAAGTTCATGTGGCGTTTCCTCAGGATGCTCCCTCTGAATCTCAGGAGCAGGTTCCATTTCAGGTACTCTAGGGAAATAGGTTTTTGTCTCACTAGAACTTCTTGCCCTCTTGAATGCAATGTCTTCTTCAAAGATGACATCTCTGCTCAATTCAATTTGTTTCTACCCAGGTATGAATATCCTGTAGGCTTTGGAGGTTTCACTATAACCCACAAATACTCCCTTCTTTGCAGAAGGTTCTAGTTTGAATCTCTTCTCTTTGGGCACATGAATATAGACAGGACAACCAAAAAAATCCTAAAATGACTAATGTCAGGTTTTATGCCGGTAAAGGCTTCTTCAGGAGTTTTGTTATCAAGATGAGAGTGAGGACATCTATTTTGGATATAGACATCAGTCCTAGAGGCTTCTGCCCAGAAAGAAGTTTAAATGTTTTGGTCAAGCAGCATTGCCTTAGCAGTTTCTACAATGGTTTTGTTTTTTCTTTCAGCAACCCCATTTTGTTGAGGATTGCAAGCAACTGTGAACTCCCTCTTAATTCCAGCACTCATGTAGAATTCCTTAAAAATCTCAAAGGTGTATTCTTTCCCATTGTCTGTCCTTGAGGTTTTTATTTTCTTTCCAGAGAAATTTTCAATAAGGGCTTTGAATTCTTTGAACCTTCTAAGGATTTCTATTGACTCTTTGCACTTAAGGAAATAGATCCAGGTTTTCCTAGAGAAGTCATCTACAAATATGACGTAGTATAGAAATCCTGCCTTAGAGGGTACAGACATGGGTTCACATAAGTCTGAGTGAACCAGTTCTAACACATATAGGGTTTTGCTCAAACTATTGGTAAAGGACCCCTTTGTATTCTTTCCTAAGGCACAACCTTTGCAAGTTCCTTCATGAGATGGTTTTAACTTGGGTAAGCCTGTTACAAGTTTTTCCACAGAAGGTAGGGCACGGAAATGAAGGTGTCCTAATCTTCTATGCCAAATCTCATTTGAATCAAAAGTGTCTAGGGTAAGGGCTTGTTTAACCTCAGTGCAAAGTTTGTAAAGGTACCCTTGTCTTACACCTATGGTTTGGGCTTTCTTGATTGTTGAGTTCTTAGGCCATGCTAGAACTTTCCCATCCATAAAGGTAACTCTATAACCATTGTCTTCAAGGGCAGAGATGGATATAAGATTCCTCTTTATTCCAGGTACAAATAAGACTCCAATGAGTTGTAGAGAAAGCCCAGATTTCAACTTGATGGAACAAGTTCCAACCCCTTTTACTGGGTGTGCAGAATCATCCCCAATGGTTACTTCTTCATTAGATCTTTTGGTCATAGTATCTAAGTGTTCTCTGAACCTTGTGATATGTCTAGAGGAACCACTGTCAATTACCCAGTTGTGGGTGTTGTTGGATACTTGACTAGATAAGGTTGTATAGAACACAAAGTTCTCAGATTCATGGTCTGAGTTTGGCTTTCCTACTTTAGCAAAGGATGCTTGTTGTTTAGTCCTATCAGGGCACTTCATTGCATAGTGACCATATTGATCATATCTAAAGCATTGTGCTTGCGAGATATCCTTCTTCTTATAAGATCCCTTTCCATTGGAATTTCTCTTTCTCTTAAAAGAGCCTTTCTTGAAGGAGTTTTTCTTACTCCTTTTATTAGATGTTGAGTTGAGTACATGAATGTCTTCATCTATGTTCTTTTGTTTATTTTCTTTTGTGGAGAGTCTGGTTTCTTCTTGAAGGCAATCAGTTCTTAGCCTATCAAACTTAGGAAGTTTAAATCTCGCACTTACTCCTTGAACAAATGATTCCCATGAGTTTGGTAGGCCTCCTACTGCACTTAGGGTTAACTCTTTGTTGTCAATCTGATATCCAATTGTGGATAATTGATCCCTCAGTTCAATAATCCTCATGAAGTATGCATTAATGGACTCTCGTTTGTTTATTTGGGCATTGCTGATTTGCCTTTTTAATGCAAGAGTCCTGCAAGTGTTGTTGATCTCATAAGTACTCTCAAGAGATTTGTACATATGGTATGCAGTTTCATGTTTTGCTAGGATGGGCACTACATGATCCCTAATTGCATCTACTAGGATTTTCATGGCCTTTTCATTGTTTTCAATCCATTGAGTTTTCTCAGGTTCAGCCTCTGGTTCCTTGTTATTTTCTCTCACAAGTGAGTCTAACTTATTCTCTTTAAGGATCATCATGAGTCTAAATTTCCATGATGTAAAGTTGTCTGCTTGTGCAAGACGATCTTCAAATCTGATCACACTTGACATTATGAAGAATGTGATGTGAATTCGATTTTAGAAAATACGAATTTTCTTGAGCAATCTGATATTTAGATTTGATTTGGATTCACACAACGTGGCTCTGATACCATGTAAATGTAATCAAATCTTTATCAAATAGGATCCTAAGAAATCTAAAGTTTAAAACTAAGGTCTGAAATTTTGAGGGAAAAATTTCTAAGTCAAAACTATTTCCAGATTTCTTATCTTAAAGCCGAATGTACTGATTGCAGAACATTAATAAATTTCGATGTTTGCATATCAATGAGGGAACTATGTTTAATACCTTATAGGCTCGCCTCTAAGGGATGCGTCCCTTGAGAGGACGTGTCCCTTTGGGCACGCGGATCTCATAGACAACCGACTAACACTCGGCTTAACAAACTTAACACATATATCCTCACATACATGGCAGACATATATTATATCAGTTCCGATTTTATTCAATGCAGATTTAAATCATCTTTTATTATTTTCGAGTTTATGCATGCTTATAAATTCAACTAACTTATTTTTCCAAAAATATTAAACATGAAGAGCTTTTGATCTTATATAAACGATGATGATGCTTATAGCAATCATCATTTATATCTGACCTAAGCTACCATTCATCAATAGAAACAAAACAACAACTTCAAACCCTTATTTTCAAGATTCAAGTGTTTAACTTGCTGGTTTTTCATAAAATTTTCAGATCAGCACTCAAGAAGACTTGCTTTTTCATATTTTTTCATCTAGAACATCAAATCTTTGAAGGAAGCCATTGTTTTCAATTTTCAACGAGCTGGTTTTTACTAGTTTGATCTTCTGGATAATTTTTGGAGAGTTTTCTCAAGGTTGCAGCATCTGCTTTTTATCTTGCATGTTAGGGAAAACTTCAAAATTTACAATTTCTAATCTTCTGGGTCTATCTCAAATATTCTTCTGGACAAAACCCATATCACAGCTTTTTCAGATAAACTTCAAATGGCTGCTTTTTCAGTGAAACTTCGAGGTTTCCAGAATCTAATCAACTGGGCTCATCCAGAACGTGCTCATGAACAATACCCATATGACAATTTTTTCTGCTTTTTTGGAGAAGATTAGGGTTTGCTGTTTTTTCAGTCTACATTCAGAATTTTCAAAAACGGACGATCTGGGTTGGCTTGTAAAGAAATTCCAATCAAAACCCATATCTTAGAAAAGTTTCCAAATATTCATCCGTTTGATGAAGAAAATCAGCAAGTTATTTTTAGGGTTTATGCTGAGCTTGTCTGAGCATAATCAAGTTTACAGTCAATCTTCATGTTTTTCAGCATAGAGTACTCTTCCATCGAATTTAGAGCCAAACAAGTGTTGTATCATAATTATCTGATTGGATAATGTTGGGAAGTGCTTTTCAGTACCGTCATGGACATAAAACGTCATCATCTCAGTTAGAGAATGTGCAGAGGGATTGGTACGAGCGAAAGGACAAGTGTCACAAAAAGTTGTGCAAAACTCTTCCGTGGGAGAATCAAGAGAAGTGTCAAAAGCATAAAGTTGTAGAGCCGCCAAGTTATCAATCAGTAAGTCATCTTTCAAGAATAAGAACTCACAAAGAAGTTGAAAATTTCAAAGATTCACTAAGTTTGATTGCAAAAGAGGAGAAGATTCTCGAAAAGCGGAATATGGCTATAGATAGTATCAACACTCCTGATAAAGAGGCAGTTTCCCGCTTTTTGGGTTGATGTGTGAGAGATTTAAAGTGACAATCTTCTAGAAGCTTTCTCCAAGCTTTCTTTCCATTCTTATCTCACGCTTTCTTTCTATTCTTGTTTCAATTCTTATCCATTCTTTGAAGAAGGAGGAAAACAAATGTAATGAGTTGGCATTTCCTATTTTAGATGCTTTCTTAGGTTTTAGATGTTTTATCTTTTCTAGGTTTAGAAATAAAGCTTGCATGTTGGCAAGCAGTAGTTGTAAAAGCAAGGAGATTTTAGGGTTCCCTACTCCTCTGCTTAGTTATAAATAAGAGCAGTGTTTGCTCATTTTTCTTGAATCGTGCTTGTTATAACAAGACATAAGTGTCTTTAATACCTTCTCTTTGTTATTTAGTATTGTTCACTTTGTGTAAAGAGCAAGTTTACATACCTCCTTAGCTGCAAATACTTGTTTAGTGCATGTGTTGTATTGATTATAATCAAGTTGATTGCATGTTGCAAGCGTGTTGCTAGAACTTGCTGTCCCGAAATTGTAATCTTTGTTCTAGAAGTTTGAGTGAATAAAATCCTGAGCGTGCTCTGTCTGCCTCGATATAAATATCTTAGATTTCCATCTATTTGTTTTGTGTTAGAAGTACGAGTAAATAAAATCTTGAAGCTTGCTTTGCTGCTCTTGAAATAAAAGTCTCATATTTCCGTAATACTTTTATGATCTCTTTTTCAGCTTACCTAAAATGTATGTTGAAGAATAGTTTGTTTAAGTATCTTTGTCAGGAATCAAACTCGTCCATTTTTAAACTCTCTTGCTCTGTGTTTACTTGAGAGGGTAGAAACGTTTTAAGCGTAGGTTAAGTTGTAGCTGTCTAGTTTCATTAAAGGGAAAACTTCAACTGCAACATCTAGTGTTCTATAACCTTGTGTTCTAGCAGCTGAACCAAAAAGATAGGCGTAATTAAGTTTAGATTACTTTCTTTATGAAACTTAGCAAAAGAGGGAGCTTCCCCTCCTAATTTGAAGAGCAGTTTACTGCACATAGCTGTCCGTTTCCAAAGCGCATTCCAGAGGTGCAATTTGAAACGCCAACACATATACATACAATGAAAACTTTAAATAAACTAAACTACTGAGATAACCTTGCGTAAATTGCTCAGTTTAGTGGCCAAATATGATTTCTTCAATACATGATAAGTTACATACAATAGATAACTTACATCAGATTTAAAGCTAAATATATCTTAAGCCATACTTTAACTTACAGCCATACAGCACTGTGAATAATAATTTGCTACAGTAGTAAACCCCAAGAACTTGCTCACTGCAATTGAAATGCGAACTTCTCCCCTCAAAATCTGGTATGGGAAGCCTCCTTGAACTAGGGCGCCCTTTTTTGGAGAAATAGCAGCCTCTTATGAGAGGCGTTTCTTTTTCTTTTGCTGATGAAACCCTCAAGAGAGGGACGACTGGCTTAGCTCCTCAAAATCAGTCCAAAATGCTCCAAAATGCAAGTAGCCCTTAGCAAAACAATGGAGTTAATGGCTGCCAACCCTGCTCAGAAATCTGCTCAAAAACTTTACCAACAACTTTTAATATCACCAAAAAATGGCATTCAAAATCAGCCTAGCACCTTAAGGTGGTGTTTCACACCCTCAAGCAGCTCAAATGCGAAGAACAAAGCCCCCTCTAGGCTTACCCATTGCAAGAAATCGGGAAACCCTAGCCTCCCTGTTCCTCCAAAGCCAAACTCCCAAGTCAATGAAGCAAAATAACTTATGCATGAAGAGGGTCGAACTTTTCCTTCTAGTTATATGTTTTTGCATTAAAAAACACTATTCATAAAGTGAGCACTATTCACTTAAGTTATAACATTTTCACTTTATGAATGAATAGTAACAAAAAAATATAAAGTAACCCCTTCATTTAAAATATGCATGGCCCCTAAGCCAAGGAGGGTGAAATAAGAGATGATTATCATAATTTTAATCACAAGCATCATCCCAAATGCCATAATTCACACTGCCACCAAACTTTAGAGAACAACACTGCAATTTGACGACCAAGTGACCGTCCAAGAGACCCTCTATCCAGAACCATTAGTCTACAAGGGTCGACATAATAGGCTAATCCACTGATGTATAGGTGTCTAATTAGAAGGGGACATCACAGTCCGCCCTCACTGAAATTGCTTGTCCCTAAGCAATCTCAACTCGGGATGCTGTAAAATGTCTTCGCTCTCCCATGTAGCATCTTCTACTGGCAAGTCCTTCCATTTAATTAGATATTCCCTGATGACCTGTCTCCTCAACTATCTCTCTCTGACATCTAAGATGGCCTCAGGTACCAAAATCAATTTCCCCTCATCATCCATGGGTGGTAAAGTTGTGGAAGGAACAACACGATGTCCTAATCCTTCTTGAGGCGTGATACATGGAATACATTGTGTACCCTGCTATCTGCAGGTAAGTCCAACTCATAAGCCACCTCGCCTACCTGTCTGGTGATCTTGAAGGGTCCGTAGTACCGTGGCTTGAGTTTCTCCGCACCACTCTTCTTAAGAGTAGACTGGCGATAGGGTTACAACATCAAATACACCATATCCCTAACCTCAAAAGAACGCTCAACTCTCCTCTGGTCCGTGTATTGCTTTTGCTGATTTTGTGCCTTCTGAATGTTCTCATGGAGAGCTCCTATAATATCTTGGTTCTCCTATAAAAGATCCCCAACGTTGGGCACTCTACTGTCACTCAACAATAAATCAAGAAAGTCAGGCGCCTCATACCCATATAATACCATGAATGGAGACATCTGAATTGACATGTGGTGAGTGGTATTATACAATGAATCCACTTCACCCAAGCCTTTTGCTGCCTTGCTATATAGTTTCAGAGATATCCTTCCACCCACTTATTTACAATCTCCGTTTGACCATCAGTCTGTAGGTGGTAGCTAGTGCTCGGAGTAAGCTCGGTCCCACAAAGCCTAAATAGCTCCTGCCAGAAGTGGCTCAAGAACCGACTATCCCTGTCGCTGACGATGCTCCGGGGTAGCCCATGCAACCTGAACACCTCACGGAAAAACAATTAGCTACTTGTGTAGCTGCTATCGGAAAAAGAAATGAGCGTACTTTGTGAGGCGATCAACAACTACATAGATACAGTCTCTACCCTAGGCTTTCAACAAGTCCATAATGAAATCCATCGACAAGCATTCCCACTTCTGTCAAGAATTGGAAGTGGCTGAAGTAACCTAACAGGATAGGTGTGCTCCTGTTTATTCTGCTAACAAACAAGACACTCTCTGACATATTGAAGGACATCTGACTTGAGTCCTTTCCAAGTGAAACGTTCCCAAACCTGCCTGTAAGTTTTGAAATACCCCGGATGTCCGACCATGGGTGCATCATGAAAGGCCCTCAAAATTGTGTTCTTCATCTTTGATCCTGGAGTCAAAAAAATCCTCTTTTTGTAAATGATAAGATCATTTACAACTGAATATCTACTATCCTGCACCGAACCCTCAACGATGCCAGAAGCCGAAGAGTCTTTGGCATACTCTGCTGTAATTAGATGTCTCCAGTTTTCTGAAATTTCGACCATGGAGCTCAAATGTGGTCCGCGAGATAAGGCATCAGCTACAACGTTCTGAGTCCCTTTGACATAGGCAATATCAAAGTCGTACGATTTCAACTTACTAACCCACTTCTGTTGACGATCATTGAGATCTCGTTGCCCTAGGAAATGTCTCAAGCTGTTATGATCGGTCTTAACACAAAATTTGTTGCCCACAAGGTACTGCCTGAATTTGGCCAACGCATGCATGATGGCCAACATCTCCTTGTCATAGATGCTATAACTTCTCTCTGGTCCTCTTAACTTCCTGCTCTCGAATTCTATCGGATGCTTGTCTTGCATAAGGACTGCGCCAATCCCTTCACTTGAAGCCTCACACTGAAGCTCAAAGGGTCTAGTGAAATCTGGTAATGCAAGGATAGGACAAGAATTCATCACTTGCTTAAACTTCTCAAAACACTCCTATGCCTCAGGAGTCCAAACGAATGCCCCTTTCCTTGTCAAGTCTGTAAGTGGCGTTGCATGACGTGAATATCCACTGACAAATTTACGGTAGAAGCCACACAAGCCCAAAAATCCTCTAAGCTGAGTAAGATTCTCGAGATTAGGCCACTCAATAATAGCCCTGACCTTGTCAGGATCCATATGCACACCCTTCGCACTATTAATATGGCCCAAGTACAACAACTCCGTCATACCCATATCACATTTTGATTCCTTGGCATACAAGGACTCCCTATCAAGAATACCCAGTACCGTATCCAAATGGGCAATATGCTCCTCCCAAGCCTTGCTGTATACCAAGATGTCATCAAAGAAAAAAAGTACGAACCTCCTTAGTTGTGACTGGAAGACCCTGTTCATGGTGGATTGAAATGTAGTAGGTGCATTGGTCAGCCCAAATGGCATAACCACAAACTCAAAGTGTCCACAATGACAATGGAAGGCTGTTTTCTCAATGTCTTGCTCCCTCACATGAATTTGATGACGCCCAAATCTCGAGTCTATTTTTGAAAACCAACGGGCACCATGTAGCTCATCTATCATCTCATCAATCTGGGGAATAGGAGACCTGTTTTTGATTGTCCTTTTATTCAACAATCTGTAATCAATGCACATCCGCAAGGTAGCATCCTTTTTCTTCACTAACACAACGAATGAGGCGAATGGTGACTTACTAGGCTTGATATGTCCCATAGCGAGCAACTCCTTAATAGTTTTTTATATTTCATCCTTAAGTCGCTTAGGATGCTTGTAAGGTGTGACAATCATGGGCTTAGCGCCCTCCTCAACTCAATGATGTGTTCAATACCACGGTTTGGAGGTCTACCAGGTGGAATCTCACTGAACAACTTAGCATGTTTAATCCTCAACTCCTGTATGTCTGGATGATAAACTGGGGTTTGCTGCACCTCTTGTGATGGCATCAACATACACTTAGCTGCCCACTCAATCATGTCGTGTCGCATGAGTCTCTCCATTCTACTAAAAGATATCATTTTGAAATTGCTATCTCGAATGGCTTTCAACACATGAGTCCTCCCATCCACCTTAAATCTCATCTCTATATCACGAGGGTTAAGGGTAAACTCTCCAATGTCATGAAGCCATCTCATCCCTAGAACCATATCAGTGTCTCCCATATTCACCACATAGAAATCTGCCTTACAATCATAATTATTTAATCGCATAGGAAGTTCTGAAATCATCCTATCACACTTGAGAGTGGAGCCATCCGTGACGTTCACTCTTATGCCCTCAAATTCTTCAGTTTGAATCCCACGCCTCTCGACCAACCTAGCATCAATAAAATTATGCGTGGCACCTGTATCCAACAAGGTAATGATCTTTTTCCTAGCTAAGATCCCTCGCATCCTGAAAGAGCCCTCTTGCTGTATGCTAGTAAGATGTGCTTCTTGAAGCTTTATTTCCTCCTTCATTTCAGCATCATTTTCAACCTCATTTTCAAATTTTTCTACCTCGGATTCCTCATGCTCAATGTGCTGGTTTGAATTTTCAGATTCAGAGTCCTCATAGAATGCCCATATTATTCGGTTAGCCTTTCCCTTAGGCCTCAAAGGACAGTCGTGGTTTGCATCATAGGGTCCTTTGCAATAGAAACACAACTTCTTCTTGCGCAAGTCATCGATGGTCTCTTTGTCTAATGGGGCTGCTGATTTCCCTTTGGAATCTGAATTTTCCTTCTTCTTAGAGAATGATTTTCCAGCCTTGTATGAGGATGATGACTTAGATGAGAACTTACTTTGCGGAGCTGCATGTTTCATGCTCCTAGCTTTTTTCATAGCCTCCCGTAGGGTCGGAGGATCAAAAGCTTTGATCCAACCTCTCAATGGTTTCGATAGACCTTCGATGAATAACACAACTAATCTTCTTTCTGATATGTTGGGAACCATAACTAACAACCTCTGAAAATCACCCATGTATCTCTCCAAACTCCCAACTTGCTTGAGTTTAGCAAGGTCTCTAAAGTACGTTTCCAGATCTTTCTTGTCAAAACGTTCAACCAACCGATCCACGAACTCCTGGTAAGAGGTGATGCAGTTATACTGCAACGTGACCATCCCATGATACCACAAATCATGAGATACTCCCTCCAAGTGTAAGGTGGCATACTTAATTGCGTCCTCCTCTGCCATCAGTTGAAGAGTCAAGAACGTATCTAGCTTGTGGACCCAAGCCTGTGCTGTGGTCTTACCATTGCCATTGAACGTAGGCAATGTGAGTTTGCTAGTGGCATGTTTCAGGTCTCTGTTTTGATTACGAGGCCTCCTATCTTGCCTTGTCCTGTAATGCTCTCTACGTTAACTTAAAAACCTCTCAAAACTAATGCGCTCTCTAACCTGTGGTGTTAACAACTCCCATTCGTCATTAGCTGCCATGAGAGAATCTGCAAATATTTCCTTTCCCTCTTCTTTTGCATTACCCTCTTCTGGTTCATCCCTCAAAAAGGTGGGACGTGTAGGTCTATCTGCAGTTCGTGAAGGAGCACGATGTGCCCTAGGTGTCCCAGCCACACTCCTGTTATCCTCTGCAACCTTGTTCTGCTGTATCTGCAGGACAAACTGCTGCATTGTTGCTATAAACCCTTCGGAAGCTCAAGTCATTTGCTCAAAAAGCTCTCTACCACTCTATCTTCATTGTTTTCCTCATTTCTTCTTTCGTTTCTTGGTGGACCTTCTTCTTCCCTATCACCCATTTCTGCTACTGGTATATATTCAAACGGGTTTACCTCTTGCCAATTGTCTACTTGCTTCGCCCTTCTGCGAGTGTAGTACCTATAATGACCTCTCATGTGAAACTTTAACCCTTCAAGATGGCAGGATCAAAGCTTTAATACCACTGTAGTGTTCCACCACTCTGCAGATTTGTTTTCACGTAATTTTGTAGGTCTGATTTTTGTTTTTAGTTTTTGGTACTTCCTTCTTGTTTTTGAGTTTGTTTGCCAATAATGCTAAAAAGTACCAACAAGCATATACATACAATGAAAAGTTCAAATAAACTAAACTATTGAGATAACCTTGCGTAAATTGCTCAGTTTAGTGGCCAAATATGATTTCTTCATTACATGATAAGTTACATACAATAGATAACTTTGATGGCGTAAAAACTAACACCTCTGGAGTGTAAGTTTGTATGGACAGCTATACACACTACGTAATGAGTGCTCTTCAAATTAGGATGGGAAGCTCCCTTGTTGTGTTGGAATGCATGGAAAAGAAAAGTAAACTAAATCCTATATTTTTGTTCTCAGCTGGTAGAGGCACAAGGTTAAGAAAACCTAGAATGTTGCAGCTAAGGATTTTCTGGTTTCGTAGATCATTTAACTACAACTAAGCTAACTTCTTTAAATCTATCCAGTTTCCTCAAGAAAACAGAGCGTGAGATAATGGAGCAGGAATGGTTTTATACGATAAGCTGGGTACAAATTTGCAACTCAAAGGCAAGGTGGACACAACTATTTGCTCAGCTGAATAAGCTTATTATCACACACATCATATGATAAGCTTTAAGTACGAATTCTCAACATGAAGGCAAGGTGGGCACAACTATTTACTCAACTCGAATAGGCTTATTGATAACATAACACAAAAGATAGCCAATTAGGACAGCAAATTGCATAGGCGAGACACGTGTACAATCTACGATCGAACTAGCCACTATATCTAACTAAGGCAAGCATTCATCATAATAATTGCATGCAACCCGAGTGGCATAACAATTCATTATCAAAACAAATGCTCATGAACAGATACCAAAAAGACTATTACAGGCAAGGTGGGCACAACATATATTAATCTCTCATACAAATGTTCTTTGAACAGATACAATAATAGCAATACTACAGGCAAGGTAGGCGCAACATGTATGCTATCAAGCAAAAGTTTTAATTTACAAGGGTGAACCAATCTTGAGAATAGGCATGTTGCCGACAACGCAACAATTCTCTATCACCAGGAAAAGCTAATTACAAATAAGCTGAAAGCTCTTCTTTATAGACATCAAAGGTGTAGGCAACCCTAGAATCACCTCGAGTCAACTAGAGTCTTGCTAGCATGCAAGATCTTTATTCTCTAAACCTAATTGAATGAAACTACACTGTTAACTGGAAAGATACCACCAGTTAATTGAAACAAGACTCAACAAAATAGACATGTGCAACATGCACGTGCTTATTGAAAGCAAGTTAACTGGAATACTATCATCAGTTAACGCAAAAACCTAATCTAAACTCCAAGTGTATGTAGAAGTTTCCAAGAAAGACATGGCCTGCAATGTGTAACAACAAGTTAACTCGGAAAGAGGCATCGAGTTTATAACTCCTGTGTCTAATGTCTATCTTGGAAAAGGTGGGACGCCCTGAACTGAAGTTCATTGGCCCTGATCTTGAGCAATTAACCCCTCCACGAGGTTGCCGACTGCATCATCATTTGAAGGTCATCACATGTCTCAACTGTCAATTCACTGCTTGTTAGCAACTCAAGCAAACCTAGAAACCTCTTGGCACTTCACTAACTGGTAACTCTAGCAGCTCTGCAATTGAAGTGATGGCCACTGTTTCTTCTACAGCTTGACGCCTCTCATGTTTTTGACGCTTTTCTCTATGGAAGAGTGTTGCATGATGAAACCGCAAAGTTTGACTGTGAACACTTTGGTTGTGGGAAATGCAAATGAACTTGTTGCGTACGTAGAAACCCAACGGTATCATCCCTCTAAACTGGCCTGGGAAGACAATCAGCTATACGAGGCATGAAACCATGCGGACTTGAGTGACTACGCCTGTCAACCTTTCAGATGCGCTTGATACAAATGGGTGTCAGCTTTTCTGATGAAATCATGAATTAAGACTGACTTGGTCTTGAATTCTGTCTACGTGAACTGCATCCTGAAAAACTCGCCTGTTGCTTGTGAACACGGCTATGTTCTGACTACTTTTGTAGAAAGCTAAAAATAGCTTGTTGAGGCTAAAAATAGCTCGTTGGAAGTGAATTTTTATGAAAAATTCTGAGATATGGGTTTTGTCCAGAAAGTCATTCTAAGACAACCCAAAACGTCAAAAATGTAAAAAATTGACCTCTACTCAGCCATGCAAAGGAATTTTGGTTGAGAAAATTAAAGCTTCGAGAACTAATGTTCTGGAACAAATTTTCTTGAAAAATTCTAGCATATGGGTTTGGTCGAGGAGATCATTCTGAATCAACCCAGATACTTTGTTTCGCCAAAATTTGCTTGTTCTTCGAACATATGAGAGAATCTAGACGAGAAAATGGAAGAAATCTAGAAGAGAAAAAGATGTTTTTTTAAAATTATTTTTGTCTTCTTTCAAAATCGCCACTCTGCCTTGAATTTGATGCTAAATCTGAATCTATACCTTCAAAAGAATGTTTCCATCGCCTCCGAACTTGATTATCTGATGAAAATTCGCCAACCTCTTGAAGAAATTAGAATTTTCTAAGCTGTGTGAATGAGAAAAGGCGCCACACTTGGTTAAATAAACAAAGTCGTACCACCATGCATGCATGCTGAAACCCTAACTGTGAAAGAATTCGATTGGCCTATCACCAGATGAACTGCCACTGACTCTGAGTCTCAGACTAAAATAACATTTAAATTAAAACATCCAAATTAAAAAGAGGCGCCATATTTAGCTCTTTGAAGAAATTCGTCACTTTTTAATGCCTTGCATGCAAAATATTATTTTAATCATTTTGCTAAAAATAGCATCTGGATGTGCTCAATAAACTTCATTGATTCCAGAAAGCCGAGTTTTGACCTTCTAGGTGTCCATTTGCTAGAGTTATGAGATTTTTGAGTATCTCCTATTTTATAGCTGACTGCAAAGTTACATCTCACCATGTTCAGCTCTGATTTTTGGGTGACCGAATGATCTTGCGATTGATCTGAGATATCCACCGCGAAGCCTGCATGACAAGGATGAAATTGTAATGTCCCCTTCTCAGCAGTGATCTGACAGTTGGCCATTAGTCACCTCCTGGTGACTCGTAGACTTTTCGGAAGCAACAATTAGGGTTCCCTATCTTCTAGGAGGATGTTTTAGCTTCTGGAACTTGCTTCTGGAATCTTGGTATTTGGTCAATAGCTCCTTTCTGGGTTTTCAGAGAGCTTCGCGTTGGTATAACTGGCATGATGATCCGAGTGACTTCTTGGATTTACTATTTTTAGTAAATTCTATTTCTGGCAGTGGCCTTGTTTGCCTCAGTGCTTTTGGCATTCCTCATTAGATGGTTCAGTTGGCAATATCATAATCAGCGCCTAGATGCAATTTCTAAAGAGATAAGTTGTTTTAATTAAAATAATGTTTTATTGTAATTATAACCCCCTTGGTCTAGCTTTACAACTTAAGTTATTTTTAAAAGGGGATTTTTATGGGTAGGCGCCTCATCAAAAAGGTTAAGCGCAATATCTTTTTTTATTAATGTCAACTTGGGGAAAAAGGTACGCCAACATGAGGAGGTTTGTAATAAGTTAAAAGCGTGGAATTTACCTTGGGAAAAGGGACGCCACTTGAGAGTCATGAGTCAACATCAAATTAGGTTGACTCCTTGAGTGGGGCGCACTTTCTAGAAGGTTCTTGTGATGCTTGGCAAAGTTATAAAAAGAGAGTGTGCGGTCTTCATTCTTCATCTCAGTTTTTCAGTATTGTTATGCTGCCGGAATGGTATCAGACTTGCTTCGAGGAATGCATACCTCCTAGCTGGCTTAGCTTCTTGCTTGTAAGATAGCAACTAGTTGAGAGTAGGTTCTTTAGAGTCATTTTGTAATCTGTAGTTGAGTTTCTTATATTTTTAGTCCATTTCATAGTTGTTGTTTTGCCTATGGCTGATTTGGTTTTATGCTCATATGTTTGTGAGTGATTTTATTTTGCTTAAGGGTATTGTGGGAATGTTCTTGGATGGTTGAGGCGACCCCTTCCTCCAAATCTTAGATTTTATTTCCAAGTATTGGATTTTATTAAACCAAATCGCCCCTTCTCTTGGGCCGTACCATTATGGATTTGCTTGGTTTTGTGTGCCAATTAAATATGGAGTTTTTGAGTTGATTTTGTGCTTCCATCTTGGGCACCACCAGTCTTAGGACTTATTGCATTTGATCCCATGAAGTTTGAGTGAGTTTTGGGGGAGTTGTCATTAATTTAGTGATTTTCTGTGTTGCTGATCATGCAATTTCAGTGCAAGTCTATCACAAACAGATTATCAAAAATGGGGTTTGTGAGCTGTATTTTGGTTTGAGAGATCAAATAGGTTTAGAGGAGTCTTCACATTTTATCAAAACATTATACACTTGTTTCTGAAGACAAGCAAATTATATCTTATTGTAAGTTGAGCAGTAGTACTGCCAGCATTCATGGTTATTTGCCATTTCCCACGATTGTGGAAGAGACTAGTATCCTTTCAGTCTATAGTTTAAGTTTCATTATCTCATTTCCGCTGAACAAGTGGAAGAGGCCGGCTTGCCGCCTATTTGCTTAATGTAATGCATTCTCATCATTTGCTGATCAGCTGAGCTGTCAACATGTTCCCGCTGAATAAGTGGTCGAGTTGCATTTTATTTTTAGTACTGTACTTCATTTCCAGTCCTCCCGTTGAATAAGTGGTTGAGTGATTGTACTTCCTTTCTTTTTAGCAAGCTCTTGTTGTGCTAACCATCCCCTTTCGTGTATGCTCTCAACCTTGCCCGCATTGGGATCTGGGTTGATCAGAGGAGAAGGTTACATTCAGCTGGTTTATGTTTGCACTAATGCTAATGGGTGAATTTAGCTGTGTAACAAAATGAAAAAATTGGTCGGCATATTTCAGTGGTATCAGTGTTATGATTCTGCCAACCTGTGTTTAGTTGAGTTCAGTTACCGATGAGTGATAGAGCCCACAGATACTACACCAGCAGTCAGGCGAGAAATCTGCCATATCAATTTCCATGCACACCAGAGGCAGATACTTTTTCTGAGGCACTCAGAGAAACAGGGAAAACAGTTGACAGAGGTAAAGTATTTGAAGAGATGGCAGACAACAACTAACAACCCACAGATGAGAGAGAAGAGATAATGGTAAAAAGGTTTGACCGGATGATTGACTTGCTAGGCCGCTTACTTGCAAGAATGGATCAGCAAGCTGCCAACAATCCGCCCCATAATCAAAACAACTCTAATGGTGAAAATAGCGGAGTTAATAGGAACAATGGCAATGGGAGAGACAAAACCATTGGCTAGCATGACGCCACGTCTAGAGGATCAGCCTCTAGGCCACTTTTTCCAACATTCACGCAAAGAGAAGAACATCAAGTTGAAGCTGCAACAAACTTTGCAGATGATGCTAGACAGGGCTACTTGGAGTATGCCTCCTTCCCTCCTGATCTTAAGGAATAGTGGTCTTTTGATCAATTCATGAATCAAAGGAACTGGAGGAATGGTGGAAGAATTGACTACAGAGCTCCATTGGGTCCTAGAACGGATTACCAACAAGCTCTCGGGAAGGTGTCCTTGGCTCATTTCGATGGAAGTGATGCATGCACAGCTAGAGCATGGGTACAAAAACTGGATAATTACTTATCCTTGAGACCTATGGCGGAAGAGGACGCAATCAAATTTGTCACCCTACACTTGGAAGGTGCTGCCCATGAATGGTGGTATCATGGTTTGGTCACCCTTGGCCACAACCTAATCAGAACGTATGGAGAGTTCACCAACAAGCTGATTGACAAATTTGACACTAAGGATCCTGAGGTGAAATTCAGGGAGCTTGCTTAGCAGAAACAACATGGTTCTTTGGAATCATACATTGGGGATTTCCAAAGGCTTTCTGTGATGATGCCCAACATCACCGAAAGAAGATTAGTGGTGTTGTTTTCAGAAGGTCTAATGGAACCATTGAAGGAATGGGTAAAGGCTTTTGACCCACCTAGTCTTGAAGAATCTATCAAGAAGGCTAGAAACATGGAGCTGCCCGCACCTAGGCCTAAGTTTCCATCCAAGCCTTTTCCCCATATAGACAAGACAAAAGGCATCCTTCAAATCAGCATAAGAAATTTCCTCCTAGATTGGATGATGATGCTAGAGAAAAGCTAAGGAAGGAAGGGAAGTGTTACACATGCAAAAAACCTTGGACAAGGGGACACAGATGCTATGGAAGAGGCCGTTCTAACCATATGGAGGCCTATTCTGATTATGGATCAGAATCTGATCACTTAGAGCAGCACTCAGAGTTGGCTGAAAGTGATGAAGAACGTGAGCTTGAGGAGGTTGAAGAAGAGCATGGAGGTGAGGGCACCTTTGCCCAACTCTCAAGTTTCCAAAAAAATGAGTCTTTCAAGGTTCGTGGCTTGATTGGGAAGCATCGTGTGGTTGCTTTGATTGATACAGGAGCAACACACAACTTCATTGATGAAGGATTGGTTGCAAAGAGGGAACTCAAGACAGAAGAATTTGAAGGCTTCAAAGTGATGGTGGCTGATGGGTTCCACATTTCTTGCACTCACAAAGTTACCAACATGTCCTTACAGTTGGGTAACCACAAAGTCAAAGACGACTTCTATGTAGTTAACATTGGAGACATTGATGCCATTCTTGGTATCCAATGGCTGCGATCTCTTGGAGAGATCTCCCTGAACCTACAAACCATGGAACTCAAATTTCAGTCTGATGGGAAGAAGGTCGTGTTGAGGGGTATGTCAAATGGGGGTCCTTGGATTGTCTCGTTCAAAAGGATGGAAAGGTTGATCCGACATGATGTAGTTGAGTGGGCTGCGGAGTGTATGGTTCTTCCAGCTAGACCGATTGAAGCAAAGAGGGAATATCCACCAGATATTCAATCCATACTCTCAAAAAGGAGTAAAATGTTTGCTGATTTGCCACTAGGACCACCTCCAGATAGAGGGTTTGAGCATGTCATTGAACAGAAGGAAGGAGCCAAACCGGTAATCACAACACCATACAGATACCCTAAGAAACAAAAGGATGAAATTGAGAGAAACATAAAAGAATTGTTGGAGATGGGTTTCATTCGCCCAAGTAAAAGCCCCTTCACTTCAGCAGTTGTACTTGTGAAGAAGGATGGCACCATCCACATGTGTGTGGATTATCGCACCTTGAACCAAAGCACCGTCAAGAATTGGTATCCCATTCCCCGAATCGATGAGCTCATTGATGAGCTACATGGTGCTAAGTTTTTCTCAAAAATTGACTTAAGGTCAAGATACTATCAGATTCGGATGAGGGCGTCAGATGTTGAGAAAACGGCATTCTGGTGTCGCTATGGTCACTTTGAATTCTTAGTCATGCCATTTGGGTTGACTAATGCTCCAACCACTTTCCAATCTTGCATGAACCGAATCTTCCAGATGCAGTTGAGGAAGTTCGTGTTGATATTTTTTGATGACATCCTCATTTACAACAAGACGTGGGAAGAACACCTCAAGCATTTGGAGGAAGTGCTTAGTGTCCTTGAGACAAAAAGTTTCTTTGCAAAGGAATCAAAGTGTGAGTTTGGTATGGGAGAGTTACTCTACCTTGGCCATATCATCAGTGCAGAGGGAGTCATAGTTGATCCAGAGAAGATCAGGGCTATCATGGATTGGCCAACCCTAAAAACTCTAACCCATTTGAGAGGATTCTTGGGTCTATGTGGTTTTTACAAAAGGTTTGTGAAGGGTTATTCACAAAGTGCTGCTCCTCTCACTGATTTAACCAAAAAGGGAGCATTCTTGTGGTCGGAAAAGGCACAAGTTGTCTTCGATAAATTCAAGAGGATCATGAGTTCTTGTCCAGTTTTTGCCATACTAGATTTTTCCAAACCATTTGAGTTGCAATGCGATGCTTTGGGAGAAGGGGTTGGTGCTGTTTTGATGCAAGAAAAACACCCTATTGTGTTCGAAAGTAGAAAATTAAGAGGCATCAAAAGGACATACTCGATCTATGACAAAGAAATGCTTGCAATCATGCATGCATTAGCCAAGTTCAGACAATACTTGGTGGGGAGTAAGTTTGTTGTCAAGACTGATCACAACAGTGTCAAACACTTCATGCATCAGAAGGACTTGAACGAAAGACAGCAGAAGTGGGTGAGTAAGCTGCAGGCTTATGATTTCGACATTGAGTATGTCAAGGAGAAGAATAATGTTGTCGCAGATGCCTTGTCTCGAAGGCCCCATTTGAGCTCATTATGCGAGCTTACTGCTAATTGGAGAGAGTTGTTGCTTGCTGATTATGCCAAAAATCAGTTTGCAACCAGCATTATTGAAGGTACTTGTCAGGATGAAAAGTACAAAGTGGTTGATGGGCTGATACACTACAAGGATAGGATCTTCTTGGTGCCCGATTCTAAGCTCAAAAAGAAGATTTTGCAGACTTTTCATGACACTCCACTTGCTGGTCACCAAGGTTATTTTAAGACTTACCGGCAGATTCGTGAAAGGTTTTCATGGAAGGGATTGAAGAATGAGGTGTTGAGTTACATCAAGGAATGCCATACTTGCCAAATGAACAAGAATGAGCACACATACCCCGTTGGACTGTTGCAGCCCCTACCCATTCCCAATCAAAAATGGGAAAGCATCTCTATGGACTTCATTACCGGGTTGCCTAAGACACAAGGGAAGGATTGCATCTTCGTGGTAGTTGACAGACTAACGAAGTTTGCTCATTTCTTCGCCATCACCAGTTCATTTACAGCAGCTCAGGTAGCCGAGTTGTTCTTTCATGAGGTGTTTCGGTTGCATGGCTTACCCAAAAACATTGTGAGTGACAGGGACAACAAGTTTTTAAGCACTTTTTGGCAGGAAATTTTCTGGATGAGTGGTATAGTGCTTACTCCGAGCACCAGTTATCACCCCCAAACCAATGGGCAGACATAAATTGTGAACAAATGGTTAGAGGGCTATCTCCGGAATTATGTTCCAGAACAATAGAAGGCTTGGGTCAGATGGCTTCACTTGGGGGAATACTGTTATAATTCATCCTATCACATGTCCATTAGGATGTCTCCATTCAAAGCCCTCTATGGTTATGAGGCTACTAGCTTTGCAGACTTGGTGTTTGGGGATAGTAGGTCACCTCGGGCCAAAGATATGCTGCAACAAAGTCAGGATATTCTGAAATCTTTGAAGAATAACATTCAAATGACACATAATCAGCAGAAGTTGTACACTGATTAGCGGCGGATTGAGCGCTCCTTCGAGATGGGGGACATGGTTTACCTTTGCCTTCAGCCTTACAGACAGTCTACTCTCAAGAAGAGTGGAGCTGAGAAGCTAAAACCCCGTTTCTATGGGCCTTTCAGAGTCATCAGAAGGGTGGGTGCAGTGGCCTATGAGTTTGAATTACCGCCTAGCAATAAAGTACACAACGTTTTTCATGTGTCTCGCCTCAAAAAGGCGTTGGGACATAACATTCTTGTCTAATCTGATCTTCCCCCATTGGATGAGGAAGGGCTGTTGGTACTAGTTCCCGAAAGAATTATCAATTCCAAGGAACGTTCTTTAAGGAGGACAATCAAAGAATATTTGGTAAAATGGAAGAATTTGCCATTCGAGGATGCCACTTGGGAGAATGAGGAGATCTTGCAACATCCTGGTTTACAGTTGCTTGTGGACAAACAATTTTGGGAAGGGCAGACTGTAATGTCCCCTTCTCAGTAGTGATCTGACAGTTGGCCGTTAGTCTATACTGGTGACCCGTAGACTTTTCGGAAGCAGCAATTAGGGTTCCCTATCTTCTAGGAGGATGTTTTAGCTTTTTCTGGAACTTGCTTTTGGAATCTTGGTATTTGGTCGGCAGCTCCTTTTTGGGTTTTCAGAGAACTTCGCATTAGTATAACTAGCATGATGATCCGAGTGACTTCTTGGATTTACTATTTTTAGTAAATTCTATTTCTGGCAATGGCCCTATTTGCCTCAGTGCTTTTGGCTTTCTTCATCAAATGGTTCAGTTGGCAGTATCAGAATCAGCGCCTGGATGTAGTTTCTGGAGAGATAAGTTGTTTTAATTAAAATAATGTTTTATTTTAATTATAACCCCCTTGGTCTAGCTTTACAACTTAAGTTATTTTTTAAAGGGGATTTTTATGGATAGGCACCTCATCAAAAAGGTTAAGTGAAATATGTATCTTTTTTTATTAATGTCAACTTGGGGAAAAAGGTACGCCAACATGAGGAGGTTTGTAATAAGTTAAAAGCATGGAATTTACCTTGGGAAAAGGGACGCCACTTGAGAGTCATGAGTCAACATCAAATTAGGTTGACTCCTTGAGTGGGGCGCACCTTCTGGAAGGTTCCTGTGATGCTTGGCAAAGTTATAAAAAGAGAGTGTGGGGTCTTCATTCTTCATCTTAGTTTTTCAGTATTGTTATGTTGCCGAAATGGTATCAGACTTGCTTCGAGGAATGCATACCTCCTAGCTGGCTTAGCTTCTTGCTTGAAAGATAGCAACTAGTTGAGAGTAGGTTCTTTAGAGTCATTTTGTAATCTGCAGTTGAGTTTCTTATATTTTTAGTCCATTTCATAGTTGTTGTTTTGCCTGTGGCTGATCTAGTTTTATGCTCATATGTTTGTGAGTGATTTTATTTTGCTTATGGGTATTGTGGGAATGTTCTTGGATGGTTGAGGCGACCCCTTCCTCCAAATCTTAGATTTTATTTCCAGGTATTGGATTTATCACCCCTTCTCTTGGGCCATACCATTATGGATTTGCTTGGTTTTGTGTGCCAATTAAATATGGAGTTTCTGAGTTGATTTTGTGCTTTCATTTTGGGCGCCACCAATCTTAGGACTTATTGCATTTGATCCCATGAAGTTTGAGTGAGTTTTGGGGAAATTGTCATTATTTTAGTGATTTTCTATGTTGCTGATCATGCAATTTCAGTGCAGGTCTGTCACAAACAGATTATCAAAAATGGGGTTTGTGAGCTGGATTTTGGTTTGAGAAATCAAATAGGTTTAGAGGAGTCTTCACATTTTATCACAGCAGTATACACTTGTTCTTGAAGACAAGAAAATTATATCTTATTGTAAGCTGAGCGGTAGTACTGCCAGCAGTCATGGTTATTTGCCATTTCCCACGATTGTGGAAGAGACTGGTATCCTTTCAGTCTATAGTTTAAGTTTCATTATCTCATTTCCGCTAAACAAGTGGAAGAGGTCGGCTTGCCGCCTATTTGCTTAATGTAATGCATTCTCATCATTTGTTGATTGGCTGAGCCGTCAACATGCTCCCTCTGAATAAGTGGTCGAGTTGCATTTTATTTTCAGTACTGTACTTCATTTCCAGTCCTCCCGCTGAGTAAGTGGTTGAGTGATTGTACTTCTTTTATGTTACTTTCAGCAAGCTCTTGTTGTGCTAACGATCCCCTTTCGTGTATGCTCTCAACCTTGCCCGCATTGGGATTTGGGTTGATCAGAGGAGAGGGTTACATTCAGCTGGTTTATGTTTGCACTAATGCTAATGGGTGAATTTAGCTGTGTAACAAAATGAAAAAATTGGCCGAGATATTTCAGAAATGTCTGCTGGGAGCCACAACTGCTAAAATCAACATCTGACACCTTGGAAAAATAGGCGCCTTTGATTAAATTAATGCACTGATTCCAAACTTAGTCATTTCTCCGTATTGCCTTCTGATGCTTCAAACTGCCACTGACGGTAAATGATGAACCCTGCTGACTGAATAATAGATTCATTGTGTGACTGGAAGTACTCTGCATCCAATAACTATATGTAAGGTATATGAAAATTGTATCAGGAACTCTAAAAGAATGGGCGCCCCTATTCTGTGATAGCACAAATACCATTTTGACAAAAGTGTGACTTTCATCTGAACACCATTCTTTGACCCTTAGTACCGGGAGCTGGAATGCTCTGATTTGCGCACCGATTGTCTCTCTGCACAGTTGAGTCAACTTACAAGAGATGTCTCTGGAGACGACGAAGCTAAAAAACTTCTTCTAAGGCCTCAAGGAGAAGGGTGCCCTTTTCAAGGAGATTGGTATCCACCATACTTAGCCATTTTAAGTCGTCTTCAGCCACTGTCACTTTTCAGCAACACCATTTTGACCTCGCACGTACGAGCGCTCACCAAATCCCGGTGGCTGACGGTTGAACTCGTTGAATGGCTGGAGTAATTGCACACAAGTCTTTTGAAGACTGCGAAAGCAAATAACCCCATCTGATAGGCCTAAAGGCTGGGCGCCCCTAGCCTACAAATATGCAGCTTTGTGTAGCTACGTTTCACCATCCTCTATTTTACGTGCTCGGTAGAACCTCTGTCACGGTCTCTCAGAATATAAGATCATCTCGCGAACTGTTGCGTTGCAAAGGTGGACTAAGCTGGAAAAGATCTCAGGAAGACCTCCACTGTAATTTCATTCATTTGGGTAGTCATATGCAAGGGCACCCCTGAGCTACAGGGGTGCTCAAACCATGATTTGGCAGTCTTTGTTGACATGTATCCTGCTTGCAATTTCTACTTCTGCCACTGATAACCGGAGTTTTGCACTAGGTACATCTTCGCTTGATAGTTCGTTGAAAAGCCGGACTGATAAAGTCTTCATGTTCAACAAGTCTGAATTAGTACTAATTTGTTCGGTCCACAAGATACAAAACATTTGTCGATTTCTATGTTTGCACTAGAGGATCCAATCGTCCATAAGTAAGGGTAAGGAGAGGCACGACCCACGTTGAAGGGGCGTGTCTTTCATGTTTAGTCCCTTTGACAAAACAGCCGACAATTAGCCATTTTAGTGAGTCAAACATATTTTAATATGTACATGCGATATGAATATACATCATTATATTCTTAAATCTGACCGTAGCTATCTTACTTCAACACTCCCTCTTAGCTAGGGAAGATAACTCCAATCAAGTACATAGTGATATCATCTAACTCGTGATATCAGAAGATATGAAATGCTTCTGAAAGTGTCAAGTCACATGACATTTTTCATAACTCATCTTCACTATACAATACTCCCTCTTTAGCTAGGGAGGATAACTTCAATCAAGTAAAAGTGATATCACCTAACTCATGATATCAGAAGATATGGTATGTTTTTGAAAGTGTCAAGTCACATGACATTCTTCATAACACATCTTCATTATACAATACTCCCTCTTTAGCTAGGGAGGATAACTTCCATCAAGTAAAAGTGATATCACCTAACTCGTGATATCAAAATATATGGTATGCTTTTGAAAGTGTCAAGTCACATGACATTCTTCGTAACACATCTTCATTATGGTATGTGCATTGACATCAAGTCACATGATGTCTACCATAATAATTCATGGCATATCCACAGATATATAATTATCCACCATGATTATCTCTTTAAGGATCACAATGATCTTCAAATGACATCAAGTCCCATGATATCCATCAAAGTGTCCAAGAGATACTATCATGACATGTCCATAGATATCAAGTCACATGATATCTATCATGATAGTTCAACTCATCATTGTAGATTCGTCACTTTACAATGTCACATACAAGTGTTCATTATTAGAAAGATTGTCACCTTTCAATAATGTACACAGGGGGAGCAGGCCCATAAGGTCATGGAGTTACATACACGACAAAAGAGTTTACACATTAAATATCTTTAAATATATTAGTACAACTTCTAACCAATTTGAATTTCAAACATAATATCAAATTACATTTCAACCATACCAAGATTCTTCCTGAAGTGTTCAACCTTGACTCTGGAGAGAGGTTTGGTGAAAATGTCTGTTGTTAAATCATTTGTACTAATATACTCCAACTGGATTACATTCCTTTCTACCATGTCTCTTGCATAATGGTAGAGGATCTCAATATGCTTAGATCTATCATGGAATACTGGTTTTACAGAGAGCTTAATGCAACTCTGATTATCACAATGAATGATAGTAGGATTCAAATGTTCACCAAAGAGTCCCACAAGCAATTTTCCGGAGCCAAACTACTTCTCTTGCCCCCATAGAGGCTGCAATATGTTCACCTTCTGTCGAGCTTTGAGCCACAAAAGACTATTTTCTGTAGATCCAAGAGGTCATAGTCGATCCTAAACTGAAGCAACATCCTAATGTGCTTTTCCGATCGGTTACACTCTCAGTCCAATTATATCCAATAGTGCCTTGAAGATATCTCAATATATGTTTTACAGCCATAGGGTGAATTTCCTTTGGCTCACACATGAACTGGCTTAGAGCATTCACTAGGACCTTCCATTTGTTGCTGGAGTGCTCTATCAACAGAGCTACTGGCCCCTGGTGGCCAACCCAACATCAGTCCGGGTGTGGCTTATTTCCAACACCCCCCCCCTTAAGCCACATTGCGGGTGCTTGGGGCTCTTTTGAAGTTAGATCCTTCTTTCCTTGAGCAAAGAGGTGATCTTCTCTTGTTATCAGTGGATCATCAACATGTAAAATAATTATTAACATCTCACCTTTAATTACCTTAAAGTAAAGATTTGGGTCTGCATTATTCTTGAAAAATCCTAGTCCCAAGAGGTAGCTGTCAATTCTTTCATGCCAGGCTCTGGGGGCATGTATAAGTCTATATAGGGATTTCTTCAGTTTGCATATTTGTCACGGAGTCTCTCAACGTGATGTCATCATGGAGTCTCTCAACATGACGCCTCATCTCAGTCTCAGAGATGAACAAGGGCTTTCACCTCATATCTCTCCATCTCAAAGAATTATGCATTACAACAGCTGATGATGTGACTCCCTCTGGAGCTCTAAGTACTTGCATCAGCCTCTTGACCTCCTCGTCCAAAATTGTTTGTAATACTTGCTTTAGAGAAATTGTTTCCAACTCACACCTTTGTAGAGATTCAGGGTTGTTCTCTTCAACCTAGGAACTTCCATTTTCTGTTGGAGTGCTCTACTAACTGAGCTATTGGCCCCTTGTGGCCAGCCCATCGTCAGTAGGGGTGTGGCTTATTTCCAACACCCCCCCTTAAGCCACACTACGGGTGCTTGGGGCTCCTAGCCTGGCTCTAATACCACTTGTTGAGCTGCTACTCATTTGGACCAGCTAGGACTCGAACTTAGGACCTTCCATTTGCTGCTAGAATGCTCTACCAACTGAGCTACTGGCCCCTTGTGGCCATCCCATCGTCGGTCTGGGTGTGGCTTATTTCCAACATAGCTCTCATTGAAGAGATTGAATTGATTCTACTTCATTCACTTTCAATATCCCTTGCACAACTATATGCATCCTCATAAGATGAAGGTTAAGCTACCTTCATCTTCTTTTGCAATGAGGGTATCAACCCTTTGATGAGTCATCACTTCTTTAGACCATGGTCCAATTCCTTCTTGAGTTTGCTTAATAGTTCTTTGGCCTCCTATTTTAGGCTTGCATGTTCTCATGTCTACCCATTGGATATTGTAGATCCCTACAACAATCATGTTGTCAACCCTCAAGAGTTTGAATTATTTCTAAAATGTCTTCCTAAGTTTGTCCCATGTGGCTTCCTTCGGCTCTAGGATATCATTATAAATTCATTTGCTACTCCTTAAATTGTGGTTGGAAAGCATCTTTACCGTTGTTGCTAGTTTGTTTTCCCATTGGCAATCCACACAATAATGCATGTCCTTCAATGTTGAATAGAATCTTCAAATCCATCGCTTGTAAATTTTGGAAACTTTTGCTTCTCATGAGATGTAGATGGATCACCTATAGGATTTTTTTAAGGTGACCCTCTAAATACAATCCTCTATGATAGGTTTGTGTTAGATGTTCCTCACCATTGTTAGACACGTCCTTATACTTGATCCTTCAATAGTGATGCAAACATTGTCTTGTTTGACTTCAAGTTCTTTGTCATTATTAAATCCTTCTACAATTGGTTGAACTTGTGGCATAACTAGTTGTTGTTCTTCAATTACCAATCCCTCAATTCCTTGTATATTTGTTGAATAAGCAGCTCTTTCCTCTTTTGTGGTGGAATTAGTATTTAACTTTGCATCAAATGAAGAATTTTCTCTAAAGGTGAGGGCTCTGTTGGGTCATATGTGGACTCTATTGACTCTCCCAAGCTTGCCAACCTCACCCAATTTGCAAAATCAACACTTCTTTCCTCTAGAAGAGACTATTGCAACACAAACTTTACCCACTTAACACTTGAAAGTGGTGTATGGTGTTCTTGTATCAGCTAAACTCTTCCTTGGTTTAGTTTTGACTCATGCTTCATCTTTTTCTTACGCTTCGACTTTGGATTAGGCTTTGACTTCTACTTTGGTTTTTGCTAATGTCTTGTACTCATGACCTAGTAATCCTATAGGAGGTTGACTCTTGCAAGCATTGTCTTCTTTCTTGTTGTTTGAGTAATCAAATAGACTATCAATTAGTTTGGTCAATTCCTTCACCAATTTGTCACTTTTTCATGTCTTTGTTTGGGATCAATGGCATTTTAATTCCTTCCAATTTGGCAATTGTCCTTTGATCTTTCTTCTTCCTCATGATGACACCTTTCCTCATATTGTTGTAAGATTTGTTATTGTGCTTTATGATCACGTTTAGCACAAAGATCTTGCAATATAATATAATGCTTAGCAAAGAGTTGGGGTAGATAATCAAACAGTGTGTCAATGTCTTCAATTATTGCCAAATTGTACTTGTATTTCTCAATTTCATTCAGATTCTTTACGAATGTATACTCAAACACATAGGTCATACTAATACTTGAAGTCTCTTGCAAGATTGTTTGATGTTCTTGGTTTGTGTCAATTGCTTCTTCAATTGTAATGTCCCCTTCTTTGACCTAGGAGTTTGGGAAGGACCCTTTAGCCTATTTCATTCTTGTGGGCTATTTCAGAATTTTATAAAGGGAATAAATTAATTAATTTAATAAGATTGTCTCAAAACAATTTTTTTGGGCAACTTGTGTTTAATTAATTATGTTATTTTAATATTATAAAGTGACTTAAGTTGGGGTCAAAAGTGAAATACTATAAAATCACTTTATGAGGAGCTAAAATGATTATTTATTTAGAAGTGGATTTTGAATTAAGAACTTCTCAAAAGTTTGCAGGAAGGATATTAAAAGAGTTTCAAAAAGAGAATTGGATATCTTTTGGTCATTTCATCTTCTCATTGTGATAGTTGGACATTTTTGTTCATTTGAAACCCTAGCATGAAAACCCTACAAGAATATTGGCTTTGGTGAAGAGATTTCTCCATAGTCAACTTGGGTGGTTTCAGATGGAGTTCACATTTGGGTTGAATGTTTGCAGAGCAAGAGTTCGGAATAAATTGATTTATCTATATAGAGTTACGGAAATTTGCACAAAACAAATTCGTAGAAGATTTGCAAGAAAATTACAAATTTGTGCGTTAAAGTCTTGCTTTTTCCTGGCCATCCCAGCTTGCAGGAGATTCAAATGTGGGTGTAGAAAAGTTGTGAGCAATTTGATTTCTAGTATCTTTTCCCTTCCTGGCTATCCCATGTGGGAATGGGCGTGGGAACTTTGGGAGTGAGGTGACTCCTCTTTTGAATGTTGTTGACATCTTTAATGCTGGCCGCCAGGGTTATTGGGTGTGGTGCTATCTTTGAGAAGAAATAAAGGGGTTAAAAAGGTTGCAAACCCGTCTACCATTATTATTGGTATAAGCTATGTAGTTGGGTTTGCCTCTTGCAGGGTTGGATCTGGGTTTAGTTAGCACCGGATCTGGGTCTTGGTTCGGTTCTTTTGTGGGTTAGCACTTTCCCACATGTGTGTAGGGGTTGTCATTAGATTAGAAGTCAGGCTATGATAATGTCATTGAGAACGAGGACCACATGATGATGAATGATGATAACGTGGCTTTGATGGAGGAGGATCCAATCCAACCACCACAAGCGATCACAACATGTAATAATGTAGTAAATGAAATCAACAATGATGGATTGCAATGGCAGCATTGTATGACTCCTCAGTCGCCACTTAACCCATAGGTGATGCAGTCATATTAATGACTCTTTGAATTTGAAGCCTCTTTCCATGATGAAAGGTATGGTGCTTAAGACTAGTCCTGAATGAAGTGGTTGGATTTTTTCTATATAGAAAGTGGAGGAGGCAACAGTGATGGATTTGGAAGCTGAGTTCTTGTTTATACTATTTCTATTTTTAAACCAAAAATAGGTGTTCGAAATTTTTGCATGGCTTACTATTCTTAGTAATGGTGGTTTTTAGGAGTTTATAGATGATGCCTTTGAAAAAATGTGATATTGTTGATCTTTGAAAGGGATGTGATTCACTCATCCACCTACCACTTGATCTGAGCTCTCTTTTACTCAATTACAGAGTTATCGGATACTACACCCCCATACCAGGTACGTGTACCAACGTACCTGGTATGGATTCGGGTACTCTACGGCCTAGGTACCGTGCCCGTTCGTGCCCTAGTAACCTTGATTTTCTAGTCCCGCCAAATTTGTCAGGATTCGGGATTTAAAAAAAAAATTCCCGTATCCAGGTAAAAACATTAAAAAATGCCCTTATTTGAGTTAAAATCCAATAATAAACCTTCACAAAGAGTTGGCTAGGTAGAAAACATGAAGGAAATGTTCAAAATACTGGTTTTTGGTGCTCCATTGGGTATCAAATCATCTTGTTCATAACAACGATTCCTTGAATTTCCTTCTACTACCGATTTCTTCTAGATTTTTTTGTTTGGAACGCCCTTTCCGTACCCGCTTTGTTCTTCATAGTCACGATTTCTTCATTGCTGGAAGGTCTTTTTATTAGTACTTGCAGTTAGGCAATACTATTGCAATGAGTTTTGAGTTTTTGAGTTAACTAGTTATTAATAAGTTAGCTTTCAACCAATCAAAAACAATAATTTTTTTGAAAAAAAATAAAAATGAAATTTGTAAAGTGAACTTGTAAAATATTTAATTTTATAAATTATAAAATTTATTTGTTGTGATTATGATTGGCTAGAAAGTTGTATGTGTTATTGACTAATTTATAGGAAAAGTGAAAGTGAACCATCATTTTGCCTATATTTTAGAAAACACTATTATTTTACCTATTTTTTAGACATTTGACTTATTATTTTGCCATTTTTTCAAAAGACCTATTATTTTGCCATTTTTTAAGAAACAATATTTCTGAATTTATTCGAATATTTTTGAACTATTATTCTTTTGTATGACTTTAGTTTTGAAAAGGTTTAAGTGCCTCACACATTTTATTCTTTGTTGTTTGTTAAGAACATTTGATGGAAGGCAAATTATATGTGAATTATTCTACATAATTTTTTTTTTAAAATTTAAATCTTTGTAATATTAAATATTATATGTTTATTTTATTATCTCTTAATTTTTTTATGTATATTTATAATATTTTGAGATGTTTATTTTATCTATCTAGATGAATTCATGTATTATGCATATTGTTATTTAGCAAAATTATATATAAATTTTATGTTTAAATAATAATTATTTAATTCTTTCTTCTAATTATATTACGTAGTCATTTCATTTTTATATTTTATTTAATATAAAATAATTTAAAAATTATTATTAATTTTATATTATCTAATCAATAAATATAATTTAATAAATTTATATTATATTATACATATTATTAGATAACATAATTATTAGATAAAATTTATATATGCATGTAACTACCTTTTATTCCATTAAACTAAAATATAGACATACTTTATCCTACAATTTTAATATATTATTTACATCATTTTAATAAAAATTAGCATTAAGTGACATTTTTAAACGATTATGTTAACATATAATTAACAAAACAAACATTTAATTTTATTCACATTAACAAAACATACATTTATTTTTATTAAATCTAGTACTATAAGTAAAATACTATAAAGACAAGTAATAGCCACTATGTGGCACTTGTTTTAATTCAAATGTATGACTGTTTTAGTTTTATTAGATGTTTTATAATTTATATTCATAGTTTTACTCTTTGAAGTTTGTATTTATAATTTATAGTTTTAAATTAAAATCTTTTATAATTTATAGTTTTTTTTATACGTATAATTTATAGTTTTGATTGCTATATTTCTAAAAATATTATAATTATATTTATATTTTATTAAAATTAAAAGTTTGTATTTATAATATTACTATTTATGGTTATATTTATATTTATAAAACTTTTTATTATTTTATCAGTTTGTATTTATAAAATTATAATTTATGGTTATATTTATATTTATGTTCATATCTATAAATTTATATTTTATAAATTTATAGATATGAACATAAATATAAATATAACCATAAATTATAATATTATAAATACAAACTGATAAAATAATAAAAAGTTTTATAAATATAAATATAACCATAAATTGTAATATTATAAATACAAACTTTTAATTATGTGTTTGTGTTGCTTCTAAAGTAAAGGAAATATATTCTAATAACTTATAAAATTGTGTTATATGGATATGTGTATATGTTTTTTATGAATGTCATATCCAGCCATATCCATATTAGAGGCCCTAGAAAAATGGCCATATCCGTATCCGATACCGTACCCGTATCCATGTCCATGCAACTTTGCTCAATTACTACTCCTTTACGTGCAATTCAGTTATTCACTTAACATGACTTGAACACTGTTTTATATTGGCAATGATAGGCTTAAAGTGTTTCCACTTTATCACCTTTCAATTGTTAAACTTGCTTTCATATTTAGGCATGGATCACTTAAATGAGGTGTGTTTCACTAACTGTAGTGCCATTTGAAATGACCATATCATGTCAACTAAATACTTATCCATTCCTCAACTATGAATCACTTAAACAATTGCCATTATTTGGGTGCAATTTATTGCTGGTTGGATCATTTAAAATGTGTGCCCTTTTTTAATATCCATTCCTTCTTTTGCTTCAGTGCAGTTTTATGTTGGCACTGCTAGCCTCTTTGTGTGCCTCATTGATTTCTTTAATCTTAAATCCTTTTAGGTGGAGTTTTCTCTACATTGTGCCACATTTTTATGCTATTGGTGGAACTTCATATATCATACTGGAAATGCCATTGGAAAAGAGTACCTCCTTCATTTGGGCAGAATCTTGTGTGTTTACCAAACATTTGTCATTTGAGCCTTAGGCCTTGATTTCTTATGCTTTTGCCATGATTAGTTGAAACTTCTTCATTACTTGAAATAATAGAATTTGGAGCAATCTATGAGAATTGTTGTTGAAAAATTGTACCATGACACAACTACCTTGCTCCTTGAATGGAAGGCACTTAAAAATATAAACAATGACAAATATGAACATCAAGTAGTGCAAATATCAAGTTCTAGATGGGCACAACACAATTTTAAAAAGTAAATGAAAATTATAAAATCTAATAACTTAATAATGGAGTTGATTAATTTATAGGTTCCAAAATGTTAAGTTCAAACTTTAGAATTTACCTTGAGGTTCTCCTTTGTATTTTTAGCAAACATACCATCAAAACTGTTTTTCATGACACTTTGCCCCAGGTCTTCTTTTAGTAAGGAGAGTCCACCCATCATGAGTTCACAAACATCTGCTAAAGAAATGTATGTGAAGCTGCATAGCTTTGCAATGTGAGGAATTTGGTGGCAGAGCATGTGGCTCTCAATTAGACAATCTCCTTTCTCTTATTGTGATTTTTCATTAGGCAAAGCACCCAAGGGTATTTGCAGATGTCTTTTATGATGTTTCTCACCTATTCCACAATAGTTTTTGCCCATTTAATTTTCCATATCTTCAAGTAGATCAATGCAATGGGCAACACAAGGACTCCAAAAGATAGTAGGGTGCCTCTCAAGAAGTTTCCTAGTTGCTACATATGTTGTTGCATTATTTGTCACAACTTGAATGACATTCTTCACACCCACTTTCATTAACACCTTATCCAACAAATTGCATAGTCTCTATATTTTTCACTTCATTAAAAGGCATTAATGGACTTCAAAAACACCGAATGTTCTTCAAAAGCACCGAATGTTCATTTGAAGCCACTAGGAAGTTGATCAATGTACAGTTTTTGTCATTGATCAACCTGTTAGACAAAATAGTGCACCCCTTTTGTGCCAAATCCTCGATTTTTTTCACATACTTGTCAACCAAGGACCCACCCAATTCGTATGGCTCCATGCTTTGAACCCTTTTCTAGCTATAGTTAACACATTGACCGATGACTCAATATGGGATCCTTACATCATTGAATGGCATGTTGCTATGATACAAAAAAATAGCACACATTGGCCTCACCTCATGATGTTTCAAGTGAAGATTGTGCACTAGGAATATAATGAGGAACAAAGAATCCATGTGAGTGTGATTACACCCAAATAGAACTATTTGTAGTGGACGCGCCTTGTATCTATGGGCCAAGGCAAAATCCCAGAGTTTGGATGAGAATTCATCACAGCTGCATTGCCTCAGCTGTTACTTTCTTTTCAATTTCTTCTCCTTATACAAAGTAAGGACAACTTTCATCACTCATGCAGTCTCAAGTTCCATTAATTTAGCTTGTATAGCTTGTAAACTAGTTCACATAAATGTTTGACTAACTAGAGAAAGAGGCCATTTTTCAACACATTAACTAGACTACAATATAGATCCTTTATAAAAGAATAATCAATTTATGTGACTAGACTGAAACCAAATAATTGAAATGTAATATAGTTCAAAATTATGCCTTTGGGAAGTGCAAAGTATTCACAAAAACAGTTTCCAAGAACTCAAGTAATCACTTGTGATACTAGTAGTTATCTCATCCAGCTGTAATTACACATTAAGAAATCTCTTAATATTATTTTTCATATTTAAGAAAATTTCTTATTTTTCATAGTTTAGACATTTTCAAATGTTTCCTTTATTTATATTTCATTGCTACTACTTGTCTCTCTTTTTAAAATAAGCGTTTTGATTGTTCCATTACAGGATTGCACCAATGGGCATGATCTTTATTCCATGCTATAAAGGTATGGATCTTGAATTTACTTATATTTTTTAATATTTTATCCTTCAATGCATTATTTTTTTATATTTTTGTCCTTCAATGCATCATTTATAGAGATTTTTATTGTTTTAAAATATGGTTGCCTATGGAATGCTACTATTTTCTATTAATTGCAAGAAAAAAGAATTAGGATTTTCTGTTCTTCTGTTGCTTGGTTAAAAGCTACACTCTAACTATTGTCATTACTCAATTAGTTTAGGATTCACATTTTTCCCAAGTTATACTCATGAATAGTAGTAGCAACCCTTTTTCTTTGGTCACTGAATTCTGGACTCAAAGTCGGCTCACTCGAATAAAAGACAAATAAAATGAAAAAAATGGTATCAACCCTAAAAAACCTACCAATTCTTTCCCTTTTTTGCCTTCTTGGATGACCTTAAATCATTAAACGTTTATTATTCTTCTAAGAGAGGGAGCTTTTTCTTTTCTATTTCTATCTCAATCTAATCTTGACTGGACAAAGATAATGATTTGGGCTTGGTGAATCATTTACACTGTTGTACCCAAAATCAAAATTTTCGCTTCATTAAGGCGTTTTGTAAAAATGCTTTAAATCCTGTAAAAATAGTCATCAAAAGTCAAAAAAGGTCAAAATTTCTAAAAATAGCAATTTTCTATTTTTAGAAAATTCTGAAAAATAAACGGACCATAGGGTTTTTCTGGGTTTCTTGTCAAATGGATGCTTGTAAATTTTTTCTAAAAATAGAAATTTGCATGGCAAACCCTAAATTTTAGGAATTCACGCATGTTGGTGAAAAACTCAACTTTTTCAAAACTTGACGATCTGGGTCTCTTCAAAATGAGGTTATCTACAAAACCTAGACTTCAGTTTTTTGGCCCTATTTTTAAGAAAAATGGCTAAAAATAGAATCTTTGCAGAAATGGCTCAAAATGATTTTGATTGGTTGATTTTACATCCTGATCATGCTAGTCCGGTTAGAATTGTCAAAAAGTCATTTTTTCTTTGGTGGGTCTATTTTTCTTTTTCAGAAGAAAAATCAGGGCCTCTAGGGGTCATCAATGGAGGATGGCCAGCTACTAGGTGTCGGAATCAAACTCTCAAATGTTGCACAGATCGATCCATGGCGAAAGATGCTCAAAAAACAGTGAACGACGGAGGGGAATCTAAGAATAGCCAAATTTGCAAAAAATATTATGACACTAGAGACCTTGGGCACCCTTGGCCAAGGAAGGCGCCTAGGCTTCAATGCCTTAGTAACTTTTCAACATCCGTTTATCGTACACGCAAAATGATCAAGATAGTCAATGCAGTCGACAAGGTGGTGAACGCGTTTCAAGCCTGCTGAGGATGAACACGCATTGTTGGCTCAACTGACACAAATGAAGAAAGACACACATGAGAACATGCGTGAATTCATTGCTAAGTTCAATGAATTAGCAAATAGAAGTCCCACTGCTTCTCAACCAACTCCTGCGAATCTTAAGTGTTTCTTCATCAACACTCAACTACCTGAAGTCAGTTTTCTGCTGAGAAGAGCTGCTCCAACAACCTTGGCTCATGCTCAAGTTCTTGCTACGAAGATTGAAGATGATTTGATCTTGGCTGGGAAAATCTGGAAGGATCCTAATCGATTTAAAGGAAATTCCTTTTCTGAATCTTCTACTTCAAGTTCTATAGATCCTATGGTGCAGAAGTTGGCTAATGAACTTCTTGCCTTGAAGAAGCAAGTTTCACAAGCTTCTTATGTTGCTCCATACAAGGATATTCCTAGAAAGGCTTATCCAAATTCTGCTTCCAACTATGCTGCTAAAAATCAAGCTAAGTTGCCTCCTCCTCCTGAGAGGCTTGCACTTGAAGCTCCTCCAAAGTATTCAGCTGTTGGATACTATGAAATTGATCGAGAAGAACTTTCTTCTAATGATTTTCAAGCAGAAGATGAAGTTATCTTTAACCAAGAAGATGGAGAGGTAGTTGGCAACTCCACTATACGGTACATGCACTATGATAATTCAGCAGAAGCTGAAAATGTTGAAAGTCAAGCGTATGCTGTAATGACACGATCCCAAACTCGGCTGGCTCAGCAAGATGAAGAAGCAAAGGTGAAGAACAACATTCAGTTGCCAGTTACCATTGCTAAAAGGGGGACACCGCTGCCCACTTTAACTAAGGATTCATCCAAAACTCAAGTAAGTAGCTCTCCCACCGTTCCTTCTGGTGAGCCTAAGACCAGTGTGTCAAATCCTAAATCAATGGCTGAAAATACACCATTTACATCCCTGGCAAATTCTTTTCAAGCTTTCGATATTATTGACCATGCTAGGAAAACTAAGGTCCAAATGTCTGAGGTAGAGTATCTCCAAGCTAACCCCGACCAATTTGAAAGATTGGTTAAATTTGTGAAAAATAAAGATACTTGTCCTAGTTCCAGTGTCCCTGTTATTCAAGAGGTCAAGAATCTGCCCAATAATCTGGTAATCATTCCATCTTCAGCTCCAGGAAAGATAGATCCTTTCTATATTTCTTTGCTTATTAATGGTTTCAAGTTGAGTAACTGCATTATTGATTCTAGTGCCTCGGACAATGTCATCCCGATCAAAGTAGCTGATTGCCTTGGATTAACTCTTACCAAAAATTTTGGTAATTGTTACTCTATGGATAATAAGCAAGTGCCCCTTGTTGGGCAAATCAAAGATGCACAATTTGCCTTTGTGGCTTTCCCTGAGAAAAAGATAAAGATGATTGTCCTTGTTGCGGACGTTCCAGCTTCTTATGGGATGTTACTTGGACGCAATTTCTGTAAAGATGTGGGAGGCGAGCTCAATATGGATATGATGGAGGCTAGGATTCCTATCAAGGGCATTGTGCAGAAATTAGTTCCTGAGAGAGAAACTAAGTATACAGTGGTGAAATCTGATGACCCTCATGCTCAGATTCTCTTTGAATCAACTGGTTTCGCGAACTATTATCTCCATACTGAAGAAGTTTCCGAATTTGCTGAAGATTGGTCTTCAGCTCATTCTTCAACTCTCTCAGCAAGTGAAGGACTTTCTAATGATGGAGAAGATCCGATACCAGCTGAAAACTCCCTCGATAATATAATGGAAGATGCTGCATCTTCCATTACCGAAAAAGATATTCAGATTCTTCCTCAAGTTGAAGAGAATCAATCTTCTCCTATGGAAGAAGAGAGCACTCTTTCTTCTACTCCACAAGAAGGAGACTCCAGCAGCCTTTATATTGATGACAGCTCTAACGATGTTTGGACTCTAGAGTTTGACGACAGTTGTGCTACACCAACGGATCCAGTGTTGGTGTGGTTCTTATTTCTCCAAAGGGTGAGATCTTTCCATATTCTTTCAAGTTGCAATTCGCAAACACTAACAACACAGCCGAATATGAAGCTCTCTTATTAGGTATGAGCGTTGCGCTCAAAAGAGGATTTAAAAATCTGCATGTTCAAGGAGATGGAGAGTTGGTAGTCTATCAAGTAAAGAATACCTATCAGACAAGGAATGATAGATTTTGACATTACCGCAATCTTGTGTGGGAAAATATTCAAGACTTTGATGCTTTCAGCATCTCGGTTGTCCCTAGAGAGTTCAATGACAGAGCTGATTCCCTTGCAGTTTCAACTACTCTTCTAATTCCTCATCTTGATTTTAATCAAGATAAGTATGTTGTTGAACTAATCTGTAGACCTAGCGTTCCTGATAATTGGGATCACTAGCAGATTTTCAATGATGACAAGCAGATTATTAACTTTTTACAAGTTGATGATGGTTTTAGTACTCTGTATTTTGAAGGAAGCAGTTCCTCTCCTTCTTCAGACTCCATGACAGACACTTTGGTGGAACCAGATGAAGAAATCCTGCAGTTGAAAGGAAATAAAATTCCTAAGGGGCTGGTCTCACTGGAAAAACTTTTTGACAAGCATGACCGTTATATCAAAAAGCAGCAATAGGTCAATTCAGATTCTCATACGGGGTATGACAAATTTAATATTGGGTCTGAAGATGATCCCAAGATGATTAACATTGGTAACAGCTGCACCCCTGAAGAAAGAAATCAGATTATACAATTGTTACGTCAGTACAGTGATGTGTTGGCTTACTCCTATGATGATCTGAAATCTTTTCAGTCAAGAGAAATTCAGCATGAAATCCCTTTGAAAAGTGACGTAGCTCCCTTTAGACAAAAGCAGTGTCAGTACAATCCCAAAATTTTTGGCACTATTCATTCAGAAATTCAGAAGATGCTAGACGCACAAATTATTTTTCCTATTCATCATTCAATGTGAGTAGCTAATATAGTTCCAGTGCGCAAAAAGAATGGAGAAATTTGCATCTGCATGGATTTTCAGAACCTCAATCAGCAGTCACTGAAGGATAATTATCCTTTACCTATAATGGACCAAGTGCTACAGACAGTGACAGGAGCTCAGATGATGTCTATGCTGGATGGATTCTTTGGATACAACCAAATTGAGGTAAGTGAAGTAGACAGGCACAAAACTGCTTTTACCACTCCATGGGGTACTTTTGCGTATCGTAGAATGGCTTTTGGATTGATTAATGCAGGGGCAACTTTTCAAAGAGCAATGGATTTAGCCTTCCGTGGAATCTTGGGAAGGTATATTGTGGTGTATTTGGATGACCTCACCGTCTTTTCAAAAGACCGTGAGAATCATCTGTTTCATTTACAAGATCTGCTTGAAAGGTGTCGCAAACACGACGTTTCTCTTAATCCCAAGAAGTCGGTCTTTGGGGTAACTGAGGGAAAACTTCTGGGACATGTTGTGTCAGAAGAAGGAATCAAGATCGACTCCGAGAGAGTAAAATCTATTCAAACTCTCCCGTTGCCATCTAGTAAGACAACTGTTCATTCTTTCTTTGGGAAGGTGAATTTCTTGAGAAGATTCATCCCAGACTTTGCTGAAAAGACACGTCATATCATTGATATGATGAAAGGGAAATCAGTTTTCCGTTGGAATGATGAAGTTAAAGTTGCTTTTGCTAACATCAAGGATGCAATTGCTCGCGCCCCGGTGCTGGTTTGCCCAGATTACACTAAAGATTTCATTATGTACAGTTACGCTTCCGAGCATACCATGTCTGCTATTCTGATGCAGCAAAAAATTCAGAAGGGATTGAGTCTCCTATTGCCTTCATGAGTTGTCCCTTGAAGCTTCACAAGCTCAAATATTCTACAATTGAGAAAAATGCTTTTGCTGTGGTAAAGGCAGTTAAATATTTCAGGTTCTACATTCTCAATTCTCATACAGTGGTTTTAGTTCCGGATATAGCAGTCAAATCTATTTTGACACAACAAGATTTTGGTACAAAAAGACGCAATTGGGTGGCAAAAATCCAAGAATATGATTTAGAAATAAAGCCTACCAAGCTTGTCCGCGGAAGAGGTCTATGTCAGCTTATGGCTGAGAGCAGTTCAGAAGAATGTGAAGAGGAGGTTTACAAAGATCTTCCCAAAGTGTTGTTTGTCAACACTACTGATGAATGGTATTCAAACATCGCCTATTTTCTGACTTACGGTGAATGTCCAACTCATCTATCTTTTAAAGAGAAGAGAAATTTGAAGCTTAAGGCTGCAAACTATATTCTTTGGGATAGTGGTTTGTATAAAAGAACTCTTGATGGCAATTTCCAGCATTGTGTTGATATGGCATAGCAAGACAGGATGCTAGAATCTTTTCATAATTTAGCATGTGGCGGGCACTTTTCTCCATCAGTAACTGCTCATAAGATCTTAAGGGCTAGATATTGCTGGCCAACGCTCTTTCAGGATACATATAAATGGGTACGCAAATGTGTACAATGTCAACAGTTTGTTGGCAAGCAAAAGATGATGGCACACCCATTGAAACCAGTCGTAATAGAAGAGCCTTTCAGACAATGGGGGATTGACTTCATTGGTGTCATCAATCCTCATTCAAGTGCTGGACATACCTACGTTCTTGCTGCAACGGATTATTTTACCAAGTGGGTAGAGGTTGTTCCTGTAAAACATGCTACATCTGAGGTAGTGTGTAGGTTTTTGAAAGAGAACATTATATCAAGATTCGGTGTGCCATACAAGGTAGTGACAGACAATGCATCATCATTCTCCTCTTATGAGGTAACTCAATTCTATTTTGACTATAGCATTATATTGGCTCACTCATCAGATTATTACCCACAAGGTAATGGTCAAGCAGAATCGAGTAACAAGAACCTGATCACTATAATACGAAAGCTTGTGGATGAGAATCAAAGATCATGGCATAAAGCGTTGTATGATGCTTTATGGGCTGATCGAATTACACCGAAGAGAGCCATCGGCATGTCTCCATTTCAGCTGCTCTATGGTGTGAATGCTAAAATCCCTATTACATTGGAACTCCCAACTCTCAAATTGACTAAGGCTGTCAAAGATGATACATTTGAAGGTTCTCTGGATAAATGGATAATGTTTCTCTCACAATTGGAGGAACAAAGGTCACAAGTGGTGGATCGCATCAACGACCATCAAAAGCAAGTTAAAGTTCTCTTCGACAAAAAGCAAAGCAGAAGGTTTTCCAAGTTGGAGATCGTGTGTTGCTTTGGGATAAAAGGAGAGAGCCTAAAGGCATGCATGGTAAATTTGATTCCCTATGGCGTGACCCTTTTATAATTCATCAAGTGATTGGTGAAAACAGTTTTCTACTGGCGTATCAAGATGGCACTCCATTCGCACTGCCTTACAGTGGGCAGCATCTAAAGCACTACTTCCAGTAGAGTTTTAGATTAGTTTTTGTACATAGGTTTGAGTCATTTAGTCCTTCGAGTCTTTTTAGTTTTTCTTTATCTTTTTGGTCTTTTTCATTAGTTAATTTTTCTTTTTGAATTTCTTTTGTTGACTCCATTACCCAATGGAAAGAACACTGAAGAATTTTGAGATACTGGATTCTACAACCTTTGATTCACAAAGGTCGTTTCCCAGTCGGAGCTAGCTGTTGTCCTCAATTTTTGACATGGCAAAAAATCGGAGCAACCTACCAAAAATTTGGAGTTATTCTCTCTAAAGCACATTTTACGAGGTATTGAGGTTGAAAAACTTTAGATTTCTATTGATGATCCCCTTGGGCATCCTTTCATTAGCTCTCCTTTCCATTTTTGTAAAATTTTGAGTATTTTTTTCTTGTCTTTTTTGTCAAATTTGGGTTTTTTAGGCAGCTCAGCAGAATAGGGAATTTCAAGCCTAAAAGCAAAATTGCTTAAGTCTTCAAAAAGTCCGATTTTTGCTTAAGTGATAAAAAGTTCCTATTTTGCTAAAAGCAAAATTGCTAAAGTCATGAAAAGTTCCGATTTTTGCTTAAGTGAAATTGTCAAAAGAATGAAAAGGTCCGAAATTGCTTGAAGTGACCAAAAACCCCTATTTTCTTAAACTGAAAATTGTTATAAGAGCTAAAAGATCCGATTTTATCTATTTGACAAAAATGAAATTGTTGAAGTGTAAAAAATGTTCCTATTTTATTCATGAGTTGTGAAAAAAGTTGCTGAGTGAGCTAGAAAACCCGATTTTGGTTGTTTTTGTTGTTGCTCGGCTCTTGAAACCCGATTTGAAGAGTTCGCCCAGATTTGAAGAAGAGTTTGTGTTAAATTCTATTGTATACCTCTTTCTAAGGAGTTTTCATAAATTCTACAACTAGAATCGCATCCTCAACCTGAATATTTAGTCTCTTATTTTGATAAGGAGAATGTGAATTTTATAGGGGTCTTCTTCTTTTTTGTGCTTCAGCTTCATTTTTCAGGTATGGTTTCTTTTTCCTTATCTTTTATTGTTTTCTTGTCTTTGCAAATCGCGTATTGAAAGGTGAAGACGTTTTTTCATTTTGCTGTGTTGAGTCTTTTCAGAAGCCATTTTAGAGTTTTCGTTTTTGCAGAGCGTCTCTTCTTAGCCAAAACGTACTTGCATAATCTGTCAAACCTGAATGACATAAGGAAAATGCTTTGTGTTTTGTCATTTTACTTCATGAAAATGCGTTTTGCTGAGTATGTTCTTCATGTTTTTCATAAAACGTGTTTCTCCAAAATCTTGATTTTGTTTAAGCACCTCCCTTCTAAGGAATCCTATCTTTATCATTTGCATCTCTTATAAGGTCTTTAAATGAGGGTTATCAACTAAAAGCGTCTTTTATGCCCATGTTCTTCATGCTTAAAATCTTTAGGATATCTTGTTGCCTGAAAATACGTTTTTGCAAATGAGGTCTTTCATTAAAAACGTCTCTATCTATAAGGAAATCTGGGTTTCTCCAAAAGGCGTCATTCAAAAGAAGTGTGGAGTATCACTTCATAGAAACACGTTTTTACAAAACGTCTTTTTCAGCTGAATAAGAGTCAACTATCATTATCACAAAAGCTATCTTTGCCATGCGTCTTTCCTCTCAGCAAAACCGCATTTTTTTCATTTTTCAACATTATTGCCTTTTTTTTTTTCCATTTTTCACTTCCATTTGTCATTTCTCAAAACCATTTTCCTTCACTAAATTCGCCTCATTCATTTTACCCATTTCATTCACCTCCATAGGATTTTCATTACCATTTTCAAATATATGTCTTGGCTCAAATTCGGGTTTTGATATCAAGTAGCAAGTCGGGGTTTATCATGAGAATTGCAATAGTAGAAGTTACAAAAAATAAAAATTGCTAAGTGCTCAAAAAATCCCGATTACACTTTATAAAGTTGCTGAAAACACTCAAAAACCCGAAATGCTCCAAAAAGCCCAAAAGTTGAACATTTTGACTTGACTCCGAATTCAAGTTAGAAAATCTTTTTGACTTGCTGTTCCAAAAAGACAAAACATTACTTTCAGTCGTAATCACCCTACCAAGATCCAAACTGGTCTTTACCATTCATTCTCCATCATCATTCAGAAAGCAGTTTCATTGCCCTAGGGTTTGAGTCTTGTTGTTCATAGCTACCATGTCTTCACACGTTGATGCTAATGATGTTCTGACCTTATAGGGTTTTCACCGCAGCCTTGCAGATTCTTGCTCAATGACAGACGAACCAATTTCTCCAACAAACAAGAAGATGAAATATAAGTTTGATAAGTATCAGAATGAGATTTCTCCATCTCACGTTGTCTCAAACATAGATGAGATCAAGGGCACAGAAATTGGGCATGTTGATATGTCTGAGTTTCTTAAAAGGGCAGAGAAATCGACTTCCCACGATATGCAGTTGTTGCTAAGAAGTCATATTCACTTAGTGTCTACTTTTCTTGTTGCTGCCCTTGAGCCAGAATTCGTTCTTGCATGTGCATCCCACTTTGACAGTGAATCTAGAACCGTAGACGACGATGATGGCAATGTGGTTATCAGACTTGATCTTGAAACTATCAACAGAATCTTCAGAGTTCCTGATGCTCCTACATATTCAGAAATCACACTGAAGAGTGCTCATAATCATTACGAGCAGAAAAAGAATGATTGTATCAAACGTATCAATCATAGGTGGCTTCTCAAATCACGACCTTGCGTGACCAGGATACCCAAACTGTATCGGTCTGATTTTAAAGAAGAGATTAATGATATGATCACTCTCTTGAGCAGAATAGTGGGGTCGAAAGTTTCCAATATCTTTGAAAGTTGGATGTATAAATTCATCATGGTTATCAGAAAAGCACAGTACCCAATCTTTTGGGGTGAAATAATTAGTGACAGTTTGTGTGAACAACTTGCACAAGTTCCTACCACACTCACCTTCTACATGAACTCATATTTGGTTTATATAGCAGCTTCATTAAGGCAATTTCCAGGCCTTTCTACTAAACATGACAGATCATTGGTTCCTGTATGGGAGTATTATGATCAGCTGACTTTAAGGCAAAGTCGAGTGCATTATAGAAGAGTTCAAGATGCTTTCTTTGGTCATCTCATGTGTTTATTTGACAAAGCATTGGAAAACAACAGGGTATCCGAGGCTGCTTGGAGGAAAGTAAATGAGTATGGTTGCCTATTTCTTCAGTTCCCTACCTTCACTTATATGAGAGTCGGCTGTTTTGAAGACCAACCTTATATGCTTCCAAGGTATCCGACAGATAAGATTATTTTGATGGAGCTGGGAAGGCAGTTGATGATAGTACATGCACGTCAAGCTACACAACATAAGACTGGAGTCAGTATTTCATCACATAATCCATTGATAATTGAGAGGTACTCTTTGACAACTTCTTCAAGGGCAAAAGCAATGGAGGCTGAACTACAGGAAGTAAAGTTAAAGAAATTCCAGGTCAGAATGGAATTTGACTACAAAAGAGTGAAAGATAAAATTAAAAGAGCTTTCACTCATGTGCACCGTATTGAAGACATTTGGGCTGACCTCCAAACAGAAAAAGATATCTATAGAATGGATTACTGCAGGCTCACAGTGGAACAAGTTGTTGATCTTAATCTAACCTTAATTCCAGAAGGAGTAATTGATGATGGGTAGGTTTTAGATCCCGAATATGAAGAACAAGAGGTGGCTAATGCTCCCATTCCTGCAATCCAGTGGTCTCAGAAGGAATCTACCTCTATTTTTGATAGATTTCAATCAGTCTTAGCAAATACCAACACTTGGCTCAAAAGCATAGGTGTTAAGACTATAAAAATCAGAATCGGAGTTGAGAATGATTCAGCTGGGCCCAAAGGATTGAAGTCAGAGATCAGAGACAAATCAAAAGAAGGAGCTTCTTCTTCAGGTACCAGAATTAAGTTGAGAGTAAGTCGGGCTGTAAAAGAACCGTTGGAAAAGGAAACACTGAAGGGGAAAGAAGTTAAGGAAACACAGATTCAAGTTTTGGATCAGCAAGAAGAGGAGGTTCTTGAAACCTCTACTATTCTAAGTGAAATGTCTCCTCGTGTTGAAGCCCCAATACCTATTTCAGCAATATCTCCTATTTCTCCCTTTGACAGTGATGTTGATTCTTTCTCCACAGTATTCGTTTCTCCCATCCCACCTTCAGAAGCTATTCATCACTCCTCAGCTACATCCATAATGAATACACCTGTGAGAAGCTTGCATGACAACTTGGAGAATGTATTTGATACAAATCCAATCTTTCTGGCAATATCTGAGATAACTCTCCCAGAGATAGATACATCAGCAGCAAGCTTTGATTGTTTCATGGCTGATCCTAGTCGTAATTTGTCTTCTGAGCAAACGATGGTTGCTATACAAACTAAGGCACCTCCTAGAATTTCAATAGTGACACAAACTAAGTCCATTTCTACGTAGACTGTAGTTGTTGTTTCAGATGTGAGAACCTTGGATCTTCCTCCATGGTTAAACTCAGTTGCTCCAAAGAGAAAGAAACAAGTAGTCTCTCCTGATGTGTTTGATTTCCAGAAATTGAAGAAATCCAAACCAATGGTTGCAAAGAAAGCAAAAATAGTCTCACAAGTGTTTATTGACAGCAATAAAATGAAATATGCTGAAATAGCAGAACCTCTTGTTGACAAACCACATGAAAAGATGCAGGTGTCTGATTACAGATTCACTAGGGTGGAATTAGGCAAGCAGACTCATGCTAATATGATGCAAGATGCCCAGAGTTCAGTGACAATTTTGGCACAAAACTACAATGAACTTCTAGCCAAAAAGGAGAAGCTCAAAGAGGAAAATGAACAACTTGTTTCAGTTATTCAAAGGATTACTGGGTCATCAGAAATAGTTGGTTCACCATCGTTGTTTGCTCCTAAGGAATCAGTCAGGCAATTAGAAAGAATTGCGCAAAAAGCTAAAGCAGTTGATTCCTGGACAACCCAATTAATTGATCAAGGGATACCAGTGGTTGAAAAGGCATTGAAGAATTTAAATACTGTCAAAGCAGCAAGATTCAAAATGAATCAAACTCTAGAAGCCTTTCAGCAAAGTCTACATTCTCTTGAGAAAGACTTAAAAATCTGGCATGAGATAGATCAAGTGAAGTTGGAAATTCTATGCAGCAACTCAGTGATTTCAAAAAGGGAAAAATACATAGAATTTGAGGAACTTATGACAAACAAGTCATTAGTTATTCAAGATCTTATCAAAGATGTCCATGCTACCATTGAGATGAGTGTTGAAGTTGAACATGACATGCTTTCAGATTTTGAGAAAATCCCTTGTAAAGTTTTAAGTCATGAAGAGGAATTGCTTGCACCCAGTGATGTTGTTTCTCAGATTACTGCGAGTCTTCACCAAGAGCTAGATTCAGATCAGTTTTCTATGGATGCTATTCATAAATTTTTCAATCATCAGTTGGTCTTTAACAAGATGCAAGCTGCTTTCGAAGAACATAGGGAGGCGACATTCAGGTACTATGATGTTATCATCAAGACCGTTGTCGTTGCTAGAAATACACTTGGTCCCGATCCTGATGAGTTGCAGGGAATTATCAGCAAGTTTCTATCTTTCAAAGCTAGGAACGGGACAGAATGAAAACATTAGGTTGTTTTATGTTTTTTTTACTTTTGACAAAATATATGTAAAAACAAATTTTGCAATCGCAAGTATTCTTTTCTTGCAGTTTTGGAAATTGTGATTACATGTAAATTCTTACAAGACAAATCACAATTTGGATTGTAATTTTGAATAAGTCAATTGCAATTAGTTAGCGGTTGAGAGATTTTCTCAAGTTAGTTGAGATCCTCCCACCTTTTTCTCAAGGCCTCTCTCCTATAAATACTTGAGGAGGTCTATTGTAATCTTTATCTTTTTGGCAATAGAGAAAACTCTGCAGAAATTTACAGCAAAAAGACTTTGAGCTTTGTGTGTGTGAACTTAACTTTCAAGTGGTATAAAGAAGGCATAAAGATTTCAGACTTTGTGTTGAATCTTGTTGCATTTCATTACTATGTTCTTATGTCATGGTGATGTAATTTTCTGAATTCTTCTTGAGAGGTTGTGGAGTTGTTGTGAAAAGACTTTAGTCTGATTTCTTGCAGTCTTTGTGCTTCAAGTTTGAAGGGTTAAATAAAATCGGTTTACACTTAGGAATTGTAACTCACAAGTGCATTATATTTACAGACTTTGTGCTATTATATGTTGTCTCATAGTATTATTTTGAAAAGGTAGATAGGATTTCTAATTCTCAAGACTTTGCGCTTGGAGATTGCTTTCCCGTCCCAAAGAAGCAACGGGGGACTTTGTGCCTTCATGGAAACTTTGCTTCTTTTTTTACTTCATTAATCATATACGCTTTCCATTGTGATTCTTTTCTGAAATAAGAGAAAAGGATAATTGTCTTTTCTGAAAAAAGAGAACAAGACAAGAGTTTCACCTAGGTTTAGAATAGATTTGTAGCTAGAATTAATTTCTGAATTGATAAAATAGAAAGCGAAGGGGGAGCCTTCCCTTTGAAAATAGGAGAGTTTATCTCACGTACTGTGGCTGAAACCATAATTTTGTACTCTCTCTCAAGTATACAAAATTTTCAACCAACACATTGTAGAGTCGTCACTTTACAATGTTACATACAAGTGTTCATTATTAGAAAGATCGTCACCTTTCAATAATGTACACAAGGGGAGTAGGCCCATAAGGTCATGGAGTCACACACATGACAAAAGAGTTTACACATTAAACATCTTTATATATATTAGTACAACTTATAAACAATTTGAATTTCAACATAATATCAAATTACATTTCAACTATACCAGTTTCTTCCTAAAGTGTTCTACCTTGATTCGGGAGAGAAGTGTGGTGAGAATTTCTACTGTTTGATCATTTGTACTAACATACTCCAACTGGATCACATTCCTTTCTACCATGTCTCATAATGGTAGGGGATCTCAATGTGCTTAGATCAAGGAGTCCCACAAGCAATTTACGAAGCCAAGCTGCTTCTCTTGTCCTCATAAAAGCTGCAATGTATTCAGTTTCTGTTGAGCTTTGTGCCACTGAAGACTGTTTTCTGCAGATCCAAGAGATCATAGTCGATCCTAAACTGAAGCAACATCTTGATGTGCTTTTCTGATCGATTACACTCCCAATCTAAAACAAAGTATCCAGGTTGATCTAGTTGGTCATTTCTGAAAAAAGAAGATTGTATTCAATAGTGCCTTTGAAGATATCTCAAAATATGTTTTACAGCCATAAGATGAATTTCCTTTGGCTCACACATGAATTGGCTTAGAGCATTCACTAGGACCTTCCATTTGTTGTTGGAGAGCTCTATCAACTGAGCTACTGGCCCCTTGTGGCCAGCCCATCATCAGTCTGGGTGTGGCTTATATCCAACACCCCCCCTTTAAGCCACACTGTGGGTGCTTGGGGTTCTTCTAAAGTTAGATCCAGGGACCTATCATCATGGAGTCTCTCAACATGACGCCTCATCTCAGTTTCAAAGATGAACAAGGGCTTTCACCTCATATCTCTCTATCTTAGAGAATTATGCATTACAACAAGTGAAGATGTGACTCCCTCTGAAGCCCTTTGTAGAGATTCAGGCTGTTCTCTTCAACCTCATCCCAGATCACTCTATTATGAATAGGTTTGCGGAGCTACCAATGTTAAATCCAGGTTGACAGATAGAGCAATTCTTATCTCAACTGCTGAAGAGGATCTTAGTATCAGGCCTTGCATCTTCTTCTCCATGAGTCACAAAACTCCCTCTTGATCCTTGCCTTAGAGATTGCGAAGAAGAATTTTGGAAGTGAACTCCCTCCAGCCACCAACTCAGTCCAATGGCTGCAAGTTGTGACTTCATGTTGATCATTTCTTTGGTCGGCATGACTTCCTTACAAGTTGCCTCAAGCTTTTCATCACTAAGCAATCTCTCATCACCTTCTTGTTCCTAGATCTGTCCTGGAAGCATTTTAGAGAGAGATTACTAACAATTTATAACTATCCAAAGAAATATCAAGGCTAGAATCATACAAGGTTTACTATCTCAGGTTATAGCATGAATGCATAAGAATTTACGATCAATATTAAGACATGAATAAATAAATCAATTTATAAGAGAAATATATCAAAAGATCAGAATGGAGGGATAAGGAAGCTTATCTTTAATAAATTCTGATATAACTCTTTCTTCCATCTTTTACTCCTCTCAAGAGTGCTAAACTTAGCACAACAAAAGACAATCTGAACAACTACAGATTTCTTGAATGCATTATGCAGTTTAGCCTGAAAAACCTACCCTCTCCAAGAGTCAAGGCTCTATCACAGTTCATGCATTAGAGAATGATATCGATGTGACCAACTTATCACCATCGAGATTTCAGTTCTCTTTTTATTTCAGAGTCACACTCATAAATCTTCACAACTAGCATAAAAAAAAATGACTTGCAAATAATAATTTGAATTTTCAAGGGATCTTATGTCAGTGAACACATTTCAAGACAAAACATGATCTCTCTTTACTAATCACACATGATCCAAATAAATGATATAACAAAAATTCAACAAAGAATACTTATCTCTTTTAAGTATTCCGATGGATGCAAATGCAGGACATAGTGTGGACCGTTGCGCTTGCGCTCATATCAGTCTATAGCCTTCTTTCTACAGGTTCACGACTTGATCACAAGCCCATGTCACATAATTTGTATTGGTAGCAGGGTAATTTTGAACATGGTCTTTGATCGTTCAAATTTATCAATGCACCGTAACCAGAAGTGATGATCATTACTTCTAGAAGGCACAGGTCCGAAATTGGAACTCTTCCCATTACTTTTATTGTTGGAAGAAACTCTGCACTAGGCGGCAACCAAGGAAACATGATCTTTATGGAACGACTCATATTTAGTAAGCCATCAGGAATTCCAAAAAATATATAGCCATAGTTCTCGCAAGACAAAAGATCTCGAGATCTAAATCATGACACTATACTGCATGGTTTCAGCGCCTCATTAACATAGTTGACCATATGTGAATCTCGCGGCACCAACCAATAATGATAGCTTGTCTCCTTCTGATCAGCATTTAAGAATAGGAACATTCACCAGTATAGAGGACGCGTTCAAGAGTATTCACCAGTTTAGAGGACGTGAGCATAATATATGTCGGGCCTATAGATTACAATTCAAGCCTCAATCTCTGGTCTCAGGAATGTCACCCCATATAAGCGATGAAGAAGCCTCGATAAATAGCACACAGTGAAGTCTGAAGGGCCCGATAATAACACCCAGAATGCTTGTATCGGGAAATTTATTAAGTAGATATTCTGAATACTTCTTTACTGTTTATAATAATTGCTAGGACATGCTGGAGGAGATGCCCGGGCATGTATTATCATTCCCCGATCCAGTGGGAAACATTCATACCACCCGTATAAAATCTCTTGCTAACCATTATGTAGCTCGTGCAAAAGAAAGAAAAATGGTGAGGGATTCAAGGCTCACGACTTCCACACGCAACGAATTCTATTTGTGCAGCTCTTGATTTTCACGCACTTATTCTCATAGTCACAAGTCATCGCTACCACTCTTTCATACACTTAGACTCCATGTAAGACGTGAATGAAATCACACGACTCCCATTACTTGCTAGATTCAGACTCGCGCGATGGGGCTGATGCGTGTTTCTCCTTCTGATCGTTGGGCGAACTTCCAGTACTTTGCGTCGGCTCCTGTGGGATGTAGGACATATCCATGATATTTTAGAGGTTCCACTAACAGATTCGATAGTGCTTGTATCCTCGCGATCTCCACGAAATATAAGTTCGGTTTAAACTGTAACTTTAGTCCTGCATCCACAAAACAGGTTGGTTAGTGTCGCACAGTCAACGGAATTGAATGTCCGTCCTAGAACGGATTTAGAGCAGTCCGCAAGCCGGTCGCCTAAAAGGAGGGCACCAAGTTGCACCAGAGATCATGACCACCATTCAGAATAAGAGAATCGATTACATGAAATGAAATCCATAAATCTGATCGGATCTCCGAAACTTGGCTCTGATACCATGTTGATATTATGATTAGATTCCATATTGTTAAAAGTCGATTCTCACAGGTCAGACAACATCTATCGATTTCCATATTTCTTCTCTTAAAGCCGAATGTACTGATTGCAAAACATTAATAAATTTTGATGTTTGCATATCAATGAGGGAACCATGTTTAATATGTTAGAGACTCGCCTCTAAGGGATGCGTCTCTTGAGAGGATGTGTCTCCACACGTGGAGACACGTCCGCTCAAGGGACGTGTCCCTTTGGGCGCGCGGGTCTCATAGACAGCTGACTAACACTCGGCTTAACAGTCTTAACACATGTATCCTCACATACATGGTGAACATATATTATATGAGTTCCGATTTTATTCAATGCAGGTTTTGAATCATCTTTTATTATTTCGATTTTATGCATGCTCATAAATTCAACTAACTTATTTTCCAGAAATATGAAGAGCTATTGATCTTATATAAACGATGATGATGCTTATAGCAATCATCATTTATATCTAACCTAAGCTACCATTCATCAACAATATACACCAAGTCTTCTGCTTTTCTTGAAGCCATTCAATTACACTTCATTGAGTCGATAAAGGAGTATGCACTCTACTTTTGTTTAGCCAAAGAACTTGCAACCTATTGAAATTGGAGAGAAAACCAACACAAATTTTTTATAAAAAAATGCAAAATAAATTAAAGAATGGTAAGCACAAAAGTCTACAAATGTTTAAAAATAAAAAATGCTTGCTTGTGATAGAATCTTGATTGCAAGAGGTTGGAGGAAAATAATCTTGCCCGTGGAGGTACCACCAAGTATGAGCATATTCCTGTCTCAGAGAGCACAAATACTATGATCTTGTCTTGAGATGAACCTACCAAAATCTTACCTAACATTATCCACCACTTCTAGATGTAAGAAGATTCTTCGAAATTGTACCCATTATCAACTTCACTATCTCTATATGGTGCAGTTCTCCTTGGCAAAGAAAGTATCTTTGTGCTATAATATTATGGGGATAATGCATATGCAAGTAGATGCAATCATGTGTTCATCTTGTTCTTGCAATGATGAATGATTTTTCCCACACTTTGGAAATATGTTTCTTTTGGGTCATTCTCTTTTTTTTTCTATTTTGACATTTATTTTTTCTATCATGGAGTCGATGCCATCATAAATTTCCTTCACACATGACCAATTTGTATCAAGAAATCTGATCATACTCATGATAGGCTCAATGAAACTCAAGAAGTAGTCCACGTGAGCTCACCAACCATCATCTGTAATGTCCCCATTTTCGTGAGCATCAAAGTTCGAGAGTTTAGCCTATCATTTCGACCCTCGTAGGCAAATATGTTTGGATAGAGGGTCTCAGTGGTGATTAATGGAGGTTGATGTCAATCCTCTTCCTCAATTCAGTATTGGGTTCAGTTCCAGGCCTTTGCAAATTAGTGATTGGCTTCATTTGAGGGACTTACTATTTATAGTAAGTCAATCTGGCAGTAATGCTATGTTTAGTCAAGGCACCTGGACACATGGGGGTTATACAGTGTTGACCCCAGCTTCAGACGACACGTCAAAATATTGAATATTGAGTGAGATATTAATATTTTAGTGGTTAAGTTATTTAATAAACTAAAGGGAATATTATAAAGTTATAATTTAACTTTATAAAAGTTATTGAGCCACTTAAATATTATAAAGGGGGTGAAATGGTACACCCAAGTTGAATAAATATATTAAAAGGTGTATCAAGTACATTAAAAACATTTTAAATGTATTAAAACCTTCTTCATGGAAAGTCGTGCCTTTTTGGAGGGAATATAAGGAGAAAAGAGGAATTGGAATTCATTCACGTATTGAGCATTTGACATTGTTTTTCTTCTGGCTTCTTTGAAGTTTGTGCCTAAGACAAGGGTTTCAACATTTTTCACCATTGGAGAGCGGCAATTCTTCAGTGTTTTGCAATTTTGAAGCTGTGAAAGACCAGCTGAATCATTGCTTCAGAGAGGGCTTCATTCAAGAGTTCTATTTGTGCTTCATTGGATTTACAAAGAGATTCAGAAATAAGTTGTGTTACATGGGGACACGTCCCCCCCTCCAAACCCTACGTCCTCGTCCCCTGTGGTGTTTCGAGGACGACGGGATGGCAAGGGGTGTCCCCCTTGATTTTTCGAAAATTGGGAAACGGCAGGAAACGTGTCCCCAAAAAAGGGGACGGTTGGAAAATAAAAGGGGACGCCTAAGTGTCCCCGAAACGGCTAGGGGACGGCTAGGAATACCCCAATTGTAGCAGGGACGCCCAGGCGTCCCCCTTTCGTCAAAGTAAAAAATGCTTTGATTTTTGGCAAATTAAATAAAAATTGCTTTGATAAATATTAAATATTTCATCATATTTGATAAAACATAATTTTTAAACAAACTATTTAATTTTATTGTCAAATTAAATAAAAAATTCTTGATAAATATTAACTATTTTGTTAAATAAAAATTGTTTGATAAATATTAAATATTGAATATTTCATTATATTTGATAAAACATTTAATTTTTAAACAAATTATTTAATTTTATCATCAAATTAAATAAAAATTGCTTGATAATTGATAAATATTAAATGTTTAATCAAACATTAAATATTAAATATTAAATGTTTTATATTTCATTATATTTGATAAAAATGTTTTATCCCCATTCGAATGGCATTGACTAAATAATAGTTAAGTTATTGGCATTGCTATTAGTGTTTGCCTTTATCTTTATATTGTTATATCGCTGTTATACGGCTATTATACTCTTTATCTATGAACATATTGTCACATTGATATTGTTGCACATATTTGATATTTCAAATTGCTCTCTTTCTCTCTTTGTATGTATAATATATTTTAAAAAATTCATACATATATATGTAATCGTGTGTATATATATTGAAAATTTCCTATATCGTCATCCCCTTGCTGTCCCCAAAAATCTGCCCTTGGATTGTCATCCCCGAAACGCGTCCCCTCATCCCCGAAACGCTGTGGAACATAGGAAATAAGGGTTTCATCATCAAAGGATTGTTTCCGAGTATGAATGTTTTCATTGTAATTTCATGACAATTCTGAAATAATATTACAATTGTGTTTTTGCATTTCTTGTTCTGTAAGTTTTATGCATTCTTTGGTAAATATTCCAAGGAACCTTCAAAACTTCAAACCAGTAGTTGTAAATTTAGCTCAAGGAGAACTTGGGATACCTGTGATGAACCCTGCTGGTTCTAACTCTGCCTGTAGATGTTGAATGCATTGTTTTTGTGTTTTCTTGTTGTTTTGGTGAATTTATAGTATTTAAATAAAATGTTGCTAGGCGAAATTTTAACAAGAAATAACTGGAAATATAGAAATGCTGCAATGATTCTTATTCAACATGAGATGTAAATAGATTGTCAATACAAGATAGAAACATAGCATAAAAACAAGGTTGATTACCCGAACATGCCAGCAAACTCTTATTTGAAAATCTGGAAATCACAACCAGCAATGAAAAATCTGATGAAACAAGCCGATCTGTTGCATATGATGATTTCTCTGCCTTTAAAAGAGTGCCAAATGGTAAAACCAGTATGCCCCCCCTATTGGTGCTGATCTATGCCAAAAGAAAGAGGCGTTTCAGCCTCTAGTTCATATGCCCCAGCTAGAAGCCCCACGCATGCCTGTGGTGAATGGTATGGCCAACAATACAAATTGTACAGCCTATTTATTGATGTAAAAATCTGATGAAATTAGGCGCCTCCACTAGTAAGCCTTTTTCCTTATCGAAAACTGTAAATAAACTCAAAGGTAGATCCCTGCAAGCACAAATGGACTCTAGAATGAAGTCCTCTTTGTAGCAATAATTCAGCTGGTCTTTCATAGCTTCAAGATTGTAGAACATTGAAGAATTGCCGCTCTCCAATGGTGAAAAATGTTGAAACCCTTGTCTCAGGCACAAACTTCAAAGAAGCCAGAAGAAAAACAATGTCAAATGCTCAATACGTGAATGAATTCTAATTCCTCTTTTCTCTTTATATTCCCTCCAAAAAGGCACAACTTTCCATGAAGAGGGTTTTAATACATTTAAAATGTATTTAAAGTACTTGATACACCTTTTAATATATTTATTCAACTTGGGCGTACCATTTCACCCCCTTTATAATATTTAAGTGGCTCAATACTTTTATAAAGTTAAATTATAACTTTATAATATTCCCTTAAGTTAATTAAATAACTTAACCACTTAAATATTAATATCTCACTCAATATTCAATATTTTGATGTGTCGTCTGAAGTTGGGGTCAACACTTTATAACCCCCATGTGTCTAGGTGCCCTAACTAAACATAGCATTACTGCCAGAAGTCCCTCAAACGAAGCCAATCACTGATCTACAAAGGCCTGGAACTGAACCCAATACTGAACTGAGGAAGAGGACTGACATCAACCTCCATTAACTGCCATTGAGACCCTCAATCCAAACATATTAGCCTATGAGGGTCGAAATGATAGGCTAACCTCTCGAACTCTGATGCTCATGAAAATGGGGACATTACAGTCCGCCCTCCCTGAAATTGCTTTTCCCCAAGCAATCTCCACTGCAAAGAAACTCCATACCTCAGGAGGCATAATAGAGGAACTGTGAAATGTCCCACTCTCTGCGATCAACGCTCAATTGAATACCAGGGTGCTAGACAACTTTGTAGAGTGCCCAACTACTTGTCCACTGCACCTCTTGGAAAGATACTGAACCATGCTCAACATTGTTGTGCACAACTACCACGACGAAGAGCAATCTACCAAACAAAATGATCACTGGATCGTAATACAATCTAAACTCACATCCATTTGTCATGCGGAAATAAGAACATCTAGAAGCATCTGCTAAACCCTCCAGGATGTGATAATTAATCAAGCCATTATGCCTACTAACACCATAACCACCTTGTAGCCATGTATCCGTATGAAATCTCTATGACATAGAAGTAGCAAACCCTGTTGGATACATATCAACATGATGGATAGTTGACTGTTGTCCTTGCAAGTAATCCCCTACACACAACTGAGTCAGGCACTTGCAGCTTCTAGTCCCATCTTCTGAAGATGGCAACTCTTCATCCCACAGTGGATGGTATAACCCTTGAGCCAATCCACATCGATGCAACAACAGATCATCTATATGTGGACTAAAAGAGAAATGATGGGCACTCCTCACTATGCAGTCATGATAAAACGCTCCAACCTCTATCAGTGGTTGACTGTCATAGTACTGGGCAACATACTCTGCATCACTCTCACTACACTCCTCACTAGAATCAGAAGATGGCTCATGTCTCTGGTCCCGAATGGCTAATTGGGTAGGAGCTCTGGTAACCCTCTCTGCATGCCCAATAGCATTCTCTCTATCCTAGAATAGGTGGAGATATCTGATTTCGATGCCCAACATATCTCTTGTGATGACAATGGAGTAGCGACGTGATCTGTCACACAACTCTCAAGAGAATCAACTATCACATCACAAGAGCTAACAATACTCAAACCTATAATACCAGTAATGGAACTAATCTCAGGAGACCCTGGTGCAACAAGGGGTCCTCTACAACCTTCAACCACTACACCTGAAACTGTGATGGATGTAACCACATCCTCAACCTGCTCACAACTATAATCTGTGGATGTAAGGTCATCACCAATTGCTGCCATGGGGATTTGAACTATATCTGACGATGGTGAAGATTGTGCCAATCTCAAAGCCACAATAAGATTATTTGCATTAGTGTTTGCTTCCTTTTTCTTTGCAAACAAAGGATCCAAAATTTCTAGATGTTGTAGAAGCCTAGTCACACTCTTGTCATAGTTCTAAATGGCCTATATGAGCTCTGTCATGAGTTCCTGCATAGACTTCATTTTACCCAAAACCACCAATCAACGGCAGCTGCTAGAGATGAGTGTTGATCACTCAAATGCAAGATGTGAATCAACCATTGCAGCTCAAGAGTATATATTTAAAGCATAATTATGTCAGAATGTACACTCAAGAGCTAGTTGTCTACACCTAGTTTCAAGAAATTCTTTATCACAACCTTTTTCAAGATTGTACAGAACTATGTTTCAGACTGCACATATAATTTATGGGCAATGTGATGGACAAAAATACAATTCTGAACGTTCCTATGAGCCATGTCTATTTGTGCCCAAAAGCAACATCCAGGCTCCTTGATGATCTGCGTCCTCTTCCCAAGAGAGTTCGGATTTAAATATACTTCTCTGGATAGTCTTTGGTGACGTCTCCTTGCTTGAAGCAGCTCCTTGGCTTCTTCTGTTTGTCTTTATCTGTCAGAAAAAAAATAAAAATCCACTTCCTTCAGGAGAAATATTATTTTGTCATTAGCGGCTGCTTTCAGAGTACCCACAAATTCTTTGGAAAAAAGATGGTGGCTACCTTGTTATGTCTTTTGTGATTTTATTTGACTCCATAAAGACTTCCGATATCATTTGCCATGTAGCGGAAACTTCAAATAGAAGGCCCGATAAATATTTCATCGGCCTCTAACTTCCAACTCAAACACTCCTTTTGTCTTCTTTCTTGGAAGCATGCACACGGGTCCCGATTCTCCTCAATTCTCACGACACTCTCTTTAGAGTTCTAGCGGCTCCTCAAATTCTCGACACCTAAGTTTAATTTTTATGTGCTTTCAATAAAAATCCTCTCCCTTAAGCAACTTCCCAAGAAGTTCCCGATAAATCTCCAAATGTGTTTATATTAACATCCTTAGCATTCATCTTTATTTGAAACTTGTCTTTTATGATCCTCCACATAGGCTTCTTTAATATGTGATTTACCTTGAAGGAACATCTGACAATTTTACTATTAAATCCCATGATTATTCTCCAACTTAGGTGTCATAAAAAAATTGTCCTTTTCTATACATCAAGCCAAAAATACTCTTTGAATGTCCATGCGCTGAAATTATAATCAGCCTCGATTTCTTTAGAGGATACGAAAATCTTAGGAAGCTGGCGATGGTAACAAGGCAAGCACACAACACCCAATTTGCCTTTGTTTTACTGCGATTGGTTTTTAACAAACCCACACCTACTTTAATATTATTAAAAACTAAGAATATGAGTAGACAACCAAAATCACCTTTCTTTCTTTTGCACCTAGAAAAACAGTATTATGAATAAACTCCAAACCCTTATTTTGAATTTTTTTTCTGAAAATCCTTCATAAATCCATACTTTGATTTCCTCAACCTGACAAGTCTGAAATCTTCCTTTGCAAACCAACACAGGATGGCAGGAAACCGCTCTAATACCATTGTGAGGAACCCTGCTGGTTCTAACTCTGCTTGTAGATGTTGAATGCACTGTTTTTGTGTTTTCTTGTTGTTTTGGTGAATTTATAGTATATAAAATATTGTCAGGCAAGATTTTAACAAGAAATAACTAGAAATATAGAAATGCTGCAATGATTCTTATTCAGCATGAGATGTGAATAGATTGTCAATACAAGATAGAAACATAGCATAAAAACAAGGTTGCATACCCGAACATGCCAGCAAACTCTTATTTGAAAATCTGGAAATCACAACCAGCAATGAAAAATCTGATGAAACAAGCCGATCTGTTGCATATGATGATTTCTCCACCTTTAAAAGAGTGCCAAATGGTAAAACCAGTATGGTCCCCCCCTATTGGTGCTGATCTATGCCAAAAGAAAGAGGTGTTTCAGTCTCTAGTTCATACACCCCAGCTAGAAGCCCCACGCACGCCTGTGGTGAATGGTACAGCCAGCAATAGAAATTGTACGACCTGTTTATTGATGTAAAAAGCTGATGAAATTAGGCGCCTCCACTAGTAAGCCTTTTTTCTTATTGAAAACTGTAAATAAACTCAAAGGTAGATCCCTTACAAGCACAAATGGACTCCAGAATGAAGCCCTCTTTGTGGCAATGATTCAACTGGTTTTCACACCTTCAAGATTGCAGAACACTAAAGAATTGCCACTCTCCAAATGGTGAAAAATGCTGAAACCCTTGTCTCATGCACAAACTTCAAAGAAGCCAGAAGAAAACAATGTCAAATGCTCAATACGTGAATGAATTCCAATTCCTCTTTTCTCCTTATATTCCCTCCAAAAAGGTATGACTTTCCATGAAGAGGGTTTTAATACATTTAAAATGTATTTAAAGTACTTGATACACCTTTTAATATATTTATTCAACTGGGGCGTACCATTTCACCCCCGTTATAATATTTAAGTGGCTCAATACTTTTATAAAGTTAAATTATAACTTTATAATATTCCCTTAAGTTAATTAAATAAATTAACCACTAAAATATTAATATCTCACTCAATATTCAATATTTTGACGTGTCGTCTGAAGCTGGGGTCAACACTATATAACCCCTATGTGTCCAAGTGCCCTGACTAAACATATCATTAATGCCAGATTAAGTCCCTCAAGCAAAGCCAATCATTTATCTACAAAGGCCTAAAACTAAACCCAATATTGAACTGAGGAAAAAGACTGACATCAACCTCCATTAATTGCCACCGAGACCCTCTATCCAAACATATTAGCCTACGAGGGTCGAAATGATAGGCTAACCTCTCAAACTCTGATGCTCACGAAAATGGGGACATTACATCATCTAGGATCAATGACTTGACCTTTAGGGCCCTCTCTGAATTTGATTGCTTCTGAATACTCCACTGATGGCTAATGACCATGGCGCCCAATGTCTCTCGCACCTTCACAAATCATCTCAAAACAATCGTATGTGATGCAAATTGGGTCACGACAACCTAATGTTATGTAAAAAATAAGTTAATAACACATTAAAATATAAGTAAACATGGCATAAATTAAATTAAATTTACTTTCAACAATTCCAAATTCGAGAAAGTCCTAAAAATGCCTCGTGACTTATGATGGTTTGTCACAAACATTTCGATCACCTCACCCTCAATCTATATAGATTTCACCCACTCTATTTGAGTGCCAATTTCTTGCATAACCAAGTTAAGAGGCTGTATAGTACATGGTGTCCAAAAAATGTGTGCATACCTTTCCTCAACCAGAGCACCTACTATCCTATTGTCTATAATGACTTGGACAACATTTTCAAGACCTACAATCTCTATGGACTCAATGAGGATTTTACAAATGAATTATGCATCTTTGCTTTTCTCCTCACAATTAATCCTCTTCAAAATCATTGCCCCTTTGGGGGGGCACTACAATAATATTTATTAAAGGTTTATTTTTGCAATCTTTCCATCCATTAGAAATAATACACTTCTATTTCAGTCTAAGAATCTCTAATTGGTTTGAGTGATGCCTCTACAATTTTTCTTTTCTTTTGCCAATAAAGTGGTGTGTACCTTTTCATATGTAGGACCTATGAAACCAAAAGGTGAATTATTGATTATTGCCACCATATCTTGCCAATATGACAATCTCACCAAGTTGAAAGGAAGACCATTGGCATAAATGCAACATGCAATTTTTTCCTCTAGAATGTCTCTTGTTTCATTTTGAAATGCCTTAACCATTGGGCCTCTTTTGTAGGAACGAGAGAGATTTTCTTCTTGGATATAGGGTGTCTCCAAGAAAGGATGTTTAGAGGCTATTATTGATTCCAGAGGTGCCTTGAATGATAATTTCCTTGCTAAAGAATGAGATTTTAATTTTTCTCTCTCATAGCATCAGCTGCTTCTTGTTCTTTAATGAATGCCATAATTTTTTCTTTTGGCAACCCCTTCTTATTTTCCCTCCACATATTCCAATTCCACACCCACTTATAACACATAAGTGAGCTTTCACTTGACTATATGAGCTCTTAAATTGGACTCCATACTCATTACTATTCCAATTAAAAGTCCCATTTCTTGGAAGTTGTAATGTTCCCCTTTTGGCAGTAATCTTGTCAGTGGCTCATCAGCCTATTCCGGAATCCTGTAGGCTCGTTGAGGTGTTTCAAAGGGTTCTAGTTTTGGAAGATTTGTGTTCATTCCTCATTATTTACTATTTATAGTAAATACTATTTTTGGCAGTTAGTAGTTGTCAGTCTTCAGTTAGTAGTTGTCAGTCTTCAGTTCATCACATCATTGGAAGCAGTTTTCAGTATTAAGCCTTGGCCATTTAAAAATATCATTTTAATGAATCTCTTCATCAAAAAGGCAAATTATTCTAATTTGTAGTTGACCCCTTGGCCTAAGGTATTAACTTAAGTTATTTTAAAAAGGGGACTTTAAGGGTGGCGCCTCATGAAGGAAATTTAAAGTGTTTTATTAATTCTTCTTTGTCTCAAGTGGGGCGTATTTTTGAGAAGGAATTATAATTCTTTTTGGAAATTTGAAAAGGCTTGGCTTTTGGCATACCTTCTTGGAGGATTTGAACAGTCTTCTATCTTCCTTTAAAATTGAGGCTTGGCTCCAGTATTTGTTCATCCATTATTTTGCTAAAGTTATGCTATCAAAATGATTTATCATTTTATACTTCGAGGAATGCTAACCTCCTAGTTCTTCCTTCAATTTTGTGTTTACAAGACAACACCTAATTGAATTATTGTTGCTTCTCATCCAGACTAGCAGATTGTGTTTCAAGGTGGAAATTTGATGTATTTTCTAGTTTTACAGTTGTTGTTTGCATACAGCTGAATGTTGTTTTTGTTCATGGTTGAATGTACGAATTTTATATTGTTCTGGGCGTTTGCTAATAAGATTCCTAAGGTCTAGGTGACCATCTCCAATCAATTTCAGATTTTATTTTGGAGTGTGGATTTTTATATTGAAAAAATCGCCCCTCTCAAGGGTCGTACCTTTCAGCTTGCATTGGGAAATGTGCCATTAAATATTGCAGGTCTATTGGAGCTGTTATGTGTCTTAACTGGGGCGCCTATCTCCCAATTGATCTATGCCTTTGACTTCACGCCATTCGGAGGTAATTTGATCGAGTTATGAGCATTTTATATAATTCTGTAAATGCTGATTTATATTTTCAGAATTACAGTTTCCTGAGATAAAGCAATTCATTCGCTATTTCCATATTCTATCTCCTCTCCTCTCATTCTCTAACTCGGAAAACATTGTATAAAAGTGGTGCTTAGAAATTGGTGTTGAACATTGTAATTTGCAGCTTTTCACTTTGTATGGACTGTTAACAGTAGTACTGTTTCAGTTTTAGCTTTGCTGCATTAATTAATTAACTTCACATCACATTAAGCACCCCTGGATGGTATACTGCCAGTGTGGACAATTATGTTTTGTAATATCCTTCATGCCCACTTCAAGTGGTGAATCTCCACTCATCAGTGGATGTCTGCCACAACAGAAGAAGTATTAATTTGTAATATGTTTCCCCCCACTGTTTTGTGGTAGCATGGAAAGCTCTTTGGTTGGTTATCCGCCTTGTTTTTTTGAATTCAGCAGTAGTACTCCACCATATGTTAGGACCTCGCCTGCAAAGGGATTTTGAATTCAGCAGTAGTACTCCACCATATGTTAGGACCTCGCCTGCAAAGGGATCTTGAGTGCACATCCTTGGTGTCGAGTTTAATATTTCTCTTTCAGTATAATCTTGTACTTGTTGATTCAATAGATCCTAGGAATCCTTTGACCATATGCTCGCCCCTCCTCCTTAAGTGGTTTTAGGGCGCATTCTTGGTTAGAGCTCTTTCATGTACGTTTTGGTTATGCTAACCTTAATGGGTGATTGATTCTATTGTAAATGTTTGTAATAATCAAAAAAAAATTGAGAGGGAATATTTCAATGGTATCAAAGCAGAAGTTCCTGCCATCCTGTGTCTACTAGTCTTTCAGTTGACAGATGAGTGACAGAGCAACCAGATACTTCATCAGAACTCAGGCCAGATCTCAGTTACAGTTTCCGGCAGTGCCAAAAGCAGATACTTTGTCAGAAGCTTTGAGGGAGACGGGTAAAACAGTTGAGAGAATGTCAGACGAGTCCCATCTTTCGATGGAAGAAAAAGATGCACGAACAGAAAAGAAGTTTGATAACATGTTAGAGATGATGGCACGTTTGCTGGATAAATTGGATCAGCAAACTACTCAAAATAATATTCAGCCCCAACCAAATCATGTTGATGAAAACGGTAGTAATAGTGGTGTTAATGGAACTTATGTTCCCGGTTGTCATAATGCTTCAGCAGTTAATGGAAGGGATAGAACTGTTGGACAACATGTTACAGATACCAGAGGATCTTCATCCAGACCTCTCCTCCCTACATTCACTCTGAGGGATGAACAACAACCTGAAATTGGAGTACCTTTTGCGGATGATGCTAGGCAAGCCTATATGGAGTACATCTCTTTACCCCTGGATATGAGAGATGCATGGACCTTTGATCAATTCATGAATCAAAGAAGTAGAAGGCATGGTGGAAGGAACGAACAACGTCCTCCCATGAACCATAGGAATGATTTTCAACAAGCATTGGGGAAGATTACCTTGGACCATTTGATGGAGGTAATAAGTGTGCAGCTAGAGCATGGGTGCAGAAATTGGATAACTATCTCTCACTTAGACCAATGCCGGAGGAGGACGCAATTAAGTTTGTCACATTACACTTGGATGGAGTGGCTCACGAATGGTGGACTCACGGTTTGGTTACTCTTGGCCATAACCTCATTCATATCTATGAAGAGTTTACCAATAAATTAATTGAAAGATTTGACACCAAAGATCCCGAGTTGAGTTTCCGAGAATTGGCACAATTGAAACAACATTGATCTTTAGATACATATGTTGCTGATTTTCAAAGGCTGTCAGTAATGGTGCCTAACATTACTGAAAGAAGACTTGTGGTTCTATTTGCGGAATGGTTTGATGGAGCCTTTGAAAGGTTGGGTCAAAGCCTTTGATCCACCATCATTGGATGAAGCAATCAAGAACGCAAGGAGCATGGAGTTGGCTGCTCCAAGGCCAAAATTTCAGTCTAAGCCATTTAAAAGGGATAAGAAGAAGTTCACTCCTAATCAGCCCAACAAGTACCCACAAAGAATATCTGATGAACTCCATGATCAGCTCAGAAAGGAAGGAGTTTGTTATACTTGTCGTGAACTTTGGACAAGAGGTCACCGTTGTTATGGGAAAGGTAAAGTACAACAAATGGAGGGCTATTCTGATTATGGATCAGAATCTGATCCATATGATCAGCAGTATGAAATAGCCAGTGATGAAGGAGAAGGAGCTCCAGAAGAGGAACTAGAAGTTGGAGATGGTAGTGCTTTTGCCCAACTATCTAGTTTCCAAAAAAACAAATCCTTTCGAGTACGTGGAGTGGTTAGTTCTCAAAGGATTATTGCTCTAATTGATACAGGAGAAACTCATAATTTCATTGATGAAGGCCTAGTTACCAAAAGAGGATTGAAGACTGAAGATTTTGAAGGATTCAAGTTAATGGTAGCAAATGGCTTTACTATATCTTGCACCAAGAAAATTCCTAATCTCTTTATGCAATTGGGGAATTATGAGGTGAAGGATGACTTCTATGTGGTAGGCATTGGTGAGACCGATGCTGTTTTGGGAATACAATGGCTGCGATCTCTTGGAGAGATCACTTTGAATCTGCAAACCATGGAATTGAAATTCCAAGCTGATGGGAAGAAAGTGGTTTTGAGAGGCATGTCCAATGGAGGGCCACGGATTGTGTCCTTGAAACGAATGGAGAGGCTGATCCATCATGATCAAGTTGAGTGGGCAGCAGAGTGTATGATCCTACCAACTGATTCGGTTGTAGAAAAAAAACAATATCCGCCTGATATACAAGCTCTTCTTTCTAAAAAGAGCAAGGTTTTTGGTGACTTACCTTGAGGAAGACCACCTGAAAGAGGATGTGAGCATGTGATTGAATTAGAAGAAGGTGCCAAACCTGTCATTACTACTCCTTACCGCTACCCAAAGAAACAAAAGGATGAGATAGAAAAGACTATCAAAGAACTTCTTGAGGTAGGGTTTATTAGACCAAGCAAAAGCCCATTTGCTTCAGCAGTGGTATTAGTAAAAACAAAGATGGTACAATGCGGATGTGTGTTGATTATCGTGCATTGAATCAGAAAACCATCAAGAATAAATATCCTATTCCTAGGATAGATGAGCTTATTCATGAGCTCCATGGGGCTATGTTCTTTTCAAAGATTGATCTTCGATCTAGTTACCATCAAATCAAAATGAGAGAAGGGGATATTGAGAAAACGACTTTCAGATGTCACTATGGGCACTTTGAGTTCCTTGTCATGCCTTTTGGTTTGACTAACACTCTAGCAGGCAACAGTTGAGGAAGTTTGTGCTTATCTTCTTTGACAACATTCTTGTTTTCAGTAAGTCTTGGGAGGAGCACCTTCAGCACTTGGAGGAAGTGCTTAGCATTTTGGAGGCTGAATGCATGTTTGCTAAAGAATCTAAATGTGAGTTTGGGATGATTGAGCTTCTCTATCTCGGCCACATTATCAGTTCTAAAGGGGTCAAAGTTGATCCTGAAAAGATTAGAGCCATTGTTGATTGGCCACTTCCGAAAAATCTGACTCATTTGAAGGGATTTTTGGGCTTATGTGGGTTTTATAGAAGATTTGTCAAGGGATATTCTCACATGACAGCACCTCTTACACATCTCACCAAAAAGGGAGCTTTCCTATGGACAGATAAAGCACAAGGAGTGTTTGATAAGTTCAAACAAATTATGAGTTCATGTCCGGTTTTGGCTTTGCCTGATTTTAAAAAGCCTTTTGAATTACAATGTGATGCTTCAGGAGAAGGAGTTGGAGCTGTTCTTATGCAAGACAAACATCCTATTGTCTTTGAGAGCAGAAAATTGAGAGGAGCAAAAAAATTATACTCGATTTATGACAAAGAGATGCTTGCCATCACGCATGCTTTGTCCAAATTCTGCCAATACTTGGTGGGAAGTAAATTTGTGGTTAAAACTGATCATAATAGTCTTAAACATTTCATGCGGCAAAAGGATTTGAATGAAAGGCAACATAAATGGGTAAGCAAGCTTCAGGCTTATGACTTCGATATTGAGTATGTTAAGGGGAAAAACAATGTAGTTGCGGATGCTTTGTCCAGAAGGCTCATTTGCAGTCACTTTGTGAGATTTCAGCAGATTGGAGAGAGTTGATTGCTGCTGATTATGCAAAAAATCAGTTTACTACCAGCATTATAGAAGGCCATTTGGTCGATGAAAGGTGTAACTTGGTTGGTGATTTGATTATGTATAAGGGTAGAATCTTTCTGGTACCCGAATCCAAGCTTAAAAGGAAGATTTTTCAGTCATTTCATGATGTTCCTCTTGCTGGTCATCAAGGTACGTTCAAGACTTACAAGCAGATAAGAGAAAGGTTTGCTTGGAAGGGAATGAAGGAAGAAGTCATGAACTACATAAGGGAATGTCCTACATGTCAAAGGAATAAAAATGAACATTCTTTTCCCGCTGGTTTATTGCAGCCCTTGCCAATTCCAAATCAGAAATGGGAAAGTATTGCTATGGACTTCATCACCGGGTTACCTAAGGTGCAAGGCCGTGACTGTATCTATGTTGTGGTGGATAGATTAACTAAATATGCTCATTTTTATGCTATCACTACTACATTTACAGCAGCTCAAGTAGCTGAGTTGTTCTTTAGAGAAGTTTTCCGCTTGCATGGTTTGCCTAAGACCATTGTCAGTGATAGGGACAGCAAGTTCCTAAGTGTGTTTTGGCAAGAGATTTTCAGATTGAGTGGTACAGTGCTCACTCCAAGCACTAGTTATCACCCGCAAACTGATGGGCAATCCAAAATTGTCAATGAGTGGTTAGAAGGCTACCTTAGAAATTATGTTTCAGGGCAGCAAAGGGCTTGGGTTAAGTGGCTTCATTTGGGAGAGTTTTGTTACAACTCTTCATATTACATATCAACTAAGATGTCTCCTTTTATGGATCTTTATGGGTATGATACTCCTAACTTTGTAGACTTGGTGTTTGGTGATAGTAGAGCTCCCCAGGTAAGAGATATGCTTCAGCAGAATCAAGACATCTTAAAGTCACTAAAAGAAAATCTGCAGCAAGCCCAAAATCAGCAAAAGTTGTACGTTGATCAGCAGCGTGTTGAACGTTCATTTGAGGTAGGAGACATGGTTTATCTAAGACTTCAGCCCTACATATAGTCTTCTCTCAAAAGAAGTGGTGCAGAAAAATTGAAGCCACGTTTCTGCGGTCCGTTTAGAGTCACCAAAAGGATTGGTGAAGTGGCATATGAGTTGGAACTTTCAGCGGACAACAAAATTCACAATGTCTTTCATGTTTCCCGCCTCAAGAAGGCACTTGGGCACAATGTGGTAGCTACTTCAGAATTACCTCCTTTAGACGAAGAAGGGCAGTTGGTGTTGCTTCCGGAAGAGATCCTTGACAATAGGGAGCGGTCCTTGACGAGGCGAACAATCAAGGAGTATTTGGTAAGATGGAAAAATTTGCCTAGTGAAGATGCTATTTGGGAAGGTGAACAAATTTTGCAGCATCCAGCTTTGTAGTTGCTTGAGGACAAGCAATTTCGAGGGGGGCGAACTGTAATGTTCCCCTTTTGGCAGTAATCCTATCAGTGGCTCATCAACCTATTCTGGAATCCTGTAGGCTCGTTGAGGTGTTTCAAAGGGTTCCAGTTTTGGAAGATTTGTGTTCATTCCTCATTATTTACTATTTATAGTAAATACTATTTTTGGCAGTTAGCAGTTGTCAGCCTTCAGTTCATCACATCATTGGAAGCAGTTTTCAGTATTAAGCCTTGGCCATTTAAAAATATCATTTTAATGAATCTCTTCATCAAAAAGGCAAATTATTCTAATTTGTAGTTGACCCCTTGGCCTAAGGTATTAACTTAAGTTATTTTAAAAAGGGGACTTTAAGGGTGGCGCCTCATGAAGGAAATTCAAAGTGTTTTATTAATTCTTCTTTGTCTCAAGTGGGGCGTATTTTTGAGAAGGAATTATAATTCTTTTTGGAAATTTGAAAAGGCTTGGCTTTTGGCGTACCTTCTTGGAGGATTTGAACAGTCTTCTATCTTCCTTTAAAATTGAGGCTTGGCTCCAGCATTTGTTCATCCATTATTTTGCTAAAGTTATGCTGTCAAAATGATTTATCATTTTATACTTCAAGGAATGCTGACCTCCTAGTTCTTCCTTCAATTTCGTGTTTGCAAGACAACACCTAGTTGAATTATTGCTACTTCTCATCCAGACTAGCAAATTGTGTTTCAAGGTGGAATTTTGATGTATTTTCCAGTCTTACAGTTGCTGTTTGCATACAGCTGAATGTTGTTTTTGTTCATGGTTGAATGTACGAATTTTATATTGTTATGGGCATTTGCTAATAAGATTCCTAAGGTCTAGGCGACCATTTCCAATCAATTTCAGATTTTATTTTGGAGTGGATTTTTATATTGAAAAAATCACCCCTCTCAAGGGTCATACCTTTCAGCTTGCATTGGGAAATGTGCCATTAAATATTGCAGGTCTTTTGGAGCTGTTTTTGTGTCTTAACTAGGGCGCCTATCTCCCAATTGATCTATGCCTTTGACTTCACGCCATTTGGAGGTAATTTGATCAAGTTATGAGCATTTTATATAATTTTGTAGTTGCTGATTTCTATTTCCAGAATTACAGTTTCCTGAGATAAAGCAATTCATTCGCTATTTCCATATTCTATCTTCTCTCCTCTCATTCTCTAACTCGAAAAACATTGTGTGCTTAGAAATTGGTGTTGAACATTGTAATTTGCAGCTTTTCACTTTGTATGGACTGTTAACAGTAGTACTGTTTCAGTTTTAGCTTTGCTGCATTAATTAATTAACTTCACATTAAGCACCCCTGGATGGTATACCGCCAGTGTGGACAATTTTGTTTTGTAATATCCTTCATGCCCACTTCAAGTGGTGAATCCCCACTCATCAGTGGATGCCTGCCGCAACAAAAGAAGTATTAATTTGTAATATGTTTCCCCCCACTGTTTGGTGGTAGCGTGGAAAGCTCTTTGGCTGGTTATCCGCCTTGTTCTTTTGAATTCAGCAATAGTACTCCACCATATGTTAGCACCTCGCCTGCAAAGGGATCTTGAGTGCACATCCTTGGTGTCGAGTTTAATATTTCTCTTTCAGTATAATCTCATACTTGTTGATTCAGTAGATCCTAGGGATCCTCTAACCATATACTCGCCCCTCCTCCTTAAGTGGTTTTAGGGCGCATTCTTGGTTAGCGTTCTTTCATGTACGTTTCGGTTATGCTAACCTTAATGGGTGATTGATTCTATTGTAAATTTTTGTAATAATCAAAAAAAAGTTGAGAGAGAATATTTCAGAAGTTGATTGAGCATCGTAACATATTTCCATAAAGAAGATGCTTGATCATATTTAAATTGTTTATTTTTCTCAAGCCGTACTAAACTTAAACTAGTGGCCATTCTAAATAGATTGCAATTTGTTGTTGTTAGATCATCGTGTTATTAGGGGTAATACCCTTATAACTTTTCATATTGTTCTAATATAAGGTTATAAAACCTTATGTTATAAAGCATATACCTTTTAATAATTAATAATCTAATAAATATTATATTTTTAATTATTTATGAAAGTTTGCTTTGAATAGGTGTGACAAATACCTCTTAAGGCATTTTTCCACCCTTTCTCCTATATTTAAGGAGGTTCTCCCTCATTTGAGTTGGTGTAGATTTGGAGATTTATAGTGAATTATATCACTATGCACATGAGGTATTATTGGCCATGTGAAAGTATGTGGAGAAGTGTCCCCAAGTTTAGTCTATTTTTTAATAGGCTCTTTTTTGAAAGTGTTTTAATAAAATAATTATTTATAGTGTTTTTTACCAAAAGGGTTTTCCCCATGTATATCTTGTGTAATGTGTAAAATCTATCCTTGTATGACTCATTGTATTTATTTTATATTTTGTTTATAATGATTAGTGTCCTAAGATCATAATTTCGAATAGTTGTTATAAGAATTATAAAATTTTAAATAAAAAAAAAGAAAGCAACTTTACAATATGTATAAACTAATTAAAGTTCAAAACATACACCAAAAACATTATAAATTTTTTTGAAACTTTCTTTTTACAAAAAATGTATTTTTGTTTTTTCAAACTTGAAAAAACTCATTAAAAACTTGAAAAAAATCATTAAAAAACTTAATGAATTAGTTAAATTCTTACCTTAGATGAATAGGTCTCCTTTGTGCAAGCTATATTCACCCCCTTGGCACTTTGTGATCCTTCTCCTTCGAAAAAAACCAACTACCTTTCAAAATGCAAAAATGGCTTAGTAAGAATGAATTTGTGTGAAATGAAGTTGTGTTTGTCAAACAACAAATGGTAATGGGTTCTTTTAAGTTTAAGGTTGCTTTTTAGGTTTTTTTAAAATGTTTTTTGGTAAAAGAAACACCTTTTAATGTCTTTCTGGTGGCTTGTGTTGGTGTACCCACGAGAGCACTTACGATGCTTTGTGGCCACTCTCGAGGCACTCTCGTCGTTGCTTATATGCTCGGCCTAGTTGGCTACTATTAATGAAAGGTAGCTTCGTGTCAGATATAAATGATGATTGCTGATTGCATCATCATCATTTATATGTGATCGAAATTATCCTTTAAATAAATATTTCCGGAAATAAGAATTTCGAATTTATGAGCATGAATAAAATTCGAAATATTAAATCAAATGTTCTAAGTTTGCATTGAATAAAATCGAAATTAGTAATATATATATTACTGCCTCACGCATTAGTTTATGTGTGTTAATTGAATGATTTTTCGGTTTGTTTGGAGCCCGCGCGCCCAAGGGACATGTCCCATGAGCGGACGTGTCTCTACCTTGTGGAGACACGTCCTCTCATGAGACGTGTCTCTTGTAGAGGCGTGTCTCCATCGTATATATGGTGGTTCATTGATTGATTTGCAAACATCAAAATTCATAAATGTTATGCAATCAGCACATTCAATATAAGAGAAATCAAATCTGACTTAGAATCTTGAATAGAATTCTTACACTTGGGAAATTTAGAATCCTTAGGCTCCTAGTTTGAAAAATTATTAGTAACCAAGAGGCAGTTATTACTCTTTGATGGCACTTGTAATGAAATAATTTGCACAATAGAAGAATATAGCACAAAATATGCTACAAATACTTGAAAATAATAAGCCAAACATATTTAGCCTTGGGATTTCCATTCTCATGTGAAAGACAATGTTGACGGTCCTCGAGCCAAAGAAGTTCAATCTAAATTTAACAGCAAAAGTAAGAAATATTAAATGATAAATGACAATTAATAATTTAAAATGTAATTAAATGATGAGAAAATGGTAAACACTTTTTAATAACTCAAAGGTCTGGCATGGAATGTCCAGACTTCGTTTGTAGTGTTTTTCCCTAGCTGTTTTTGTCTTATCTGGATTGTGTCTATCATGCCAACAAACCATTGATCACTTTGGTCTTCATTTATCAACCTATTAGCAGGCAATGCAAAAATAAATAAGTCAAACAAATGGATTGGAATTTTACAGATGATCATTTGATGCTTTGGTTGATTGATGCTGAAGCAGGAAATCATTTCCATTTCTTTTTTCTCCTAAAGGTGCTTTTAATGCTTGTGAAAACATATATCTAACCTTATTGTGTTTGTGATCTTTGCAGGTTACAGTCATAGGCCGGATGAATATGCATCGATTGATCATATTTCCAATGGAGTGAAAGTACTAGCATTAACGCTTGCAAAGCTTTCTTCAAGCTGATGATAATTGTTATGCTATCTTCAATTAGCACCATGGTGCCCTTTGCAATATCTTTGACATTGACATTTATGAAAGAAAACTCTTTTGTGTACATTTAAGTTCTTCAAATTACTTTTAGTGTACAAATTGAGATGACAATTCAATTTGTAGAAGAAACTGATTTTGTATATATTTTTTTTTTACATTTCAATATGTAAATTAATTAGTGGTGTTTGCTAGTCAGATTCACACTCATACACCAAGCTATACATCACTACTGTATGTGAATGAATCTTGGGCTTTAAACAGTACAAGAAAAGTACTCATGTAAGTTGTGTAATTCTACACATTGTGCATGTCTATTTAAACACAGAGAAGGAAATACCTGAATTTTCAATACCATCAAAGCTTTGAATTTTCATGCCTGCTCCTCTCAACCAACCCCATATTTGCCATTTTTCTCCCTAAACCAGCCTGATCTGCTACGGCATTCATACCATGCTGATCAGACTTCAATACCATCTTGTTTAAGGGATTCATTCAATCTTCAATGGACACCAATTTCAGGATTTTATTTTCAAATATAAAAAATCCAATGAACAAAGATATCTTTCTGCAGTTTGTCCATCAGCACACCCAAAATGCTGTTATCAAATCTAAATTTTCAGCCAGAAAGGAAAATGGCTGTTCCCCTCTCCCTCAACACCCCAATTCTCATTCACCATAGATGAAATGAAAAACATGCTATGGTTCCTCAAAGGAAAATTTTAGCCATCTGCAGATGAATAAGTACCTGCCTGGGAACCAAAACCCTCAAGATCTGGGTCCAAAGCAACTGGGATCCTATTGGATTTATAGATATCCTTGTGATGTCAAAAGGGTATTTCATGGCCAGCTTCTCCTCAAAGCACAAAAGAGATCAGGGTTTCCTGGGAGACTCATCATTCAAGAATAAAGCTGGTCTCTTCATGAAACACTGATCCCCAGCTATCAACTTGACGGAGGACCTACCCACTGTGGTTCCAGTCTGTATCTATATGCCTTTCCTCCCAAGCAAACGTTGGCAAGAGAACATACCAAAAAAAGGCTCAGGAGTTAGAGAATACATAACAGCGTCATTAAAATTTCACCAAGACTCCAAAAGTCTTAAATTACACAAGCATATGCATGAATCTAAATCTAGACAAACCCCTTTGAGATCGGCTGATTCTGGACATGAATAGAATTGAATGGGATCAACACATTGACTATGGAAACATTCTCTTCCACAAGTATGACCATTTGGAAATAATCTGCCCTCAACAATCCCAGAGTCTCACCAAGAATTGGAACCTCTGGAGACACAAATAGAGACATGAAAGACCAAGTCAGGTCACACGAGCATAAACAACCATCAGTCGCAGGAAAACAACAGAAACCATGAGAAACATAGAGAAGAAAGCCAATTTCAGAATGTTTACGCAAAGAATGGCAAAAGATCACCATTTGCAATGGATTGTAGTACGTAATAATTAACTTGTTATGTTATGTTGTACCCTACTATGTATTGATTACTTGTCAGCTTGTGGGTAGTCATTAGGAGTTGGTTGTAAGTGGTTGTCAACAGTTGTGTTCTATTTAGCATAGGTACTTCAAGTATGTTTTTCGTAGTTAGGAAAAGCAATTTGATCCTTGGCTGATCATCCCTGGGCTAGTGTATGTAAAGAACTCCATATGAATAAAGTTTTCACTGTTATACATCTATTGTTCAATCTGTTATGCATTGTGTTTTACATTGATTTATGAAAGTTAGTCCTATCAGATAAAGGAGTTAAAATAGATTTTGTCATCAACCAAACTCCTTTGCAGCCCTTGCAGATCTAGGTCTAGATACCATGGAAAGTTTGCAATCTATGCCAAATGCCTAAACATTAGAAGCCCATTCAGTATACAGTGCAACAACCTATAAAGTTTCAACCACTTTCCTCAAGTCTGTCTCTTCTTCCTGTGGCATTTTCAGCAATGTCAGGTTCTTTAAAAGTCACAATAAGAAAAAGGAAAAAGATTCTGATTAAAACAAATCTACACATGTTCTCCCAAGAAAATCAATGCCATGCAGAAAGAAAACCCTATTCAGAAAGAGTAGAACTGAGCAAGAGATGACATAAATGTAGTTGAAGGATCCGCACAACAGCAAAAGAAAGCATCAAAAACCTAGGGGTAATTTGTCTTCTCTCATGGAACATAAGTGATCTCCATTGTAAACAAGCACCATTTTCTTAAAGAAAAAGGTAAAAACAGAAAAATAAGACTTGATTTTTCTTTCAGAAACCTTTAGGTTGAGCTCACTAAACATTTTCAACCTCTTTGGTAATGGAAGAGAAAGCAAGCTATCTTCTGCATATATTCCCATGTCATGATATAATGGAATCCTTAGAGGTATAGAGCAGAGAAGCAAAAATCTCCAAAGAATCCCAATTATACCTGACTTTTTGCGAATCGGTCCTATGGACGATTTTTTCTCCCAAAAAATCCCATCTTTTTAAAAAACTGTTGACTGCGATTTTCAACAATATTTTTGCATTTAAATTGCATTCAAATTGTGTTTGAAACCTTAATCAATCTCTTGCCAACTTGTGAAACCCTCGAAACCTATGAAATGGCAAAATATTTATGAATAACGTAGTCGCACGATATTTTTAGGGCACAACTACAAATGGAAGCTTGTTGGGGCGTGCATAGAAGGCACAATTAGTTGCAAACTTAGAGGGGGTCGAGAGGTGGTGCATTTGAGTCAAAGGTAGGCAATTTTTTGTCGTAAGACTGTTGCATATGTTGGAAATATTGCATCATTTATAGGATGCATATAATAACTATTTATAGGTTTGTTAAAGTTTACTTAACAACCTATTATATTAGTGGTACAAATGTTGAGTAGTTAAAACAACTCAACATAATAAGGAAAGTACTTCAGGAAATTTCCTATAAAATAGGATTCATAGATCCTATAAATATGTATGAGATTTATTGAAAAAAAATGAGATGAAGCACATATTATCTTTTGTTTAATTTTTTGCAGCTTCTTTTGGCTCTACCCAAATTCTCAATATGGTATTACAACAATCATCTCCATGCCTGTGAAGATCCATGGAGCCTTCTTCAAGGCAGATTGAATGCCAATGAAAAGATGAAAAATGTTATTTTGAACCAAATTGATGCATAGGGGAGTTGTTTGAAGCAGAAAATGGTGACTGCCAATTGTGACATGATAATTTATCTTTGAGGTAGAAGTTTTGCAAAAAAATCACAAGTGGGTTTCAGGAATCTGGTATCAAAGCATAGGTTTTGGTCAATAAGTAGAAATGGTTGAAGTTTGAAAGAAGGAAAGATGCCTCCTAAAAGTAATGTAACGGCCAGAGAAGTGAGAGAGTTGAAAGAAAAGCATGCCAAGGAGTTGAGATAGGTAAAGGAGTCTCATGAAGTTGTCCTAGCTAGACTTGCACCACTTGAATTAAACCAAAGGAGAAGTATGGTCACTGGAGACCAAAGTGACAAAGAGGAAGAGGAAGAGGGTGAGAATGAAAACCCTCAAAGAGGAGTCCAAAATGAAGAAGAGTTGGACCCTAATGAATTGAGAATGGTTAAGATGCTAAAGGTTGTCAAAGGAGACACTCCTAAGGTGAATATGGAATTACCCATGTATGGTGGGAAGATGGATAGTGAAGAAGTGCTAGGTTGGATTGATGCACTTGATAACTATTTTGAGTATGAGGAGGTAGCAGATGAACAAAAGGTGAAATTTGCCAAAACAAAATTGAAAGGCCCTGCCTTAACTTGGTGGAACTATGTGCAGGAAGAGATGGTGAAGAAGAGAAAGTCAAAAATCAACTCATGGGACAAAATGGTGTCCAAAATCAAGAGCCAATTTCTACCCAGTGACTATGCAATCCAAACATTTAGAAGGTTACAAAACCTCAAACAAAAGGAGATGGATGTCATGGCTTATAAAAAGGAGTTTCACAAGCTAAGTATAAGGGCAAGCCATAATGAGGATGAGGTGGAAAAAGTAGCAAGGTACCTAAATGGGTTAAGGTTAAACATACAAGATGAGATAAGTCTAACCACTCCTAGAACGGTGGAAGAATGCTTTCAAATGGCAGTCAAGGTTGAAGAAAGGTTGAAGAGAAGGCAGGAGAAACAAAGTAGAGGCAAAGGAAGAAGCTTCATGGGCAGAGGAACCTTTGGAGGAAGAGGACAATCTCAAAAGCCACAAGGAGAGACAAGTGGTCATCAAGAACAGAGCTCGAAATCAAGGGATAGTTTCAGAGGTAGGAGATCAAATAGTAGAGGCAGATTTGGTGGACAAGGTAGAGGGTCAAATACATTCTCAAGAAAATGCTATCAATGCAATCAGTTTGGCCATCAAGCATGGAAATGTTCGGATAAGCAACCTTCTACTTCACATGGTGGGGAAAGGAGAACTCAATTGGTGCAAGAGGAAGATGATGAGAGTGTCAACTCCCCATCTTAGCATGTTGCTCCAGAAATTGGTGAATCTCTAATGTTGAGGAGAACATTAATCAAGGTTCCTATGGGGAAAGAGCCTCCACAAAGAAAATCTCTATTTAGAACCACCTGCAAGTCTCAAGGTAAGGTGTAAAGTTGTTGATTCTGGTTCCACAAATAATTTGGTTTCTTTAGAGATGGTTGAAAAGTTGAAAATGAAAAGAATCTCACACCCCACTCCATACAAGATCTCCTGGTTGAACAAGGGACAACGGGTCCTAGTTAATGAGCAAACATGGATAGAATTTAACATAGGAGGGTACAAAGATAAAATCTTGTGTGACATCATCCCAATGGATGTTTGTCATTTGTTGTTAGGAAGACCCTAGCAGTATGACATAAAAGTTAAACATGATAGGCAGAAGAATACCTATGTGATAGAAAAGGATGGGATCTCACTTACACTCACACCATTGCAAGATGAAGGCCTAGACAAACAAGTAGGGTCTAATATAATGCTAGTAGGAGAAAAAGAGTTCTTGAAAACCATGAAGGAAGAGGGTGGACAAGGTTATGCCATTATAATCAGACCAAAATCTGTCATGACGGCAACAAAGGTTGATGATGTGCCTAAAGAGGTCCAAGCCTCGTTGAATAAGTACAAAAACATTGTAGTAGAGGAGCTCCCTAGTTCTTTGCCACCAATAAGAGATGTGAGCCACCATATAGATTTTATACCAGGGGCAAACCTACCTAATAAAGTTGCATATAAAGTGACTCCTCAACAGAATGAAGAGATTAGGAAGCAAATCCAAGAGTTGCTTGACAAAGGCCTAATAAGGGGAAGTATTAGCCCATGTGTTGTCCCTACTATATTGGCACCAAAGAAAGGGGGAGATTGGAGAATGTGCACTGACTCAAGGGCAATTAACGAGATAACCATAAGGTATAGGTTCCCCATACCAAGAATGGAAGACTTGATGGATTGTTTAGGATGGGCATGTTATTTTTCTAAGATAGACCTAAAAAGTGGCAACCACCAAATCAAAATTAGAGAGGGGGATGAGTGGAAAACTGTCTTAAAAAAAAATGAGGGGTTGTATGAATGGCTTGTTATGCCATTTGGGCTTTCAAATGCACCAAGCACTTTTATGAGACTAATTAATGAAGTTTTGAAGCCTTTTATAGGTAAGTTTGTGGTTTTCTACTTGGATGATATCCTTAGTTTTAGCAAAACTAAAGAGGAACACTTGTAGCATTTAGATTTGGTTTTGAAAAAGTTGAATGAAGAAAAGTTGATCATAAATTTGAAAAAGTGTGAATTCATGAAGGAAGAATTGGTTTATCTTGGCTTTGTGATTTCTAAGGGCTCTTTGAAGATGGATCCCAATAAGGTGGAAGCAATTCTCAACTGACCTACTCCTACATCAGTGAGTGAGGTAAGAAGTTTCCATGGCCTAGCTAGCTTTTACAGAAAATTTGTTACGAATTTCAGTCATATCTGCTCTCCAATGATTTGACATAATAAAAGGGGATAAAAGGAAAAGGTTTGTATGATTTGATGAGGCAGAAAAGAGCTTTCAATATCTGAAACAACCTATCCTAACCTTGCCTAATTTGAACAAAGTTTTCACAATTGAATGTAATGCAAGTGGGTATGCAATTGGGGCAGTCTTGAGCCAAGAGGGCAGACCTGTTGCATTTTTTTATGAGAAACCAATGAGGCAAAGAAAAAGTATTCCTCTTATGACTTGGAGTTGTATGCCATGGTACAATCATTGAAGAAGTGGAGACACTATCTCCTTCCTAAGGAATTTATTGTTTTTACTGAAAATTATGCTTTCAAGTTCTTGAATAGCCAGGACAAACTCAGCCATAGACATGTGAAGTGGGTGGAGTACCTACAAAGCTTTACTTTCACAATAAAACACAAAAAGGGGCAGTCAAACAAAGTGGTGGATGCTTTGAGCAGAAGAGAATTGTTGGTTCAAGAAGTTCAGTTGCAGAGTGTTGGAATTGATGCTTTGAAAGGTATGTATGCAGAAGATGATGATTTCAAATAGATTTATGCTTCTTGCAATTAGTTTAATGGCACTTTTCATGAAGATAGTTGTGATTTCTTGATTCAAGAAGGGTTATTGTTTAAGGGTGCTCAACTTTGTATTCCCAAATGTTCTTTGAGAACTAATCTGATTCAGGAAAAGCATTGTGGCAGCTTAGGGGATCATTTTGGTGTGGATAAGACCTTGGAACAGGTAAGAAGATATTATTATTGGCCAAAGATGCAAAGTGATATCACAAAATTTGTGGAAAAGTGTGTTGTTTTCCAAAAGGCCTAAGGTTGTAGTACAAATAGGCCTAGGTCTTTATCAACCATTGTCAATCCCAAATAGGCCATGGGAATCCATCAACATGGATTTTGTGTTGGGGTTGCCCAAAACTCAAAGAGGATTTGATAGTGTGTTTGTTGTTGTAGAGCGGTTTAGCAAAATGACACATTTCATACCATGTAAAAGTACAAATGATGCCTCATACATTGCAGGGTTGTTTTTCAAGGAGATGGTTAGGATTCATGGATTGCCATTAACCATTGTTTCAGACAAGAATAGTAAGTTTGTGGGTCATTTTTGGAGAACCCTTTGGAAGAAGTTGGGAACAAACTTGACCTTTAGCTCTGCCTATCATCCCCAAACAGATGAGCAGACTCAAGTGGCATGAAGAGGAGTGTTGACAGAGAATATTTTACAGTGGCCATGAAAGACATACATCAACAAGTTAAAGAGAACCTTCAAAAGAGTGTTGAAAAATACAAACAACATGCAGACTTGAAAAGGAGAGTTCATTTCAAAGTGGGGGACTTGGTAGTAGCTCATTTGAGGAAGGAAAAGCTTTCTAAAGGGAATTATACAAAGCTGCAGATGAATGAGATAGGGCCATGTAAGGTGATCCACAAGTTTGGAGCAAATGCCTATGAGATAGAACTCCCTCCTAGAGTTGCTATCTCTCCATTTTTTAATGTTTCTGACCTATACCCTTTTAAAGGGGTTGTGATTGTAGGTGAAGATGCACGTACATCAGAGGTTCCAAATGAAGATTGGGTCAAGGATTTTCAACCATTGAAGCTTCAATGTATCTTAGATACCAAGGAAGCCAAAAGAACAACGCACAAGTGTAATATTCCTTGCTACTACTTCTGATCTAGATTTTTGTTCTCAAGGAATATTACAAGGGTTACCAAAATGAAAAACAAAGATCTTGGTTACTAAGACTTTCTAACACTTTAGGATTTTTCACCTAAAGGGGAGGGAATAGACCAAAATGTCAATGTTTACACTTCTTAAACCACTATAGAAATTTCTTATACAATTTGTTGGTGTTTTATAGCTTAGGGAGCTATTTCCCTTATTTAAAGGTTGGTCGGCCTTCATATGTTATAATTATTTGTATTCTCTAGGGGACGACCTAGAGAAGAGGTTATCCTTCTTTGTATATATACAAGGTGAAGACATCAAGTTCAATTGATCAGATTCTCATTTTTTCTATAGAGCAGAATTTGCCCTTCAGTAGCAGATTACAATCTTGTAGAAGCAGATTGACTTCAAGGAGAAACATATTCTTCTTTGCATCAAAGGATAGGTGCTATTATTCATTATATTAATTCACCCTTGAGAAGGGTCTGGTTGTAATGCAAATTTCTGCACTTTTATTTGATATATAAGAGATATATATTTTGCTAGGTTTTTCTCCCTCGAGCAGGAGGGTTTTCCCAGGGTAAACTGTTGTGTTATTTGTCCAATGTGTTGTTGTATTTCTGTTTTACATTTATGATCATAAAAACTAACACAATCTGGCCTAAGTTCACTTCAAGGAATATTGTCAAACACTTTGCATACAACCTTTTATCTTGTTGTTTCTGAGTTTTTAGTTTGCTCGCTTGTCGCTTGGGTGAATGCTATGATGATTAGAAAGTTAAAAAGACTTCTATAATGTCTAAGCAAAGATCCAAATGCAATGCAATACTCTTTTTGGATTTTCAAATGCAAATAGATGAAAACTACATGAAGAAAATGCATTTACAACCAATTGATTTTGTCAAACACTTGGCATGTATACTAATAAGCTAAGTATGAATGACATCAAAATGCTCAATTACAACAATATATAACCAGCAACTTATATCTTCTTAATTGAAATGAAATGTCCAATACAATGCTCATATAAAGTGGCCAAGACTCTTGGCATTACAATGGTTTTGCAATATATGATAATGTTGGCAATTGAAATGCACCTACAACAACAATACAAACTAATTGATATGCAATGATAGACACCAATAAATTTAGAGGAACCTGGCCAAAGGTAGCGCTCCTGTTTGTAGATGAAGATGCAAGGAAGATCCTCTTGAAATGATCACTTAGAAACCCAAATCGAAGAACTCCAAGTTCTCGCCCATGTTTTTGATGTAGATGCAGAAATAAAATAATATCCAGCTCGACTCAACCTCAAATCACTCCAAATTGAGTTGCCTAGACCCCAAGAGCCAAGCACCCACAACTCCAAGCAAAATTGAACCTTCTATATGCTGGTAATATTGTCTGTAATAAAATATCATACCACAATATCAACTGATGATGCAAATAGACCCTCCAATGATGTAGATGCAAAGTATAAACTATCTCCAGCAATCCTCCAAATCGAATCATGCAAATTGGCCCTTAGCCACTAATTTTTCCCAGCTAAGATGATTGATGTATCACCTCCTCAATTGCAACCCTTCAGAGGATATCTCACCTCCTTAGTTGTGCCAATCTAAGGGAGTTTTTGTTCCCAAAGACCAAATTGATTTTCTGCAGAAACCCTTGGCTCCACAAGATGCCCATCAAATGCAAATGTCAATAACTGGATAACCCCTCAAAAGAGCCCCATAAGATCCTTTTATACTTTTTTTGGGAGAGCTCACACTTTTCTTGTCAATGTGGGATAAAAGATATATTTTATAATTTAGTGACTTTTATGTTATAATAATTTATTTAAGTCACTATATTAAATTAATTAAATATAATGTTACCTTTTGATATTAACTTATTTAATAACCTTATTAAATATTAATTTAACAATTTCTCCCTTATTTCTCCACATAGCCTTCGGAGAAAAGAGGCTAAGGAATCACACTGAGATAGCTACGAATAAGGGGACATTACAACAAGGTGTACAATGAGTACCTGGTGAAGTGGCAAGGCCTTCCTATGAAGGATGCCACCTAGATGACAAAGGAAGACATCAAGAAGCATGGTACCACAGTTTAAGATTTGATCACAAGTGGAACTTGAGATTTGTTTTGTCCGAGAGTATGATGTAGGGGCACCCATGTCCTGAAAAGTTGTCAATTTTGTTAGTGGTTGGTTTTTGGTGTTGCTAAGTCATTTTTGATGTAATAAGGTCTATTTAGACTGTAGTTAATGCTTTTGATCATGTGGGGTCGATTTTGTGAGAAGTTGTCAAAATTTGCAAATGTTGCAAAAGTTGCATGAGCAACTTTGCATTTTCGATGTATATGGGAAGTTGACGAGTCAAATTTTTAAAAGATAGTTTGGAACCATTGTTTATGGTTGGAAAAGGTTAAATAAGCCTTGTTTTTTTCGAATCAAGCTATTGGTGAAGTTTTGGAGAGATATCAATAAAGCATACTTTGTTTTTATGTAATTCTTAGTGTTTTATTGTTACTACAGAGGTTTGTACAATTATGTAAGACTTGTAATTATTCTAACTTGAGTTGGAATTGATGGTGGACTGAGTTAACTTTCATTTTCAATTGATTCCATCCATTTTGGTTGAGTTAGGAGTGAGTTAGGGTCTTTTTATTGCAAACGGCCAAGAAATCCTAGCTCGAGGGTTTGATTGAAAAATGGGGTTTTGATCATTCCACCAATTGAAAATTCTGAAATTCGGTGGAATGGAGGTAATTAGGGTGCTTTTAATTTTTGTAGGGTTTGCAAGAGCAAGGGATGGAGTTTGGGGCAAGTTGGATGTTGCCCTAGCCTAATATCTCTATGTATTAGGCTTAGGAAGATAGGTAGAAGTAGGTTTTAGTACAAGAATTGTTTCGAGATCATTCCACTTGATGGGAATTGCATACTTAGACCCCATATGACATGTTAAAGGTGGTGGAGTGATGGTTCATAGTTTGGAGATTGAAATCCTTGTTGTTGCTTTGCGAAACTAGCCTAATTAGGCCTAATTGCAATGTAGCAATCAAGATTAGAGGGTGTTGTTACAAAACAAGTATATTCGCAATTTTGATATGTTACAAAGGGGCATAAAGGGTATCTACAATGGTGTTCACAATTTGGGTTTTGTGTTTTATCTAAAAATTATGAGAGAAAATCAATGTTTGAAGTACTACAAGGAGGAATGAAGGTCTTGTAAGAAAACCACCAAGTTAGGGTTTCAAAATAGAAAAGTTTGTCGAATTGATTTTTTGTTGACACCTCTACCCTACTCTACATCAAAATCACAGTCATTATAAAATAAATCATGTCATTTATTTGTATTCTTCTAATAGTGATTGATTTCATATGTAAGTCATGAAGGATCCATTTAAAATTGGTGATTGTTCCATAAAAGAAAGATGAGAGGATTTGTGTGGTGTGTGTCATTTGTTGCAATGGTTTGAAGGACAATGCTTTTACTAATCTACAACATATTAAAATATTTTAATAAACTCATGCCACTTTGTATTTTGGATTGACATGTTGCAAGTTGGAATCCACAAAGGAAAATAGCCTTCATTTGTGCTTGTTGGCTTCACTCGTGTTCTCTGCTCTATGTAGCATTCCTTTATTTGTTTTCTCTTTATAAGAGAAGTAAAAATAAATAAATGTATGAAGTCTTGCACATTCAAGGAGGTTGATGTGGCAACTAGACCGGTTCCAAGTTTTGAGAAGAAAATCTTGCATTTTTCATCAATTTGTACAATACAGTAGCTTTGTGGCACCATCTCCACAGATGTATACTTCAAGATACGATGCAAACTATGATGGATTCTATCATTTCCCTTGCCACGGATACCACGAGGGTCATTGAATTAATAAGTGTAGATTTTGATGTTTTTCTATAGCCAACTTTAGGTAAAGCATCTAGAACCCTCATTGTTCACTTTGGGGAAAGTAAGATTATACTTTATTTATGCCCCAATTATCATGGGAAATGTCTACACAAGTAACTCATGAGTCAAGTTGTATTTTAATCCATTAAAATTTGTGTCATAGTCAATTTGTATTATTTTTATTTAGAATAAAGTCTATAGTCATATGAAAATAGTGTCAGAAAGTAATAAATTATAAAAATTGTTTCAATTGTAAGTGGAGTGCATGATTGGTGGTACCAGACACTCCTTGTAAGAAGTTCACATCAAGGGGGGGAGAATATAGTCTTTCCTCATAATTGATGAAATAAGCCTCAAAGGAAAAAAATTCTAAGTAGCAAACAAACTGGAGGATGGAGGCACCAGAGGATGGAGGACATTCAATGACCTCTTGTCAGTCACTAGCGATGTGGCCGTGAAATTGCATTAGTGACAAAACTATTTGTACCAAAATGACTAAAGCCAAGATCAGTTTCTAGGTGGTAGTGGCAATTGTTTCATATCATTTGTGTTCAAAGTGGCAATGATTTATAATGGTGGTTGCATACGTGACAATGAGGGCTTGGTATTCAAGCTTTTGATGTAAGTAATTGGATGTGTTTGTCCCTAATCACTATTTTTGGTTGTTTTTGAGTGGATGTGTTTGTCCCCATTCACAAGTTGATTGGATGTGTTTGTCCCCAATCACAAGAGTTGGTGATTATGATTGGATGTGTGTCGTCAATCATAATTGTTGTGAGAAAAAGTGTATGTCCCTATTCATGATCTTTTTTTTTGATATAGATGTGTTTGTCCCTATCCAAATTTGATGTAAAATCTTGGATAGATGTGTTAGTCCCTATCCTTGGTTCCATGGATAGCAGTGTTTGTCCCTATCCTTGGATGAAGGTATATTGAGCATGGTAAGGCTAGTTCCATTATAGCTTGTCATGAGTAGATGTGTATGTCCCTAATCATACCTTATGATGAACTACTAAATGTGGTCATCAAGTACTCTTGGTCCACTATCCTCATTTGATGAATGATGCAATATGGGGGAGTGTTGGAAATATTGCATCATTTATAGGATGCATACATTTATAGGATGCATATAATAACTATTTCTAGGTTTGTTAAAGTTTATTTAAAAACCTATTATATTAGTGGTATGAATGTTGAGTAGTTAAAACAACTCAACATAATAAGAAAAGTAGTTCAGGAAGTTTCCTATAAAATAGGATTCATAGATCCTATAAATATGTATGAGATTTATTGAGAAAAAATGAGATGAAGCATGCATTATCTTTTGCTTAATTTTTTTTAGCTTCTTTTGGCTCTACCCAAATTCTCAATAGCAAATACATTTTATAACTTTGTGCCATATAAATAGTATTTGCACAATATTCATTCAGCGCATACAAATATATGAATAATTTGTTAAATAAAATTTTCAATGTGCACATCACAAGGATCTTTCAATTTAATTTAACAAGATGAAAAACATTAAATCTATTTTATTTTCAACGGGCTTCCATTCAAAGAGATAGTATTTTAGTATTATGATAGGTGAATGGTCTATATTTTAAGGTTATACTTTAGCTTACTGTTTATACTTCATATTTTGTGCTTACTTTATTCTACATCAAATGTTAAATAAAACTTTCAATGTGCGCATCAAAAGGATCTTTCAATTTAAATTAACAAGATAAAGAAACGTTAAATCTATTTTATTTTGGTGGAGATGTTATTCAAAGAGATATTATTTTACTATTATGACATGTGAATGGTCTATACTCTTAGGTTATATTTTAGCTCGTTGTGTCTACTTCATATTTTATGGTTACTTTATCATGGTTTAATTGTATCTACTTCTTATCTTGATTTTATGCACAACTAAATTGTTATTGTGAAGATTGGTTGGTTGTTTGTTCCAAACAACAATTAATGGTCTATCTTTTTCTACAATGGTAGCCTTGTAAATTAGTTTTCTAGAAATAAATAATCTATATTCTTGGCTAAATGGCTTGAATTTAATGTTGATTTAGATTATGTGTCATATCATTGGTTTGCTTGATGAATATGACAATGCTATAGTTTCATTTTTTATAGTCTCATTACTAGAAGTGAAGAGGTAATTTTATGCATAGGTCATCTTTGTCTTCATAACATTCTATCCTTCTCTATTAGAATTGTGAAAAACACGAGCCACGTGATCAAACAATGAACAAAACCACCTTCTATGCAAGAGAGTTGTAAACAATAATATGCAATAACCTGAACGAGAAAAATTTATAGAATATCCCAATAGATAATTCAATGAGGGTTGAGTGCTATATATGAGAAACCCTAAGTGATAAAGGGATTAGATCATGACAAGTGTCAACATCACATGTGATAAGATAAAATGATCTAATAATAGCTCATTTCAGTTAACATAAAAGCACACTCTTAAGTTTACGTTAAGTGCATGAGAATAAATTAGACTATTAATTAATTATTAGCTAATGCATGATTACTCTAACACCCCCCCTTAAGATGAACTTAGGGAGTAGTTAAAAACCCTAAAAATAAAATGCATGATAGTTCTTGACAAACCAGGTCTGGTGAGGTATCCATATACAAACAAACTAATCTCTCACAATTGGAGAAAAGGAGAAAACCACATGGAAAAAACTCCTCTCTTTAGGAGAGAAAGGCGAATGAAGGACTGAAAAGCCTCCAAAACAAGGTGAAGGACTAAGAAGCCTCCAATCAAAACAATTTCCCAAAAAAAGGAGCATGAACATTTTTGAAGAACAAAGAAGCTATAGACAACTGTCGAAAGATGACATATATTGCTAAAATGAAGAACCTCCTCTAAAATAAATGATGATCAAGATCAAGATAACAAGAATCTGCATGAGTGCCCCCAATGACACTACTCAAATCAAATGGAAAACAAATACAAACATCTAGAACTCGAAGATACAAATTTCAGGATCAAGAAGACAATAATTTGCATGAGTTCCACTAACAACACTACTTGAATCAAATGGAAAACAAAGGAAAACATTTGAAGTCAAAGATACAAATGGTACATAAATTTGCACAAGTGACCTCAATGACACTATCCAACATGCAAGATGCAAGTCGAAAATACAGGTATCAATAGTCTAAAAAACACTGATCAAGTGAAAGACAATAATCTACATGAGTTTCTCCGACACTACTCGAATGATATGGATAACAAAGGAAAATATATGGAAGTCAAAGATACATATGGTGCATGAATCTACATGAGTGACCTCAACGACGCTACTCAACATGCAAGATGCAAGTTGAAAATATAGGTACCAATAGTCTCTAATCAAATGAAAATGGAAGGACGCCTCTAGAAATAGGAATCGAAGAATGTCCATATGGTAAATGCTCCATCTCACCGAAATGCATGGGTGACTAATCATTGCATCTTCCTAATACATAGGAACAAGAACTAGATACAGAGATCACTCCAAAAAATGAATCCAAGGAAGCATTAGCACCAACAATAGAAACCCCCCCATAATGTGGAAAGGGAGAGCCAAGATAGGTACATTGAAACTATGTGAAACCAAGAAGTGCATGTAGGAGAACAAAGAACATTTGAACATGCAACTAAAAGAGTAGCTGCAAATAAAAGGGTTTCAAAACTAAGGTACATACGAATGAAGGTAGACAAGGTTGTGATTGCAAATACGAAGCTCACACAACAAACCCCCCATTACACTTTATATCATAGTGCAAGTACATAAGGCACAACATGATGTGTGAAATCCCCAAAAAAGTATACACCAGAATGACACTTTATCTTAATGCATCTACAAAAGAGAAACTACATGCAAAAGATGTCTATAATGCCCAAATATGATAGAATACTAGAAATACATGTAGAAGAGCCAAAAACGGGTCATCCCACGCAAACATGAAGTTTCTAGGAGCTAAAATGTTCAAGTAATTCACCAAAGTGTGAAAATGCAAAAAAATGAATAAAAATATACCTCGAGAAAATTCTAAAAATGACATGGATGGATGTGAAGAGCTCTGAAAGACCGCCTCAACGTCACTACAATCACAAAAAGTTGAGAAACGGATCAAAATTTATGAGCTCAAGAATGAAAGCAACACCTCTAACTTCAACAGATTGTAGAATGCACCAACAACAAAAAAATTGGTGATGAGACCCACACTACTAAAAATTTGATGGAACCAACTTTCTGACAATATCTCGTTCGCCCAATTTGGATATCATACACCTAAGTTATGGCAAAAAAAAATTACTCCTTCAGGGCCAAAGGGGGCTTGAAGGGGTCCTTGTTCACAGTCAGTGTCGTTGACATCAATAGAATAATCGTAGAATATTCCCTAGTTGTCGGAAAAAAAATCGGCCTTGAGAAAAAAGATGTTGCTAGAATATTCCTCTAGCTTGTCGAAAAAAAGCCAATCCCTTCAAAAAAATTAGGTGTAATGCCCTGCCACGTAACCTTGCAACAACTACGAAAGCGTACAATTATTATTATTATTATTAAGCGCAATATTAGCATGAAAGGTGCACTAACTATCACAACAACCTCTAAGGCATGAGCCAAAGGTTACATCTAAATCCATAACATATACAATACTCATATAAGTCTTTTAATTAATTACTAAACATGAATTAAATTACATACATTCAAAACATTAAAAATTACATCACATAGAACAAATATACATCAAGATCCAAATATTACATTAATTCTCAAAATACATGAGACCTCCACAAATACAACTAAGGAGTAATAAAAGTACAAGAGTCATCTGTAACAATAATCAAAGCATGAAATAAACAAGCTAGAATCCACGAGCTCTCCACTAGAAGATCTCATCATCACAAACAGAAGAAAGGGGACCCAACGGAGTAAGGTGCACATTCCACCCAACCAAGTGGTACCCGATGGCCCACCCCCCGTGCTAGGAGACAGTAACAAGGTTCCCTAGGCAAGACCATCTACCACTAGACACAGGAAACACATAATTGAACGTAACAAACACTAGTACAACACTAACTAAAAGGATACAATGCTTCCAGTGTCAAATAGTAAGATACAACAATGAACCGACCAAACTGCTGACACAAGAGTGTCACCACAAAGGTGCATGGGTTACCCCGGTAGATCTTCTCACACCCCAACCCCCATCAAGAATCACTCTCCTACTGTCAACATGTGGAACAAATCCACCCCAAACCTAGGAGGAAACAAATAACAAAATCCACTCCATACAAAGAAGGCAAAACATCCACGTTCGTGGAAACCGAGTAATCACTAATAACGGTAAACACACTAACCAAGGGTAACAAAATAGGTTGACATTAAAATAATTCACAACCCCCAACCAATAACACAACTCGAATACTTATAACATTCCTAAACCAATTCCCCAAAAAGTAAATAGAGAAAATTACATACAAAGGCAATAGTACAGGAAATAAACTACTTTCGAATATATTAAATCCAATTTCCCCTCTAGAGTGTTATATAGTAAAATAATTGCCCATTAAATTTAATAAAATAAAAACCCTTAACAATGAGAGAAGAAAAGATCTAACTTAACAATATCTTCAATTTCTCGATTACTTTTATAATATAACAATTTCACTAAAAGAAAACATCCACGAGTTCTTCTACTTGTGCATATATACATGCACCAATTTAAAACAAATATATTTAAAATCATTGAGTATATATGTTGAGTATATACATAATCATATATATAAATATATGATTATATATATTCCAAAGTATATACCTTAAATATATAACAAAATATATTACAAGATAATACATTATTTAACAAAAAACTATGATAAACAAATATTGCATATATATATATATATAAATTAAAAATCTTATATCATAAAATAAAACCGAATCGCAAATAATAACATCACAGGCGGATGAAATTAAATAAAACAAGGTTCACTGAAACTTTAATGAGGGGCCGGTTGTATTACATACAACTGAGCCTCCTCAAGCTTAAGGTCGCAGCCCATTGTGTATGGGGGAGGTTGTGGAGGCTTTACCTCCACAGGGCCGCTCCCATATGGAAGTGGCGGTGGAGGTAACACCTCCACACCCTTCCCCAAATACAAACACACTTTCTTCAAATATAATTTTTTTTCAAATAAAGACTATCCTCAGCCGAAAGAGGAATTTGTTGTATGACAATAACAGATAAACACTAAAGCTTAATAAATTTTCCAGCAGTACAATATATATATATATACCATAGTATATATGTATGCATAAATATATAAATATATATCTATATTTATATAAATTTGATTAAGTAAAGTTATAATTGGAAAAATAATTTCCAGAATGAGTTCTACAGGAATTTTTTTTTTAAATTATTCAGAAGCCAAATTACAGAGAACTTTTCCTATAGGTGAAATTTTCAAATCAAACACAGAGAATCCTTTTAAAACCACCCAGAAAACGAATTTTAAAGAGAAGAACAATAAAATTCATACAAATAATTTCACAAGAATTTTCCCAAGAATTTTTCAACCTACAGGAAAATTTTCTGTAAAAACTATATTTCCTTCCTTTTCTTTCTAGATTGCTAACTGTATTCTTTTGGGTTCTTCTAAATTCACAATAATCCCAAATTACAATTTTCGCTATAGTTTTCCACAATGAATCTCATTCTATAGAGGATTTCATATATGACAATTACAATTTTTAAAACAAAACCAAACTTAAAAGTTTGTACAGACAATCTTTTACAAAGAAAGATCTAAACTAAGAAGCTTTTCAATATAAACTAAACAAAAATTAAAGAAGGAACTTGTAGTCCAACGCTTGTGAATTTGTTAATTTGAAGTAGCGCCTCCTCCACATATCCAAATATTTTCTCCTAGATAGACAATAGCTTCCTTTAGAACAATACAATTTCCTGAACACAACAAATCTTCCCAAGAGTAACTTTTCTAAAAATTTCAAGAACACAAAACTTTTCTCGAGAGTAATTCTACAAAAATTTCCAGAACACATGCAAATCCCCCAAAAGACTTCCTTTTTTTTCAATCTTTTTCCCAACACCCAAATATCCTATGTGCTTCTACCATGAAGAAGCTTCTCACTTCTTCTGTTACAGCCACAATTTTCTCCCCGTGAATCAATTTCCCAACCAACTCATAAATTTTCTAACACATGTTAAAACCCAAAATATCTTTAACAACCAATTTGCATAAAATCCTCTAGATATTTTAAAATTAAAAACATTTAATAGTTCCAAAATATTTACCATCTCAAATTTAACTTAGTTAAACTAATTTAATTAATTAATAAATAATATAATCCTAAGATTAGACTATTTACCAATTTAAATTAATTAATTAATTAATTCACAACTTCTAACATTAAAATCAAATTGATTTAATAATTAACTTAAATAATTAAATCCATTTAATTGCCTTTTACAAACTTTTCAACACAATAATTCAAAGTAAAATTAAACAACTTTTTACAAATAAAACCGACTAGACCTGATGACACATTGAGACTAGGGTAAAGGCTTGACACAGGAATCCTAGCTACTATCTCCCAATCAACATTTTCATTGGGCAATGGACACGCTCAAACCTATGAAGCCAGGTGGAGTCGATGTCTTGTACCTGCAAACCTATAAACAAAATATATATAGAACATGCATATATACATCCTAATAGAACACACTATGAAGAGGGAATTGTGGAATCATAGGGTGCTCGCAAGCGAGTGGTGCAATTTCGTCCCCTTCACCAATACAATATCACAACTAACGATTCTAACATAACTAATCTACTCATGTGCATATAACAATGTTAGTTCAAATAACCATTATGCTAATCAAAGGTATATCAAAATGATAACACAAAATAGAATAACATCACATCATCACATAAAATCCACATCACCATAAAGTTAGCGATCAAAAATAACAAAGAATTGTAGTCTAAACCTAAGAGAAAAATAGAGGGGTGTTACATTCTCCCCCCCTAGGGTCAAGCTTACTCCTGGAAGCCTGCAAATATCCCTAGAACAAACTCCATATAATCACACATAATCAATGGTTCCAAAACTAAACCACTCCACATCACATAAAAACAACAGTAACCAGAGTCATAATCCTCTAAGACAAATAAACTGCCAATCCAAACAACCAAAATGGTGCAACAACTACCAGCAAAGTCTCAAAAACACATATCCTAACATAACAAGAATCAATGCAGATAAATCAACACTAAAGGCACTTCCTCAGCCTCTTGTACCGCAGGATTTCCATGAACTCCTAAATCAGTTGTCTGTCCACTACCAGTAACCTCCACATTTGTACCCTGATGCTCTGTCCAACGATGATCTACCGATACACTCGTCCCATTAGTCCTTCCTGCATCATTCTTTGTTGGCTCCATATTCATCATCCTCTGACTAAGATCAGGTAAGTTCCTTTGAGGACATTGTCTAGTTATGTGGCCCTGTTGGCCGCAAGTGTAACATCATGTACCTTTACCCGTTGCAGCTTGTGCACTTTGTGTTGGCTGCTCCTGACGATTGTGCTTACTACACCACTAGTTCTAGTTCTTTCTAGTTTGAGAACCATTACAACCATGATGAGGTTGTGAAACCTTACGCTTAGATTCAGAGTGTTGTTGTTGCATACCACACTCTTGTCTAGGGCCTAGTTGGGTAAGAAAATCCTCAAGAAAAGAACATATACGAGGACCCAAGTGCTCCACACAATCCTTCTTGTGGGGACTCAAAAAAGAAGAGTTCAGACGATCAACTCCTTGACCACCTCTCCTAGGCATCCTATACACACCACCCAAGAAAGGAGTCACAACCAAAAGGTGAAATTAAAATACAGAAACTCATAAGTCAAGCACCATACTCATGATTAAACATACATTCTACACATACACACTAATACACATCACCAGAAGTCACAACACAAGGCCACACATGGGTCCATCTAGACACCAAAAAGCAACATATTAATCCATGATACAAGAATCCATGAACCAAGAGCCAATAACCATCTCACATAAACCAAACATCACAATCAATGGCTTGATGGTGTTAGGCCACACATAATGTGAGACCATCCAATCAAGACCATAACGACCTGTCTCTTGTTGTATAAGGTGATTAGCCTCCAAGAGATAGTCATCACACATAGGTGGGTAGTGGATCCTATCTGCATAATAGCCTCACATACCGCCATCCTCAATGTTCCCTATGTCTACTTCCTCGTACACACTCATCAAGTCCGCCTCATATGTCCTTAGAGAGGATTCACAATACGACACATTGTCGATATTTAAAACAATAAAGATAACTAGTTTAGCCACCAAAGTCATAAAGAAGAGAAAATTTAAGATTCAATTTCAACAATAAGGCGATGAATGTGCACAATTTTAACACTAATTCAAATATATAACCACTAGGGTTATAAGAAATAAGGTCACAAGTTGTGGCTAAACCATCATAATTAAATTTAAACAAGGTGTCGGCCCTCACAATCAACAAAAAAATCATCAATAACCAAAAAGAAAGTTCACAATCTTTAAAATTGCACTGTACAACATTATGTGACTAAATACTAGCCACCAAATGAGGAAGGAGGACACAACGTCCGGCTATAGTAATATCCCTCATGTGGTGCGGAGTGAGCATTCCATCCACATGACCCAGAGTGTACTCTACGACTATCATGTTGTCACTCGACATGGTCATATGCTAGGCGGAGAAGGCATGTACCGGTCGTATGCCACATGGCAGTGTATCTGTGGGTCCACGGAAGTAGGCATGCGCCTTTCACACACCACATAGTGGTAACTCGTGGAGAAGGCACATGCAGGCACTCATAGTAGCCAGAGGTATACATGGCTAAGATCTACTCATATTTTACCCGACCAACACGGTCGAAGCAGCCATGAGTATCCCTTTACAAGTGTTTGAGGCCCCATAACGCTCTTCACACAAGTAGGCTATCATAAGACAATCTCATAATGTGCCTTCACGTGTCTAAGCACGTGACATCATGTAACACGACATCATCACCAACATTGTGTCGGAACATCAATGGGGTGTGGCCTTGTATCTATTGCATCATATCGAGACACATGAAAATAAAGTATATATAATGCAAATATGATAATATCAATATGGGGCTACTTGAGCTTCACCTCTCATACGGATGAGGTTAATTCAATAATGTCAGATCAATGTCCCTATGGACAGCCAAACATATACTAACAAACCTATGTTGTTGTACTCAAATCTGTGGGGATTGAGCTAACACATATGGATCAAGTATCAAGATCCATCATAAGGGAAAGTAATGGGTATGTTTCCTTGGGATTGGTTGAGTTGAGATGTTTTGTGTCTTAATATGTGTACGCTACACACTCCACCCAAGGAACTTTGTGGCTGCTACTATCCCTTCACGGATTGAGGAGCTAGAGAACCAAAAGAAAAGAATTCTATGAAACTAACTTTTGGTTACTCTTATATATAAGTTTCAACCACACATGGGTTGGCCCTCAAATAGGTAACAAACATGCAAACACACATAATGATATGGTAAACCCCACACCAAAATTCAACTTTTCCCCATGTATGGGTACCAAGTAACACTGTTCCATGGACACACAAAGCAAGTACAGGGCCATAACCCATGGGATACATATCATTACTTTCCATCCATAACCTTTTATCAGTTTTTTATCACTTTACTCTTTTCCACAGAGTACATCATGCTAAATGTCAAAGCCATGAACACGTGATCACTTAACAACCCCACTAACAGATTCACAAGGACAACATAGTGGACTTAAATGTACCCAGAGTACCTAGTGTATGAATCTGGGGCTCTGATACCATGTGTAATGCCCCACCACATAACCTTAAAGGAAGTTGCAACAACTACGAAAGTACAATTTTTTTTTTACTATTATTATTAAGTGCAATATTAACATGAAAGGTGCACTAAGTATTGCAACAAACTCTAAGGCACGAGACAAAGGTTACATCTAAATCCATAACATATACAATACTCATATAAAGCTTTTAATTAATTACTAAATATGAATTAAAGTACATACATTTAAAACATTAAAAATTACATCACATAGAATAGATATACATCAAGATCCAAATATTACATTAATTCTCAAATAAGGCTCGCAACACTCATTTCCAGAATGAGGTAGATCATGCATATGTGTTACAAAATACATGAGACCTCCTCAAATACAACTAAGGAGTAATAAAAGTAAAAGAGTCATATGTAACAATAATCAAAGCATGGAATAAACAAGCTAGAATCCACGAGCTCTCCACTAGAAGATCTCGTCATCACAACCAGAAGAAAGGGGACCCAACAGAGTAAGGTGCATGTTCCACCCAGCCAAGTGGTACCCGAAGGCCCACCCCCCATGCTAGGAGACAATAACAAGGTTCCCTAGGCAAGACCATCTACCACTAGACACAGGCAACACATAAATTAACTTAACAAACACCAGTACAACACTAAATCAAAGAATACAATGCTTCTAGTGTTAAATAGTAAGATACAATAGTGAACCGACCAAACTGTTGACACAAGAGGAGTGTCACCACAAAGGTGCATGGGTTACCCCGACAGATCTTCCTAGACCTTGGCCCCCATCAAGAATCACTCTCCTATTGTCAACACATGGAACAAATCCACCCCAAACCTAGGAGGAAACAAATAACAAAATCTACTCCATACAAAGGAGGTAAAACATCCCCGTTCATGGAAACCAGGTAATCACTGATAACAGTAAACACACTAACCAAGGGTAACAAAATGGGATGACATTAAAATAATTCACAACCCCCAACCAATAACACAACTGGAAGACTTATAACATTCCTAAACCAATTCCCCAAAAAGTAAATAGATGAAATTACATGCAAAGACAATAATATAGGAAATAAACTACTTTTGGATATATTAAATCCAATTTCCCCTCTACAGTGTTATACAGTAAAATAATTGCCCATTAAATTTAAGAAAATAAAAACCCTTAACAATCAGAGAAGAAAATATCTAACTTAACAATATCTTCAATTTCTCGATTACTTTTATAATTTATAACAATTTCACTAAAATAATACATCCACCAATTCTTCTACTTGTGCATATATACATGCACCAATTTAAAACAAATATATTTAAAATCATTAAATATATATTTAAATATATATACATTGAGTATATACACAATCATATATATAAATATATGACTATATATATATGCCAAAGTATACCTTAAATATATTACAAGATAATACATTATTTAACAAAAAACCATGATAAACAAATATTGCATATATATATATATATATATGGATAATATTAAAAATCTTATATCATAAAATAAAACTGAATTGCAAATAATTATAATATCGCAGGTGGACGAAATTAAATAAAACAAGGTTCATTGAAACTTTAATGAGGGGCCGACTGTATTACATACAGCCAAGCCTCCTCAAGCTTAAGGCTGCAGCCCATTGTGTATGGGGGAGGTTGTGGAGGGTTTACCTCCACATCGACGCTCGCATATGGGGGCGGCGATGGAGGTAACTGTTGTCAATTCAGATTGCACCTGAACGCTTGAATAGTTAAATTCAGCAATTTGTTGAAACATGGAATGATTCTCAGGCCTGTGGGTTGCCTAAAACTGAGAATCAATCTCCAGAGAGGGCTAGTTCCCTGATAAAAATCCCCTAAAATCTAATTGACTTGGCTGGGAAAGAGGTAGAAAGACTAAGTCTGAATTCTAAACTATGAAACTTTTAATTTATGGTGATGCACTTAAGAATCCAACTTGCAGACTTAACTCACAGAACAATTACTCACTATTTTCATTCGCACAACTAGATCTGGAAGTTTAAACACTTGAATATTTTAAACAAAGGCTATTAAAGAAACAATCACAGAAGGGAAATATGATTTCCACAACTAGACTATTTGATTATCGATTAACACAATGTTTAACCAGTGGATTTAAACCTGGATGCATACAGAATTCACTAAGGAGACAGAAATATTTAAAGGTTTCAAAAACTGTAACACAATAATTACTTCGATCAATCCCACATGACAAAGATGCTTGAAACTTGAAGGCAAATTCTAAAATACTGAAACTTGAAGGAATTCTCTGCAATAACACGATTTGAACCTGTAAAAAACACTGCTGTATTAATCTGTAAATAAATGCTGAGTTACAAGATAGTCTTCTTTGCTGAAGGCAAAGGCAGAAAACAAGAACTAGATTGAAAAAGATAAACTTTTTCAATATATACAAAAAAGGCACTCCAAAGTGCATGAATAGTAACTGAAAGTCATCAAAAAGTGAAAAGATGACAATTACAATGTGAAATCCGAGCACAGTGAAAATCCCTGAAAAAGTGGCTCAAACTCATGCAAAAATGAGTGAACACCAACTCAAACTGCGACCATAAAGCGTGTAACTAATCTGCAACTCGAACTGGACTGAAAATCCCTGAAAAAGTGGCTTAAAGCATGTGAAAATCACCTCATTTGTATCAATCCGCCCATGCACATCCTTCTCATTAAGTCTTTAGTTAAAACTAATGTAGAACTGGAGTAATACATATCTTAGCTTTACATAACGTTCTTATTTGCATTTAGATGATAAATTAATTAAATGATTTATTTCATCATTCAATTAATTTATTTACATTATTTATGCAAATAAGAACAAAGAATAATAAAGCTAATTTATTTCATTTCATATTATGATCTTCAAACAATAATTATAACTCAGCTTCAAAAACATTTATTTATTTGCATTTTAAAATACTAAATTAATTAAATGATTTAAGGAATATCATTTAATTAATTAGTTTACAAGATTTAATGCTAATGCAAATGAACAAATAAGAACAAGGCCGACCACTTAACCATGGAGAATAAAAGACAATGATTATTGAAAATCATTTGCAAAAGTATCAAAATGAATTTAGGGCGAATGAATAAGGCAAAACATGAACCCTAAAATCATTATGTCTTCTGACTTTTGAGAAGCTTCCGGAGGAAGTCTGCCGCCAGGAGAGGGTTTGAAGCTGAAAATTGATCATTTCCTGTCATTTTTAACCATGAAGAACTTCGAATCTGATCATTTCTGGGCGAAATAAGAGCAAAATGACGTTTTTCAAAAATGTAGAGGCACTTTGGGACACGATTTTTCATTTCTAAATGAGGTTCTTTCATTTATCTAAGCTTTTGCTTCGAATCTGGGTACAAATCTTCATTATTCTGGCCGCCATTATCATCTGAAGTTTCAAACTTGTCAAGAGCTCTTCAAATTCGAATATTATGAAGATTTATGAGGTATTTAGAGACAAAAGTCTGGCTTTTTTTGCTTTTGACGAATTTATGAAAGTCTTTTGTATTTCTTGAAGCTGCTATAAACATCAGAAGTATTTTTTAGAGATTTAGAACAAACTTGCTTGAAAGAAAAACGAATCTGGTCTTTTTCTCTTTGAATCTGCAAAAGACTTCACTTTGCAAGCCCGCCATGAGGATTTTCCTTCTAATTTTCTGCAAAAGACTTCACTTTGCAGCTCACAACAGATAAAATACTCCATTTAATCATGAAAATACAGCCACGTTTTTCAAAATCTGGGCATTCTCCTCTCATAGAAATCTGAATCTGATTCTGTTCATAAACAGCAAGCTTTTAAACTCAAGATGAAATTCTTCAATTTCTTGGAAATACAGCCATGTTTCTCTAAATCTGGGTTTTTATAAATTTCATAGATCTAATTTTCTGTTTTAAAAGCAAGCTTTTAAATTCAAAATTGCATTTTTTGTGTTTCTGTTGGCTTTAGAAATCTGAAACTTCATCATATGATCTTTGGAGAACATGAAATCTTGATTCAGTGTCCTGTGACACCTTTGAATATTTCTGATAAAATATTTCTGATTTTTATCAAAGTGTTGTTTATAAATGATAATTGCTTAAATCTGGACCTTTCAAAGTAATGACTTTGCATCCACCTAATCATATTCCGAATTGATGAATCATGAAAGTTTTTTTGTTTTTCTTCTTTCTCACTCATTCAATGATGCTTTTCCAGTCCTTAATGACTATCATAACCTTTTGTAACCATATACTTATCACCATAAAATACTGAAGCAGCAATCTTTGTCATTTAACTAGCTCTGTATCAGCAATACTAAATGGCTGATCACTTATAAAATATTGCTCTTTTATTGAATACAAATCTGTCTCTTATATATGACTGCGAAACTTTGATGATTGCTTGCAATGCAAAATATAATATGGAAATGCTACCCTCACTAAGATGCTGAAGTTAAACCACATACAGTACTGTCCTCATGAGACACCTTTAAAATCTTTTGTAATTGATATGAGGGCGTTTGATCCTTCCTTGATATGAAGAGCAAAGTTATGCAGTATGCTTAAGCTGCTTTTCCTAAATCTGTTCGAGATAAAGCTGCTTATTTGACTATTTCTTAATTTCAATAGCTCTTTTGATGATTGTTTTGACAATGTTAAAGAACTCTCATATATAACTTGAGAGTGTATCCTTTCGATATGCCGGGCTCAACCCTTGTGGGAGCCCGTTTTACTCCACATATCTGATGAAATGAACTCGAACATGATAAACCTGTTCTTGCACATTGAAACAAACATGTTAGCAAAATAAAAGAAGCTGAAAGCTTCCATTGATTTACATTCCCTCTTCTCTGATTTTTTGCAATTATCTGATGAATGCTCGGTTTAATGCAAATTACATTTCTGTCTGTAGCATAGGCGTAAGGCAAAAAGTAATTCACCATTGCTTAGAGTAAAACTCTAATACCATTTCCTCTATGATTTTGCAGGTACACGGAGCGATGAAGTTAGGCTGCAACTACTTGGAGGCACGATGGCTAGAAGCACCAACGAAGTGATTCATCATTACAGGCAATGATGAATTGCTTCTCTTTTTTTACGCTTATGCTATTTTCAGCAGTGTAGCTTGTGTATTTAAATTTTGTATTCATCTCTTGATTGTCAAAAACAACTCAGTTACTCTCGCGGCTTGTGCGAGATTCAGCATTTCACAAAATGAATAAAAGTATCATTATGCAATTTTTCTTAATTTTCTGTTTTAAACATTTGCACAACTTACTTATGACACATATGTAAGATGATCTCAATGATGATCAATGAACACTCAATCAGCAAAAATATAAAAATTTATGTACCTATAATTGATGGATTTCATCCAGCTCTACCTGTTTGAGCTCAGAGTGAAAAATAGGTAACAGTAACACCTCCACACCCTCCCCAAATACAAACACACTTTCTTCAAATATAAATTATTTTCAAATAAATACTATCCTCAACCGAAAGAGGAATTCGTAGTACGGCGATAACAGATAAACACATAAGCTTAATAAAATCTCTAGCAGTATGTATGTATATATAAATATATATCTATATTTATATAGATTTGATTAAGTAAAAAATAATTTCCAAAAATGATTTCTACAGGGTTTTTTTTTTTAAAACATTAAGCCAAATTACAGAGAACTTTTTCCTCCAGGTGAAATTTCCAAATCAAACACAGAGAATCCTCTTAAAACCACCCAGAAAATTAATTTTAAAGAGAAGAACAATAAAATTCATACAAATAATTTCACAAGAATTTTCCCGAGAAGCTTTCAACCTACAAAAAATTATATTTCCTTCCTTTTCTTTCTAGATCCCTAATTGTATTCTTCTGGGTTCTTATAAGTTCACAATAATCCCAAATTATAATTTTTTCTATAGTTTTTCACAGTGAATCTCATTCTACAAAGGATTTCACAAGAATTTTCCCGAGAAGCTTTCAACCTACAAGAAAATTTCCTACAAAAAATTATATTTCCTTCCTTTTCTTTCTATATCCCTAATTGTATTCTTTTGGGTTCTTATAAATTCACAATAATCCCAAATTATAATTTTTTCTATAGTTTTTCACAGTGAATCTCATTCTACAAAGGATTTCACATATGGCAATTACAATTTTTAAAACAAAACTCAAACTTAAAAGTTTGCACAAACAATCTTTTACAGAGAAAGATCTAAACTAAGAAGTTTTTCAATATAAACTAAACAAAAATTAAAGAAGGAACCTGTAGTCCAACGCCTGTGAATTTGTAAATTTAAAGTAGCGCCTTCTCCACAAAGCCAAGTATTTTCTCCTAGATAGACAATAGCTTCCTTAAGAACAATACAATTTCCTGAACACAACAACATTTCCCAAGAGTAACTTTTCTAAAAATTTCAACACAAAACTTTTCTTGAGAGTAACTCTACAAAAATTTCTAGAACACATGCAAATCCCCCAAAAGACTTCCTTTTTTTAAATCTTTTTCCCAACACCCAAATATCCTTCATGCTTCTACCATGAAGAAGCTTCTCACTTCTCCATTACAACTACAATTTTCTCCCCATAAATCAATTTCCCATCCAACTCATAAATTTTCTAACACATTTTAAAACCCAGAATATCTCTAACAACCAATTTGCATAAAATCCTCTGGATATTTTAAAATTAAAAACATTTAATAATTCCAAAATATTTACCATCTCAAATTTAACTTAATTAAACTAATTTAATTAATTAGTAAATAATAGAATCCTAAGATTAGACTATTTACCAATTAAAATAAATTAATTAATTAATTAATTCACAACTTCTAACATTAAAATCAAATTAATTTAATAATCAACTTAAATTATTAAATTCATTTAATTGTCTTTTACAAACTTTTCAACACAATAATTCAAAGCAAAATTAAACAACTTTTTATAAACAAAATCGATTAGACCCGACGACACACTAAGACTAGGGTAAAGGCTTGACACATGAATTCTAGCTACTATCTCCCAATCAACATTTTTGTTGGGCAATGGAAATGCTCAAACCTGTGAAGCCAGGTAGATTTGATGTCCTTTACCTACAAACCTGTAAACAAAACATATATAGAACATGCATATATACATCCTAATAGAACACACCGTGAAGAGGGAATCGCGGAATCACAGGGTGCTCACAAGCGAGTGGTTTAATTTTGTCCCCTTCACCAATAGAATATTACAACTGGTGATTCTAACATGACTAATCTACTCATGTGCATATAAAAATGTTAGTTCAAATAACCATTATGCTAATCAAAGGCATATCAAAATGATAACATCAAAATAGAGTAACATCACATCATCACATAAAATCCACATCGTCATAAAGTTAGCGATCAAAAATAACAAAGCATCGTAGTCTAAACATAAGAGAAAAATAGAGGGGTGTTACATCAGGAAAATGGTATATTCTCCTCCACATGGGATATTCTTAAGGAAGCTCCCAATTGAAAAGCATTGATTTTGGTGAAATTTTGATTGATGTTGCTAGAAAAGACAAAAATGGTAGTCAGAAAAAATCAAAGATGTTGGGAAAAAATATCGGTGAGTTGAAATTTTGTCGCGTCCACTAAAGAGTGCATCGTTGGCTATAAAGAGTTGATGCCAGCAGCAAGCCATCGGACAACTATAAATAGCTGACAACAATAATCCACCCCTTTTAATTATTTTTTTGAAATTTCTAAAAAAGAAATTTAAAAAAACACCAATTGAAATTTGTTTTTTTTGAATTACATGAACAGGTCGTACAGGGGTTGTATGACCCCTGTGCAATTTTTTTCTTCAAAATCTTTCAACATCGATTATAAGCAAATTTATAATCAATTTTTTTTTAATCGACTTCATCAATCCAACGACATGGTCCTTTTCATGCCAAAATGCACCTAAAAATAGTCCACCTCTAAACATTGTAAAAAAAACAATGGAGAATCTAGATCTGAAACCCTGTAACCCTTGTTGAAGAAAAGTCTCATAAATCGAGAAGAGGTTCATTAAATCCATGCTTTGATACCATGTTTGAATTATGAAAAACTTGAGCCATAGGATCAAACAATGAATAAAACACCTTCCACACAAGAGAGCTGCAAACAATAATATGCAATATCCTCAACAAGAAAAAACTACAAAATATCCAGATAGATAATACAATGAGTGTTGAGTGCTATAAAGGAGCAACCCTTAATGATAAAGGGATTAGATTATGACAAGTTTCAACATCATATACAATGAGACAAAATGATCTAATAATAGCTCACTCCAGTTAACATAAAAAAACACTCTTAAATTTAGCTTAAGTGCATGAGAATAAATTAGACTAATAATTAATTAGCTAATGCATGATTACTCTAACACTCTCAAGTTGTACAAAAACCCTTGGCTTCATAAAACCATCAACTTGATGATATGTAACTCAATATTGCACCAAGATGTCAAATCTTTATGACATCATGATTATTTTGATACTATGCATATCAATCCTAAAATGTATTTTGTGTCTATCTTCTACTACTTTATATGATTCAATACTGTGACTAAATTTTAAGGTCTAGTTTAATAAAAAAGTTTTTGAATGTGACTTGGTTTTGTATTTTGAATCTTTGAAAATGCATAATTCATGCCCATTTGACTCTACATGTTATGAGAAAAAATTATCTTTGAATTTTTGTATCTTCTACTGCTTTATATGATTCAATACTTTGAGTAAATTTTAAGGTCTAGTTTAATAAAAAAAAATTGAATGTGACTTGGTTTTGTATTTTGAATCTTTGAAAATGCATAATTCATGCCCATTTGACTCTACATGTTATGAGAAATTTTTTTATCTTTTATTGATTGATTAAATTTGTATTTGGATGATATATTCTTTAATTTTTTCTACTTGAAAATTTGTTAGTGATAAAACGTTTATTTCTTTATCCTTCTGGGATGCAAAAATGTTTATTGTAGTTGTTTTGAGGTCTTACTAAGTATTTGAAGGTATTCAATAAAATGATTTGGTGTTAACCTAGTAATAACTCTATCAATTTGATATAGAACTTATCAAGGAATCATTTACTAGCAAAGCTTACATGCTACACTGCATTCTGCTATTTTAGACTAATTTTTCATTTGGACAATTCATGGGCTAAACTCTCATTTTATTTGCTCTATATATCTCTATGCTATAGAAATTCCTTTAAATTTCAAAAATAGGTGGTTTTTGTCTCTTTTTCAATATTTTTTAATATTTTTTTAAATCTATTTTTTTCCATTTAAATCTTGATTTTTCAAAAAATCTTAACTTTTAGTTTTTCGATTTTTTCCCCAAAAGATTTATGCTGCTACGGTATAGAGTATTAGCACAACAATCTTCCCCATGGGTCCTAATTGTTAACTGCTTTTCCATACTGCCATGGGTAAGATTTTACATCACCAATGTGTACATTCAACTGAAATAAAATTGTAACTCCACTAAAATATTGGCTCAACACAATCTAAAACGTATCATTCTCATGGGAAGTATAACATGATCAAGAATACAGTATAAAAAATAGGAACAAAACTCCATTATAGGACAACAAAGGCTCTTATAAATCTAGAATAGGCCATCCCCCAATAGACATGGAATATGCATAGGCAGCTCAACTTGGTATGGTAGATAAAGGAAGAAACCATATTGCCAAAATTAGTGATTGTATTATGATCTTATATCAATGGGTATCAACAGGTAGGCAAATGTCAGCCAAAATGTGTAGATTTTTTCAAAAAATGTGACTGTATTATGATCTTAGATCAATGGGTAAAAAAATGTAGACAAATGTCAGCCCAAATATGTAGAATTTTTTGAAAAAAGTGATCATATTATGATCTCACAGCAATAGTTGACAACAAACAAGAAAACATCAAGCTAAATATATTCTACACTGTTTGATTATTAGCCAAAATCAATACAAATCCCAATTGTAGCAGACCAAATAAATGCACCACTCTTAAACTATGATATTGGGTACCTCTAAACCACCCCTCCCTAGACTCATATGGGTTGAATTCGAGTTTGGGTCTCGGGCTAATTCACCTAGGGTCCCTCTTGGGCACCTCGAGAGGGAATCTGGACAAACTTGGGGTGAATCCAAGGGGTGCCTAAAACAAATATTTTACAATATTTTTGTACACAAAAAGTGCCTATGTACCTAATTCAGCCTTAAGTGATAAAATTGGGAAGATGGTGTGCATCATGAAGGTTTGTGTGGTTTCAAAGGCCTTAATTTGGGATTGGTGGTAGGGGCTTTTCCCCTTGATCCCATCTTGTATCGTATCAAGGAGCATGCTAGGGGTGTTGCCCCAAACCCCATGAGGAGCATTGCCCCTCAACCCTACTAGGGGCATTTCCTCCAAAACCTCATGAGGAATGTTTCCCCTTGACACCATTGGGGGAATTTCCCCAAAACCCCCATGAGGGTTGTTGCCCATAAGCCCCATTGGAGTCTCTACTCTTAGACCTCCACTAGTTATTTTGGATCTCTTTACATAAGAAATTTGATTTTAATAAGGAGTTGACAAAGAATTGGGATCTAACTCTTGAGTGTGTTGACTTGGACGTTATTGTTGTACAACTTGCTAGAAATCTCTTTCAATGAGGTAGCTTGTATAGTACATGTCTAATGGAAGTGACATTGTAACTTGTGGTTCAAGTGAAATTCAACCAACTGTTGACTTTGATGTTTTTGATGAAAGAGCAATATGAAGATTATTAAATATTGATTATAATTTTCATTATGTATTAACATTTGGAAAATCACCAAATTGTGAATTTGTGTATTTTTATTTTGTAAATCATAAGGTATTTGAATGTTTTGTTTACTAGTAATCATGAGTATCGCTGTTCTATATAATATATTTTTTAATACATATATACATGTATACATATACATAAATATATACATATACATATACATATATACACATGTATATATATGTATACACACATATACATATACACATACATATGCATACACACACACACACACACACACACACACACACACACACACACATATATACATACATATACATATGCATGTTCATATATATACATATGATGAGCAAATGCTTATACGAAGAGGGGATGAATTAGTATAAGGAAATTCTTTATTTTTAAACTAACATCCAAAATAATGTCAATTGCACAATATCATTAATATAAGACCTAGCAATTATGCAACACAAGAAGAACACACGATTTACGTGGAAACCCTTATGGGAGAAAACCATGGCAAAATATTATTTTTTAAATAAATCTCTTTTACAATATTTGAAGGCACCAACCTACAGGAGACACCAATCCCCTCTTATACAATTTGTGAGCACAAAACCACTAGAGACACCAATCCCCATTTGTAGAATTTATAGGCACCAACCCATTAGAAACACCAATCCCTACAATTGAGCACCAACTCAGCAAGAGACACCAATCTCTTTGATATGAGACACCAACCTCATAAATATGGGGCACCAACCTCTCCAATATGAGGCACCAAATTCTTCATTAGGATCTTGTCTTATTGATAATAAATCTTCTTAACAAATAGCCTTTAATTATCTCCTTTTATATTCTCCTGAAAATCTTCTCACACTAATCTGCATATATTCTCTTTCTTAAATATTCATGCACAAATCTGCATATATTCTTCTTCTTAAATCTTCTTGTTCTTGAATTGTATAACTTTGTGTCTCACACACTTCCCTTATTTACAAATATTTTTGTATGATATTACATTTATTCCGCTCTCCTCACACAATTCTTATTCCCTTTTATATCTTCATATTTCTATAAAGAGATGCATCCTTTCCTAGATAATGACCCTTCAAATAGTCATGACTCCTCTTAAATGATAATTTCTACCTTTTCACACATATCCATAATAATATATATTTATCCTCCATGCATTTCTCTCTTGACTAATAGATCTTCCTTTCTATTCCACACCACTCTCTCTCTTACTTTCCATAAACCCTATTTATATCTTTACATCTCAATGAAGAGTTGCATCTCTTTCAAAAAAGATAACTCTTTAGAAGGATATTTCTTTATATTAAGACTAATTGTTGTCTTCTAATGTCTAAATACATCATTGTATGGATCTCTAAGATGGGGATGCATTTCCAATAGGGGAGAGGAGACCTAATAGTCAAGTTATGAATCTCTTAGTAAGTATGGTTAAATACCTCAAACAATGCAATTAAATAGCATTCAAAAATGTTTTCAAACAATGTGTTGCAATGAAAAATTATTTGGGAGAGTTACAAAAGCACTTACTAAAGAATGACTATTGCAATCAAATGGTGTAGCAAGAGAAAAATCTTATGCAATAATGAGAGAAACACCAAGAAATAGAGGAATGATAGGAAATCATCAAGAGAGTAATGTATTAAACATGATAATTCAAAAAAATCTTATCCATAAATTTATCCTCAACAAACTATAGATAAAAAATATGGGCATTCTCTAAGCATCTTGGGAGATACTAGAGAACACATATTTTTGAAGATTTCAAAGTGTTGGTGCATAGAGTTGTAAGTCCCTAATTCTCTAAGAGCCAAGGGTGATGTAGGAGCATCCAGGGTGTGAGAGAAATCTTTCATCACCCAAAAAAATGTTATTTCTTTTCAATAAGGGCTAAATTTGGTAGGTTGCTATTTTTAGTAAGTTGGTATTTCTACATGTATGGACGCAAAATATTACAGAGACCTCTGGAATGGTGAAATGAATACAATGGTGAAGAAATTGCTTCAATACCATTTATCATTTGTGGGATATTAATAATTTAATTTTCTAAAATCTTGTTAAAAATCTTTGAAGTCAAATTTGAAGCACTTAGAGGTTCCTAATGGGCCAAAAAATTAGCCAAAAAAAAAAAAAACCTTTAGGTACTATTTTTCTTTCCAAAGATATACTATAATTGAAAATCCAATAGGCGGATCAAAATTTATGACCTCGAGAAGTTGTACTACCAAAATTAATAAAATTTTGAAATATCTTCTTAAGGAGGTTACACTTTCTAGAATATGTTGGGGTAGTTATGAATTCTACATGAAGGGTGAATAAGGGTTACAGAGTGGGCAAGAGCAGAGTAGATTGTGGCTCTGATTTATAGACTTGTGTAATCAAACAACCCATATAGTGGTAGACTGTAATTTTTTGAATGTAATTGCATTTTTATGGAGATAATAGAATATTGGTGATTCCTTCTTGCATTTTTTATTGTTCATTCTATGCTGTCACTATGAGTTTGGGTTTGTAAGGGGGGTACCCTTCATCAAGTGGTATCAAAGTAGGAGTTCCTAAGTGTGTAGACAGATCACCAAACATGAGGCAATTTGCACTAGGACTTGTGGTTGTGGGTCTGTGAGAAAAGATTCCTCCATGAAGAAATCATGGTGGGAGAAATGCTAGTGTAACAAAAGAGGGTTTTATAGGCCTCCAGAGATAATTTCAAGCACTTCAAGAGGAGTTGAATTGAGGAGTTGATGTTAGAAGAAGAATAGTTTGAAGAAGAACTTGAATAGCAACTAGAGATCATGAAGAAGATAGAATTTTGAGGGTCATTTCCAAGATTGGAAAGAGATTGAAGATTAATGTTTCTACATTTTTTGGAAACCTTAACCCATAAGAGTTGATTGATTGGATCAATGATATGGAGGATTACTTTTAGTATTAGGAGGTGGAAGATCCTGAGAGGGTCAAATTTGCAAAGGCCAAGATGAAAGGTCATGCCAATACATGGTGGAAAGAGGTCCAGTTAGAAAGAAACCAAAGAGGAAAAGAGAAAATAACAATATGGCATTAGATGGTGGAAAAGCTAAATAGACAATTCATTCCTATGCACTATGAACTAGATTTGTTGAAGAAGATGCAAGGGTTGAAACAAGCGGGAAAATCTGTCAAGGAGTATACAAAAGAATTAATCTACCGAGTCTTGATTAGAGCGGGCCATTTTGAGGCCAACAAGGAGAAAGTTTCCCATTACATAAATGGGTTGAAGCCAAGTATTCAAGAAGAGATGATTTTGGTGAGAATGTCTACCATTGAAGATGCATACCAATTTTCCTTGAAGGTAGAGGAAAATTTGAACAAAATATTTGAAAGTAAGCAAAGAGGTCAAGGTGGGAAGTTTGGTGGATAGTCATATGGTGTCTGAAGTGAAGATCAAAATAATAATGAAGAATCAAATAGTAGTCAGAACCAAAAAGGAGATAACACATACCATCCTCAAGATCAAAATAATGGAGACCAATGAGGAAGAGGAAAATGAAGAGGACTGGGAAGAGGGGGCTTCTATGGAACCTATTTCCATTGCGAAGAAGGAAATAGATAATTTGAGTGTCCTCGACATCAAGGAAGGAAAAATAGAATACCTAATGGTAATGCACAAGTTGTACATATAGATGAAGATGTTAAGTCTTCACATTCTAAATATGTAGAAAGAGGAGAGGTTCTTGTTACCAGAAGAACCTTGTTGAACAATGAAAAAGAATTGGCTCAAAAGAAGAATCTTTTTTTGCACAAGATGTAAGTGTGAAGGTAAATTTTGCAATGTGATTATTGATGGAGGTAGTACCGATAACCTTTTTTTAGAAGAAATGGTTAGTAAGTTATAGCTGGAGAGAAGAAGGTGTTCAAATCCATAACAAATTACTTGGTTGCAAAAAGAACATAAAGCTTTGGTCAATGAACAATGTTTGGTAAAGTTCAAGATTATAAATTATCATGATGAGGTACTGTGTGATATTATTCTTATGGATTTTTTTCATATTTTGTTAGGAAGACCATGGTAGTTTTATCAATGGGAAGTACATGATGAACATACCAAAACATATTCTTTGACAAAGGATGGAGTTTGTCATAAGTTGAAGCCCTTGAAAGAGATGGAGGAAAAGGTATGTAGTAATGCCATAATCTATTTAGTTGATGGAAGAATTTTTTTAGAAGGTATGAAACACGAACATATGTGTTATGCTTTGATTCTTAGAGTGGATAGAGAATATGATAGATACCTATAGAGGTTTCAGATTTATTGGATGAGTTTCAAGATATTGTATTTCATAATGTGCTTGAGAGTTTCCCTCCAATAAAAAATATGCCATTAGATGCACCTAATTCTTGGAGCTAGTTTTCCAAGTAAGGTAGCCCATCGAATGACTCCAATAAAGAATGAAGAGTTGAGTAGACAAGTACAAGAGTTGTTGCAGAAAGGATTGATTTGAGAGTGTTTGAGTCCATGTGTGGTACTTGCAACTTACTAGCACCGAAGAAGGATGGAGAGTGGAGGATGTGTACATATTCTAAATCCATCAACAAGATTACTATGAGGTATAGATTTCCCTTTTTGAGGATGGATGAAATCATGGATTGTTTGAGTGGAGCTAAGTACTTCACAAAGATATATTTGAATATTAGATATCATCAGATTCGGATCTAAGAAGGAGACGAATGGAAGATAACCATGAAAACTAAGGAGTGATTGTAAGAGTGGTTATTCATGCCTTTTGGGCTAACCAATGCATCAAACACATTCATGCAGCTCATGAACGAGGTATTGAAATATTTTTTGGGTAAATTTTTTATTATTTATTTGGATAATATTCTAATTTTTAGCAAGACATTGGAGGAGAACTCGATGCATATTTGAAGAGTTTTTGTGAAGCTAAGGAGGAGAAGTTATTGATTGATTTGAAGAAGTGTAGTTCTGTGAAGAGAAAGTTAGTATAGTTGGGATTTTTTTTCTTAGGATGGACCCAGAGAAGGTGAAATATATCATTGAATGGCCTACACCAAGGATTGCTATGAAGGTGGGATATTTTCATGGTTTAGCAAGTTTTTATAGAAAGTTCATCAAAGGTTTGTGTAGTATTTTTGCACCCCTAATTGAAACAATGAGAGGGGATAGAAAATGATTCAAATGGACTATAGGAGTAGTGAAGAGTTTTGATATGTTGAAGAAGAAATTCATAGAGCAACCTATTTTGGTACTTCCAAATTTCAACAAGGTATTTTAGGTAGATTGTGATGCTAGTGGCAATGTCATTGGAGCTGTTTTGAGTCAAGAAGGTAAACCCATTGCTTATTTTATTGAAAATTTGAATGATACAAATAAGTATTCTATTTATGATCAAGAGTTTTATGCTACAATTTAGGCTTTGAAGAAATGGAGACACTATTTGTTTCCAAAAGAGTTTTTTATTTACTGGTCATCAAGCTTTACAATATTTGAATAGTCAAGGGAAGTTGAATCAAATACATTTGAAATGGGTTGAATTTTTGCAAAGTTATACATTTTTTAATCATGGGAGTGGAAGATCTAACAGAGTTGCAGATGCCTTAAGTAGGAGGAAAAATTTGTTAACAAAAATGCAGATTGAAGTTGTTGGGTTCAATAAACTCAAGAGTTTGTATCCTGGGGATCCTGATTTTGCATAGGCTTGGAGAGCTTGTGTGGATCCTATCACTTTGAATAGGACAAGATGGTTGGATTTCATAGTCCAAGATGGTATGTTGTTTAGAGGAAGCCAATTGAGCATTTTGAGGAGTTCCATGAAGGAGAACCTGATCAAGGAGAACCATAGTGGGGGATTAGCTAGAAACTTTGATTGAAATAAAACCATTTCCATTATTAGTGAGAACTATTATTGGCCATAGTTGTAGGAGGATGTGAATAATTTTTTATAGAGTTGCAGACTATGTTAGATGGAAAAAGGGGCAAGTCAAAATATTGGGTTATAACAGACATTATCTATACTTGAGAGGTCATGGGAGGACATCAGTATGGATTTTATTCTTGGTTTATCGAGGACATAGATAAGACATGATTCAATATTTGCATGGTGGTGGATAGATTTTCTAAGATGCCACATTTTATTCCATGTAAGAAGACTAATGATAGTGTTCATGTTGTAGAGATTTTTTTTAGGGAGGTGGTGAAACTGCATGGTCTACCCAAGAGCATAGTTTCAAATCGAGATACCAAGTTTTTTGGTTATTTCTAGAGGACATTATAGAATAATTTGAAGTTTAATTTTGCACACCATCCACAAACTAATGGATAGGCATAAGTGGTGAATAGGAGTTTTGGTAACCTACCATGATGCTTGGTAGGAGATAAACCCAAGGGGTAGGATTTGATTTTACCATAGGAAAAAATTTCTTACAACAATTTTCTCAACAAGAGTAATGGTAAATAACCATTCCAAATTATATATGGGAGCAATCCAAGGAATTCTTTTGAGTTGAGGAGGATGGATAAGGGAGAAAAGAAAAGTGTCGAATCTAAAGACATTGTTGAGTACCTAAATAATTTGCATGAAGAGGTGAGAAAGCATATTAATAAGATGAATATTTAGTACAAGGCTAAGGCCAATTATAAGAGGAGATATAAGGAACTTCAGGGTGGAGATGAACTCATGGTTCACTTCAGAAAAGTGAGATTTCTAATTGGTACATACAATAAGTTGAAGATGAAAAATTTTGGTCCACGTAAATTCCTGAAGAAATATGATTCAAGAAATGCTTATGAGGTAGAGTTGCCTAAGGAAATTAATATTTCACTTGTGTTTAAAATTTTATATTTGAAAGAGTATCATCAAAGAAGAATTGAAGAAGAATTAGAAGAAGTACAGTGGTGTATTCATGCACCTATTTTAGAAAAGGAAGAGATAGAACAAAATTTGGATAGCCATGTGGGTAGAATCACAATAAACATGCAGTATAAAGAGCACCTAATGAAATGGAGAGGAAGGAATGTTGAAGATTCATCATGGTTAGGTTAACCATCTCGGTTTCCCTCTAACTCTTGAGAAGTGACAAGTTCACTTCTCAAATTACCTTGAGTGTCTAATGTAGGAGCATCTAGGATGTAAGAGCAATCTTGCATCACCCCAAAAAAATGTGTTTCTTTTCAAAAAGGGATAAATTTGATAGGTTACTATTTTTAGTAAGATGGTATTTATGCACGTATAGACACAAAATCTTTCACAAACCTCCAGAATGGTGAAGTGAAGCCAATGGTGAAGAAATTGCTTCAATATCATTTGTCATTTGTGGGATATTACAAATTTCAATTTCCAAAATCCCATTAAAATTGTTTGAATTCAAATTTAAAGCACTTAGAGGCTCTAGATGGGCTTGAAAAATGGCCAAAAGAAAAAATATACCTTTAGGTACTATTTTTCTTTCTAACGATATATTATAATTAAAAATACAACAGTTAGATCAAAAGTTATGATCTCGATAAGTACTACCAAAATTAATAAAATTTAAAATTACACCCCAATTGTGAAGTTACTATTTACTATTACTACATAGGGTAAATATGAATGTAATGTGAATTCTAGAGATGAATAAATTATTCTTGTACCTTGTTATCAATATGAATTGTATCTCATGGGATGTTATTTCATTTGATGTTATCTTAGTTGATGTTATTTCATGGAGAAATACTGCATAAATATGAATGGATGGTTATTGAATTATTATTCTAACTTTGGACATGTTTATATATACCGCATATGTTATGAAAATTTGACTTTTGTGTGAATGTGTTAGTGGATGCAGGTATGTGTTCCATTCCTCTAGGCGGAGGGGAAGTATCACTCGGGAGAAGATCTTGGTCGGGTAACTGGTAAAAGTAAACTATCTGAGCATATACACACACACCACATTAGAATGATTGAGTTGAGTCAGTTTGGGTTGTAGGTAAGTCATCCTTAGCGGATATGTCTACATTTGAGAGTCTTGTTACCACTGCATGCATTTTTGGGTGATGTTTATCTATTTGAGCTTTTGAGATCTTTCTTGTACTATTACGATTATATTGACAAGTGGTATGTATGTGGAAGTATGTGTATATATATGCACATGCATGTCAATGGGATCTAAGGACATGTATATGCACATGTATAGATGTACCACACGTAAACACTTATCAATATGAAGGTAATTGTAAATGGTTATATGTGAATCAGATGTGGAAACACACACACATATATATATGTATGTATATTATATACATGTATCCATATGTATATGTATATCAATACATGTGTACATTGGAAAATGGACACACTCATATAGATGCATCAATATAAATATACCTACACATACATATACATAGAGGCATATACATTTATACATATATATATGCATACATTTAATATAATGTGTTTATTATATACTATCTTGCATGTACTCTAATATATATATATAGTGTATGCTTACATTATTGGCTTACGATGTATATATAAATATATATTAATGGTTATATATATATATATATATATATATATAAATACATGATAGTATTTAAATATATATGTATATAATATACTATATATGTATAATAATACATATTTAACATAATATATGTTATTATAATTCAACTATCTCTTATTCAATAGAATCCAATTAATAAAGGTTGTTATAGTCGATAAAGACTATGACAATGGAGGTCGATAATAGCCATCATTGACTATGTTTAATGAGGCCGATTTAATAGCTTATGACTGTTTGTGTAAACCAATTATCATTATGTTAAACGCATGATATGTGACATTGTAATGTGCTTGATGTTGATGTCTATGATAAGCTTGACTTGGTTGATGCCATTAGTAAGACCAACCTTGAATTTTTCTAATGTATTTATCTTCTCAAGTCGATTCATCCTCTAAATGGATCAATGGATACTTGTTGTCATAAAATGGAAGTTAATTGATTCTTTTGGCATTTAAATTGTGCGAAATAAAAAGATGAGAGAATAGAAATGGTGCCACCTTTGAATTTAAGTTGTTGTAGATGTCTTTTCATTGTGATAATTTGAATTAAGCATATGTTGATTGAATAAGTCTTTTGATTGTTGTCACTAAACAAGTCGACCTATAGGTGATTATGTTGAGTATTAGCTTAAGAAATCACCACCTTTTTATATGATTCATGTGTTGCTTTGCATGGAGCTTGTTGTCCATTAACATGCCTAAACTATAGGCTTTGAGGTGGCCAATTTTCTCTATAAATAGTTGAACCATTTCATTTGAGAGGGATGCATTCTTCCATAAGATAATACATCTTTTGCAATTCATAATTTGTATTTTTCCAGCCATACTTTGCTTTGCATTGAGGGAGGAAGGAAGTGAGTTCATATTGTTTGAGAGGAATTATATTTTGAGAGGAGTAAGCTATCAACTTGAGAGGTAGAGTTTATAGTGACATTCTTGAGAATTTGTTTACCAAGCTCGTTGATGTGGAAAAGGGATGCTTTGCTACCATTTTTTTTGGATAAGCGATAACAAGCATGGGGATCTCTTCTTCTTTGTTATTTTTACTTCAGAATGATGTGTCTTGCATGCATGGTTGAGATTTCTTTTGCCAATATATGCATTAGAGAATTTAGATTATTTTGAAAAGGAAGTTGAAGCTTTTATGTTGTTTTCATAATGTGTTTTTAAGTACTCCATAGTAGGAGATGGGTGTTTATCATAGGTATGATTGAACATGAAAATCACATATGGTGTATTTAGCTAAGTTATTGATTTAACTAGGAAAGCTTGTCTTTATTCCTAGGAGAGATAATCCAGTATGGGAGGGAGTTTTAAGTACTTACGATTAAGTAGGGTAATCCAAGTATATAGGTTATCTTTGGAATGATGGACTATCCATTGAAGGAAATACCTAGCTTGTGTACTTACTAGTTAAGTAGTTTTATTCCAAGTAGATTAATTTGGTTGTAGGTTATCTGGGATGATGGACTATCCATTGAAATAAATACCTATGTGTAGCTTAAGATAGCCTTAAGTCAAATCGGACCTAAGTAGTGTATGTGATAGATGTCCCTCAATAGAACATACTAAATGAAACACTTTGGCCAAAGTAATGTGACGACCTTTGGCTCCAATGTTAGTTCACCGTGATCTAGTATTACATGCTCGATAGAGATTGTGGGATTACAAGTTCTAGTTATGTAGGACACAACACTATGCTCAATTGGTTGTCATTATCAGTTACTCTACCAATCTCTTCATCGAAGGTAAGGGTCATCTATTGATTGATAGATTTGCAGGGGACTACATTAAGAGTTTGTGGTTGGTGGAAAAGCTCCTAAGTAATGCTTCTCCTCCACATCAGGCGATCGAAGAACCAATATTTGAAAGGAAGGATCATGGACCATCTTATAGCTATTTGTTCAAAAGCTCATTGAGCTATGTATGTAAATGTATGCTTTCTTGCATTGATGTATTTTATGAAATAAAAATGAATTCATGTTGTAATATATTAGCATCTTGAATGGAAATTATCATTAAAGAAAATAAAATAAATTATTGCAATGGTTTTTTACTTAGTTTATTTAGTCGTAAGGGGTAAAATTAGAAATTTTTACTTCATTAAAGGGATAGTATGTTACATTGAGGAGGTTAGACTTTCTAGAATATGTTAGGGCAATTAGGCATTCCAGATGAAGGGTGAATGGGGGTTACAAAGTGGGGGGGAAGATTATATCGTGGCTCTGATTTATAGATTTGTGTAATTAGAAAGGTTATATAGTGATATTCTATAATTTTTTGAATGTTGTAATTTCATTTTTATGGAGATAATAGAATGATAGTGATTCCTTCTTGCATTTTTTATTGTTCATTTTATGTTATCGTTATGTGTTTGGGTTTGTAAGGGGAGTACCCTTCATCAAGTGGTATCAGAGTAGGAGTTCCTAAGTGTGTAGAAAGATCACCAAATGTGAGGTAGTTTGCACAGGACTTGTGGTTGTGGGTCTATGAGAAAAGATGTCTCCATGAAGAAATTGTGGTAGGAGAAATTTTGGTGTAATAGAAGAGGGTTTTAGAGCCCTCTAGAGACAAGTTCAAGCACTGCAAGAGGAGTTGCACCGAGGAGTTGATGTTAGAAGAAGATATGAAAGTGAAGATGAAGCTAAAGAAGAATAGTTCGAAGAAGAACAAGTAGCAATTAGATATCCTGAAGAAGATAGAATTTTGATGGCCATTTCCAAGATTGGAAAGAGATCGAAGATTGGTGTTTCTACATTTTTGGAAACCTTAACCTAGAAGAGTTGATCAATTAGATCAATGATATGGAGGATTACTTTCAGTATGCGAAGGTGGAAGATCTTGAGATGGTCAAATTTGCAAAGGCCAAGTTGAAAGGTCATGCTAGAATATGATAGAAAGAGGTCTAGTTGGAAAGAAATTGAAAAGGAAAAGAGAAAATAACAAGATGGGATTAGATGGTGAAAAAGATAAAGAGATTTCATTCCTATGGACTATGAGCTAGATTTTTTGAAGAAGATGAAAGGGTTGAAACAAGCGGGGAAATATATCAAGGGGTATAAAGAAGAACTCTAATGAATCCTTATTAGAGAAAGCCAATATGAGGCCAACAAGGAGAAATTTCCCCATTACATAAATGGGTTGAAGCTAAGTATTCAAGAAGAGTTGAGTTTGGTGAGAATTTCTACCATTGAAGATGTATACCAGTTTTCCTTAAAGGTAAAGGAAAAGTTGGAAAGAAAATTTGAAATAAAGAAAAGAGGTTGTGGTAGGAAGACTGGTGGATGGTCATATGGTGGCCAAAGTGAAGATAAAAATAAGAATGAAGGATCTAGTAGTAGATAGGACCAAAAAGGATATAACACTTACCATCCTTGAGATCAAAATAATGGAGATAAAAGAGGAAGAGGATTGGGAAGAGGAGGATTTTGTGGAACCTATTTCTAGTGTGATGAAGGACATAGAGCATTTGAGTGTCCTAAAAACTAAGGAAGGACAGATAGAATAATTGAAGGTAATGCACGAGTTGCACATGTAGATGAAGATGTTGAGTCTTTACATTCTGAAGATGTAGAAATAAGAGAGTTTTATGTTACTAGAAGAGCCTTACTGAATGAGGAGAAGGAACCAGCTTAAAGGAAGAATCTTTTTCACACAAGATCTAAGTGTGAAGGTAAAGTTTGTAATTTGATTATTGATGGAGGTAGTTCTGATAACCTTGTTCCAAAATAAATGGTTAGTCACACCTTTTGGGCTAACCAATGCACTGATCATATTCATGTGGCTCATGAACGAGGTATTGAAATAATTTTTGGGTAAATTTGTTTTACTCATTTGTATGATATTCTAATTTTTAGAAATAAATTAGAGGAGCACCCGATTCATATTCAAAGAGTTTTTGTGAAGCTAACATAGGAGAATTTATTGATTAATTTGAAGTGCAATTTTGTGAAAAGAGAGTTGGTACACTTGGGATTTGTTGTCTCAAAAGATGGTCTTAGGATGGACCCAGAGAAGGTGAAAGCTATCATTGAATGACCTACACCAAGGAGTGTTACCGAGGTGAGATATTTTATGGTTTAGCAATTCAACGACCATTGTAGAGTTCACCCACGATTTTGTGTAGAAATTTACTCTTTGAGATATGCAAAGGTAACTTGGATTATATAGAAATATTCTTCTTTATTATTGTATACATTCCACAAATTAGTTGGACTATTGGGATTTGGTGTGTAAGCCAAGGAAGAGCACACAAAATATACTAAAATGGAAACTTAGAAGTAGTGTGAGAACCATTGAGACTTGAGATTTAAACCACTATATTAATGATGATCTATTTATCTTCATCTATTTCCACTAAAAGTGTTTTTAAATTTGTGACCTTAGAATAAATAATGGTTTCTAGGTAGGAATCTTTTCTAGTAGTTGTAGCATCAAATCTGGCCATTAATGGCAACTTGAGTCATGTACAGAGGTAGGTGGAAGTGAACAATGAAAAACATGAGAGTTTCAAATATTTGGGGATTGAAAGTTGAGGATATCTTAGAACCCATACCACTTGTTTGGGCTTAACAATAGGAATATGTCAAACTTCATGCTTAAATAAAATAGATAGGGGTATCTTGGCATCATTGACTTCAAAATGACATATAAAATGAAACATTTGGAATTGAGGATCAAGGATACTTCATAACTAATACCAATCGTCAAGGATTGAGTATCAATAGTATTATATTCTTTAAGCCATAAGGTAAGTGTATAATAAGATTATTGAAACTCCAACAAAAAATAGCATAGTATAAGGATCAAGAATTGAGGATCGATGATATGCTATACCTCATGAATTAAAGTAATAAATTAGATGTATGCTTGCATATTCAACTTTGAAATGTTAGAATTTTAGGATCAAATTTATACCAAGATGACAAAGTCTGAGAACTTGACAAGAAAAAGGGGAGAAGATAAGGTTCAAAGAAAAGTTATGTTTGGATGGAAAGAATAGAGACTCCAACAAATCCAAAGGAGTAGGGTTGAGGGAAAGGAATAAATAGATGGGAAACCTATACAAGGATGTTGGGAATGGAAACTCCAAAATTTTAATATTTAACACATACTTAGAAAAATGACCAAAAAATAACCCACACTTGAATTTTTTTATTTTTGGAAATTGCCAACAATTGAAGGGATCACATGGAATGGAGGAGAGAAAAACTTATGAAAAACTTGATAAATGGATAACCATTCAAATTTTTATCATATTGATAATAACTAATGGTCCAAACAAGACCAAATGCACAAAGAGGCTAGGATTCAATAAAAATTGGACACAATCAGATGGGGTGACAACATTGGCTCTAGTTGGTGATGTGTGTCTCTTACAAGCAAAACAAGAATCCAACTATCTTTTGAGATGAAAAACCAAAGGGAAAAAAAAAATACACTTAATTAAGAACGATAAGGGTCATGAATACACAAGACATAGCATAATATTTAGAAGATAATGCACAAACAAGAAAATAGAACATATGTACATAATCCAATACAAGATTTTATATCCTTAAGACATAATGCTTGAGATGCTAGTGATGAAATGAAAATTTGATGAGCTCCAAATTTAGACCCTTGAGGTAGAAATTTTTTTGACCACCTTTTTTGTAACTTAATAGGTTCCAAGCCATAAGGCTTCAAATTCGCCATTTTTTTCTTTATCTTCAAATATGGAATTTCACATGAAGATAATGCCCCCAGCTCAAAAATTCTCCTAGATGGCCTTCTTATCAAACAACTACTTCATCTCTTGTTGTCACATTTAGTTTCTTTCATGGGCTTTCATTTTTTATTTTTCTAATTCGATCAAATTCATTAAGGATATGACATCACTTTTCTCTCCTTCAATTTTATAAATAAAACTATATAAATCCAATTCAAGGATAATTGGTCTCTTGGCTAGAGTTTCATAGACCAATTCAAAGGGTCTCCTTAATATTTCCTTTTATAGCTTATTATGTCTATCCAAATAGTCAATTTTAACTTATCATCCCATGTTCTTTTTTGAATCTAGTGTCTTCTTGATGGCATTCCCAATGCACTCATTGTAAGATTCAACTTATACATTTAATTTGGATGATAAGGAATTGAATATCTTAGAGTATTTTATATCTGGAACATATGTCAAAAAAATCATGGGATTTAAAATACATTGCATGATTAGCAACTATCCTTGATGACACACCAAATATTGTTATGATGTTGTTCAACAAGAAGTTAATTGACACTTTGAATGTAGCATTTCTTATGACGATGCTACATTCATTTGGTGGAATAACCAATGGAATTTAGTATCCATTTGTATTTTCTCCTATATTTTTGAGTAATTTCCCCCATAAAATCAATACCCCATGGCTCAAATGGAGCTTCAATTGATATGGATGTAATGAGAAGTTCTCCTACAAAATCATCTTTCCTAAAAATATTTGGAAAATATCACATATTTTGATAAATTTGGATACATCCTTGAGCAATGTGGGGGACCAATAACCTAGTCTCATAATTCTATGAGCAATAGTCCTAGACATGAGATTTCCACCACACAATCCTTGGTGACATTCCTTTATGATCTCTATGGACTACTCTTGATCTAAAATTTAAGGAGAAAACCATCAAGGTTCCTCCACATTGACTAGTCCTACATACCTTTAAGTTTCTAGCTTCAATTTTATTTTATGGTAATCATCTAGTCTTGGGGGATAAGTAAGGTTTTCCAAATAAGAAATAGTGTCCTTGTACCAGGGACAATCCTTCAAATAACAAGAAGGCAGTAAATTAGAGTCCACTCGATGCACTTCAACTACATTTGAATTCATATTATCCATTAATTTTTCAAGGTCTTGAACTCTAACTAAATTGGTGGTCTTTACTTCCATGTCATATCCCTAGATCTTGCTAATCCATATGCACCTTTTTCTTGATGACTCTTGTTGAATAAAAATATCTCTTATAGTTGTATGTGACACATAGGCATTTATTTTGGCTCCTACAAGATATGATCTAAAATAATTCACTAACTTGACAAGAGAATAGGCATACTTCTCCATGATTGAGTGATTCAGTCATCATCTCCCATGGATTTGTTGAAGAAATCAATTAGCTGCTCATATCCATCAACATTGTTTTCAAGCAAAAATATAAGAATTGTGTAGAATGAAGTAAAGGAAACAATTGAAAATGTTTTGAATAATCAAGACTTGTCAAAACCAATACCTTTCTTGAATGCATCCTTAATCTTCATGAAGGAATTAGTTGATTCCTTATCCTTGTTAGGACTCCATCAAAAAATTGTAAAGGAAATGAAGTCCTTGCCAATTTTGTCCAATTATTCCTTGTGATATTCCTTTTTTTGACTTCTCCATGTAATTTGGATGCCTTTGGTTAGAGAAATTTCTAAGTGTTGAGTGTCTTATGTTTAAATTCATGTGCTTTGAGTTTTTTAATTTTCCCTTCCCCAAGGGTCATTTCTCTATCAACACTAATACCCAAACTCCAATCTTTTTCCTTGAGATATTTATTTCATGGAATTGTTGAATTTTCTTCTACCTTGGTACCTCATATTCCTTTCCCCTGTCCCAAAAATTGTATTTCTCCTTGCATTAATTTTTTATGCGACAAAAAAAAAATTGAGCTTACCCTTACTTGGGTAGCTAGGTACAACTTTTCTCGAATCCTCAATTCCTCCAATGTCTCAACTTTGCATTAATTTTTTATGTGACATCAAAGTTTTGAGCTTTCCCTTACTTGGGTACCTAGGTACAACTTTCCTTTAATCCTCAATTCCTCCAATGTCTCAACTATGTTTCTTTTCCCTTTTTGAATTTTTGGCATTATCTCTACCTAATTACCTTTTCCTTGTCATCCTTGATCCCCAAAATATGATGTTTCCTTCTATTATTTGTTCTTGGAGTTCCTCGTTTGGTCATGAATTTACTCCCAAGTTAAACTTTCCCTAGTGTCTATTGGACAAGTTCAAACTTCTTCATTTTTCATCTGTATCACCCATTCACCACCTCCATCCCTTTTTTTCAACAAAATCTATATCATTCCCTTACCCAATTACTTATTTCTAAGATTCATCAAAACCATAGCTCCCCAATACTATACCTCCTAAAAAAATGATTTATTTATGTTGCACTTTTCATAGGTTTGTGAACCTCACAAATGTGCAACAAATTTTTCCATGTGCCAATAATCATGATGAAGGTAAAAAAAATGTTGAAGGGGTGACTTGTCACCATGTTCATAAGTTCATGATTCATCAAAAAATGATTCCAAAATTATTTAAACATGTGGTTGACCTCGTGTGTTCTACTTGATGCCATGAAAGGAATCGGTAAACACTCATCTACTAGAGAACCCTTGTGTGATCCAAATTGATTATTTATGGGTGGGTTTCATTTGCATCCATGGGATTCCAAAATTCAAATGTACTTGCACTCATTGCACCAACAAAATTTGTCCCCTTCAATTTTCCAATGAACATTCGAGCAAGTTTTGACATGAGCACTATATGAAATTTTTGTCCCCTTCAATTTTCATATGACTTATCTTATTATCAAGTGGATTTTAGGATTCCAAGCACTATATGTCTAGTTTCAGGAGGTCGTTGGTTTCTAAGGAATTTTTAGGTTAGAATATTATAATAAATGTTTGATATTGATTGTATTCATGATTATTTGTATACTTGGAGGAGGACCTACAATATTTTGTTTAAGTTTCCTCTTATTATATTCATCGATATGAATGTAATGCAAATCTAATAAATGTAACAATATTTTTTAAAAATTACAAGCGTAATTGTTATTTTTCCTTACATATGGATTTATGTAGCATAATTTTGGATCATTAATTATGCTTTGTATTTGATACCTATTCTCAATTCTCTATGCTTAGATCAACTCCTCTTTGATTCTATTCATTGTTTTTCTCCTCTTACAAATTATATCTTTGTAACCCATCGAATAGGCATTGGTCTAAGAAACAAGTGACTCAATAACATTGTTCAAATAGGCAAAACTCTTTATTAGTAATTTAAAATTTGTTTTGGTACATTTTCAATTCATGATTTAGCAACATAAGTACAAAACCACATTATATAAAACTTATTAAGTGAATTAACTAACTAATCATTTATACTTGTTCTCATCTTATACTCTATATTGATGTCATTATCAACTATATTAAAGTTCATTTATGTAGTTGGTTTGTTTTTAACCTAGTGACAAACCTTTGGGGTTAAACTAACTTTGGATACAAATACAAACTCTATATTGTCTTATAGTTTAGCACCTTCAATCTTATATAAGACACCTCTAGGAAGACATTTATGGGTTTGACTTTAGCTTAAAGTGCATGAGAGCTTATCCACTCTTATTCCTTGGCCTTTAGTCTTCCATAATCTATATATGAACCTCTATTTTTCCTTTATGAATGACAAACCATATCCTTGAATGTATAAGTATGTTCTAAGATGTGGACATAGTATTTTTGGGACCCAATAGTCCCAACTAGCTAATTGACCCTCTTAGTGCACCTTGGAGATGGTTTTTTCTTCTCAACAAAGTTATGAATAAACCTCTTGATCAAATTGATATGCTAAAAAACTGATTGCATTTTCTTGATTGTCTTGGGCTAAGGAATGAAATCAATTTCTCAACATTTTATGGATTAATCCTTGCCCCTACCTTAAACACTATATGTGTAAACCTTCTTCCCTGAAAAATATGCACTTATTGGGATTCAAATAAATATCATACTCTAAAAATATATGGAAGATCAAATCTAAGTTTGTGAAATAATATTTTATGTCCTTCAAGTATGCAATCAAGTAATCTTAGCAGACCACCATTATCTCATTTCTAAGGTTGTCAAAGGTAATATCAATTGTTCTTTGAAATGTGTCTCCTATATTTCTCATTCCAAATAACATCATAACTTTAAAAAATATCCCCCATGGAGTTGTAAAGGTGACCTTTAGTTGCTTGAACTTCTTGACCATGACCGAGTTGTAACCTAAGAATCCATTCATTATTGACATTAGTTATAACCCTATCACCATTTGCAATAAGTGGACCATACTAGGAAATGGATATAAGTTGACCTTAAGGGACTTTATATTCAAGTTTCTAAAATCCACACAAAGCCTAATGTCCTCATTGTTCTTTCTCATAAGACAAGGTTAGACATCCACGCTTAATGCTTGATTGAATCGATAATTTTACCCTTTATAAGCTTCATGAGTTCCTTTTTTTTGAGGGGCTAGGATAGGTTTGATGAGTCTTTTATTTTTTCTGAAAGGATTTGTACCAAGCTCCAATGGAGTGGTATGTTAGAACAAATATTCCCTAGATTCCTTTAGCTTATCATAAGATTAGGTAAAGCATTTTTTTACTTCTTCAATAATGCAATCGATATTTGCTTCTCTACTAGTCTCAACTTCTTACAAAGGTAGATCAACCTAGGAGTCACTTAAATTCATAAGTGAACTCCCTCCACATATTCCTAAAAAAAAAACTTACTTCTCCTTTTTGTAGTGATCATTATGATCAAACATACTTTCTAGGGTCACAAGACCTCTTTCAATAGTATTATTTGTAATTTGAATGACTTAATACCCAAAGAGATTATGTTTTCTATTTATCTCCTCCATCATGGATTGTAACTCAATAATTTGATTCTCAAAATGATTTATGCAATTCAAGAACTCATATATTTTTTTATCATTGTTGAATACATCCCAATTATAGATATTATTAAGAATTATCAACTTGGTGAGGTCTTCCACACTATATTGGTAGTGGGCTAATTTCGAAGTGTCAAATCTCAAAACCAAAATAAAAAATTCATCAATTGTTTCATTTTTTCTATTTCTAGCCACTTGATGTTAAAGGCATGAAACATTTCAACAACATCCCACATTGTGTTCATTTGAATCATGAGTCTCCTTTCCTTGGTAGCATATGATCTCATAATTTGATAAACTACAAGCTCTAAACCATGATGCACTTGGCCCCATATTTGGAATCCATTTTCAAACCAAGCAACAAGTCTTCATATTTAGCTTCATTATTGGTGCATTCAAAATTCAACTTAAAAGTGAAATTATAATTTATGTTATCAGGTGACACCAATACAACTCTTGCAATATTTCCTTGTTTTGAACATGCACCATCAAACTACATGTTTCATATGTCATTATTTTCAAAAAACTAAGGTTGTGGAGATCAATTAGGATCAACATGATTTATAATATTTTCATCACAATATCCAACAAAATAGCCTAGCTTAATGTTTATATAACACACCTCATTATGTGCATCATTAGAATTCTCCACAATGTGAAGTATCCTCTTCTCCCTATGAAATTTAACTTATTTTCCTTGCAATGGTATGGTAGAGTATGATAGCTCTGTCTTGGTGCTACCACCAATAAAAGTTACCAATTTGATTGATAGTGGAATATCCCATTTTATTGGATATATAATATAATTATATCCATCCAAAATAACTTGGACAAGTATGCAACAATTTGTACTTCAACATCATTAACAATTCCAATGACATTCACTTCTTGAGAGTGCACTATATAACACTTTCCATCAGTTTTAGATACCTTCAAGCCTAGATAGTTCACGATTATAATGGAATTTTATTGTTGGATTTCAAATGGAAGCTCTAAAATCTAACATACAATTATGGACTAACCATCTATTTACTATCAAAGAAGTATAAAATGGATAAAAAAAGTGTTGGTTACTTACATACATGTTGAGTCAAGATATATTTTAGGTGTTTCCTAGATATTGTCCTTCATCTTTGCATTATCCGTAGGATCACTTGGGAAATTATTGGGATAATTAAATATGGTTGGGAAATTGGTATACAATAGAGTAATCTTTCTATTATTAGAGATCCTAAGATTTTTTCTCACTAGAACTTGAACTTTTAACTAGCTTAAAGTTGGACCCATATTAATTGGTTGATAATCATAGTACTAGTATTACGGACGAAAGGAATTACCTGATACCTAGTAGTGACAACAAAATTTTCTCTTACTATAACTCCACTTCCTATAGTTGTGTTTGGATCTTCATGTGGGGTCATCCTTATATGTTTTGACATGGTATCTCCTCTTCCAGCCTTTAGATGTTCCATATTGTTGGATGATATGTTAGCACACTGACTTTTTGGGACATACCTCTTATCCAAAGACGCATTTGGCACATGAATATTTTTCTTTGGTGGTGACCTTCTTGTAGGCCTACTCATATACATTATCTTCCTTTTTTTCTTTGTTTGGATGTATAGTTGATGTATTAAGTGTGGTTATATTTCTAATGTGACATTTAGAAATTTCTTGCTTATGTCTTAGCCAGTGTTCACTTTGGACTTAAAAGACAATTGTATCAATGAGAGCCTTATAATCTTAATTAGAAGGTTTCATTATCTTGTTCCTCTACTAACGAGTTCTTTAAGTTGATTAAACTATTTGTTCAAAAATCATATTAGATATGCCAATTTCTTAGTCATATTGAAATTATTCTTCATCCCCACAAGCTTCAAGCTAGTCCAAGACATTATCTTCATAATATTCAAGTGCACCATCTTCATTTCAAAAATTATTTCTCTTCTAGGAGTTTTTTATAACTTTGTTGGATCATGAGGAAAATAGCACACATCACAACAAAATTAATCCTCCTAAAGGTGCATGTGATCCTTTCTCAAGAGATCACCGATGTTCTTTTCTTAGTGTCCCTGATTCCCATGTCTTGTAATCATCTTCTCATTTTGTCCAGGTCTCTTGGACCAATCATGAATGTATATAATGTTATTCAATATCTAATGATTCATTAAAGTGTGTGGTAGAATTGTTGGAAGGTATTTCTTCTCATTCCTTACAACCTAATATGAGAGATCCTTCATTGCCCCCATTATTTTATCAAGTTTATCTTCAATGGTGAGGGGCTTACTTGAAGTAGTTATATCTAGCCTTAAAATCTTGACATTATTACCAAATACTCTCATATTAATTTTAATATTAATTGGCATGGCATAAGATTCATGTAATGATTGAGGGTTTTTATCTCAAAGGAAATATCTAAAATTCACATAAAATGTTCCACATTATATGACTAGACACATTGATTCATTTGGCCTCAAATGAGGAGGTGATTTTTTCATTGTCATCAAAAACCTACTATTAGAATCAACAATTTTTCATCACTTCTTTTCTTGATAGTAGTTAGCTCATGGGTTACAAGATCAAATATTTATCCATTTGCTACTTGAAAACTCTAAAATACTCACCCCATGAATCTGCGCTAATGTTTAGAAGGTTCATATACCATTCTTTAGCACTTCATTCAAGTGACTACATAAATATTTTCATCATAACATCTTCATTCTCTATCTCATATTCATCAGTTACATTATTGAAGCATTTGAGGTGATCCTCCATAGTAACAACATTGTTGCCTTGGAATTTAGATACTTTTTCCCTAATCTAATTTGGCATTGGACTAGGATAATTTAGAATGCTATAAATTCTAGTTGTAACCTATCCCTCTCCATTCATAAAATTTGTCAAACTAGTAAAAATATTTAATGTTGTCTTTGAATGTGAACTCTTACATTCTTTATAATATTTTTCTATTGATGGTGTTGTTGATTACAATTTTTTTAATTGTGTTGTTGCTTGTGTGCTTTCTAATTTGGAAAGTTTTGGGAATTATTTTGATTTTGGTTTAACTATTGGGAACTCAAAGTAGGTTGAGAATATTAAAGTTCAATATGGGCTTAAATAGTTTCACTTTGAGTTAAGAGTTTGTGTTATATTAATATTATAATATATTATATTATATTATATAATATTATAATATATTATATTATATTATATAATATTATATTATTATTTTATATTATATTATATTATTGTTGTCAAATAGATTACACCCGTATGATTGAATACTGAAATTCAGCAATCTATTGAAACATTGGAACTAATTCCAGGCTATGGGTATCCTATAAGGAATTAGACCTCCAGATTCTAGGTTGGTTCCTATAAATTTTTTTGATTAATAATTGGGTAACTTGTAGGGAAAAACGATAAAAAGATTTAACTTGAATGCGGAACTATGAAATTTTAAATATGGTGATGCTTGCACCTGAAAATGATGATCTATAAGGGAATTTGGTTCACAATTGATTCTCAAAATATCTAATTTGCACATCAAAATCTGAATAGTTTGAACTCATATAAATGCTCCATATAAAGGCTCGTGAAACTATCTTCTTTCAAAGGAAAAGAACAGTGTTCTCACAATTAAGAAAATAATTTTAAATTACGAACTCATTGTATGACCTATGAATTAAACTTGAATGCATACATATATTTATGATTGAGACAAAAAGATAAAGGTTTCAATGCTGAAACACAATATAATTTGATCGAAATCAAACACAACAATGATGCCTGAAAGCTTGAAGGCGAAACCTAACACTATTGAGAAGATAAAAGGAAAAAATCCATGCTAAAACTGAGGGTAACCTGTAAAACCTGTTATGAATTAATTTGAAATGATGTTGAGTTACAAATAATTCTCTTTGTAGAGAGCAAAGGAGAAAAACAAGAACTACGAAAAAATAGTTAAGTTTTTTAAATATATACAAAAGCCTTGAAAAAGGCATGGAAATAGAACTGAAAGTCAAATCTCAGTGAGAGGGTGACAACTCCAAGGCAAAATCCAAGCAGAAACAAATATCTATGAAAAAAAAGCTCAAAACCATGCAAAAATGAGTGCATGATGGTCAAAACTCACTATCAAGTCATAACTGAAATATGCAACACTCCAACTGAACTGCAAATCCCTGAAAAGGTGGGCCCAAGCATGCGAAAGCTACCTCGTTTGTGTCAATCTGCCCAAGCCTAACTGAAACTCCACTTTGCTTAATATTTTTATTTTTGCACTTTAAGATAGCTAAAATAATTAAATGATTTATAATTTATCATTTAATTATTTAACTTTACAATGTACCATGTAAAACATAAAAAATTAAGACTTATACTTGCATGATCAAGAAAATAACTCAATGTTATGTTTGCTCTAAAAATAGTTAAAAATAATTAAATGATTTATAATTATCATTTAATTATTTTAACTTTACAATATAAGCAAAACACATTGACATTAACATTGACTTCATATCCTCACAGCTTCATCCGCCACCATAGTTAGCATATTTTCCCCTAACATATTGGTTAGCCACACTATTATTGGTTTTTTTGACTTTAAGTCATTTCCACGGGCAAAAAAAATGACTTGATTTTTAACTTGTAAAACATAACCAAGAAAAATATGTTGAATTAGGGCATGAATGAAAGGAAGACAACCCTAATCTTTATTGTTTTCACTTAACACTTTCGAGAAGCTTCAAGGATTTGCCTAGGAGAGAGGGCACCACCATGAGTGAGCTCAATTTGCAGCTGGAAATGCTCACGCTTCCTCAGATTTCTTCTCCATTTCGGTTAACCCTTCTCTGCAACTCGCGGTAAGTTGAATTCATGGTCTTTTGATGGCCTTTCACTATATTTTTGAAAGATTTTCTGCCTTTGAAGGTTGCGGCCATGAATTTTTTGAGCATTCTCATGTTTTTACTGATATCCCTTGATGTGAGGCTGCCATGAATCTCCGCTATCTATGCTTCCAGTTTGCATATTTGAAGATTGTCAAAACTGTATTCCGTGTGTAAAACTGTATATAATCTTTTTTGCTGCATTCTATGAAATAAACATGGAAGTTCTCCAGATTTTCAAATTCTCTTTTATTCATGATAGTTTTTTGTGCTTTCCTTTGCTATGCCTCCTTTCTCATGGCTGATGAAACAATGGGTAACTTCAATCTGGGTGTTGAAACCTTATTCTTTCTGTCATCTTCATGGTTGTCACAGACTGGTGAATTTTTCTTGAAAATTGTGAACTGGATTCTCGTGAAATTTAGTGGGTTTCTCCATTTTATTATTTTCTAATATATATCCAAAAATCACAAAAACCCACTGTGTAATTTTCGAGATATGAGTAAAACACGACTATGGCTGCTCAAATTAGTGCCTTTCATTTTTTATTTTTTTGGAAAGTAAAATATTCATGTAAGACATATGAAAAACCTCAGGTGTTCAACAACAAACTATATGATCAGACCTCCTGGACTGCTCCATTTGATGATAATATTTCTTGTTGCAGTATAGTTAATCTTCTTTGTCGTTTTTGTCTTTTTACTCCTGTACACAATGGCTGATTTGTTCTTATGCACTGGAACCAGCTGCTTTCACCGTGGCCATCGACTGAATTCACTATATTATTGACTGTCACTCTTCCTGTAGGCTTGTTGTATGAAAGGTATATGCTGATTTGCTTTCTACATTTATGTCTAGTTTTCTCAGGATGATAACAACTAGCTTTCCTTGAAGCTGTACTCTTGACTATGTGACTTTTTCATGCTAATGTACCTGTTCTTGTCAAAATTTTGTGTACCTAATAGTGCTACTGTTCTGATAGAACTTCACTAGAAATAGTCTTGTTATGAAACTTACTACACTCCTATATCACCATGACTTACTTGGAATACATTGGTGAAACTGTATTTTGTGAAAACAATTTCAAAACTTCATGAAATAGGTGAGTGTTTGATATTTTGTTTTTTTTTCTCTTCAGTGTAAAGAGGCTCTATGCTTCATTTAGATGTATCGTGAAAAATGCAAAGAAGAGCTAAAACAAAATATAATGAAAATGATGAGTTCTCACACTGTTTGATCATTTCTTGACATGAAGAGCAAAATTATGTTGTATGCACTCAAACTGCTTTTCCTGAATCTCTTTAAAATAAAGTTGCTTATTTGATTATTTCTTTGTTTCAGCAGCTCTTTTGATGACTGTTTTGACATTGATGAACTCTCATATGTAACTTGAGAGTGTCTTCCCTAATATGCCGAGCTCAGCCCTTGTGGGAGCTCATTTTTCTCCACATATCTGATAAAATGATCACGAACATAATGAACCTATTCTTGCACAATGAACAAACATGTTAGCAAAATAAAAGAAATTGAAAGTTTCCTCTTTTCTTTATGTTGTTTGAATTTTTGTAATCATCTGATGGATGCATGATCGATTATATCCCATATTTATGTTGGTAGCGTAGGCATATGATAGGATCTGATTCACATTGCTCTAACAACATTTCCATCATACTTGCAAGTACATGGGGCTAGAACTAGAAATGGAGCTGGAGCTGGAGTTGGCATCACAACATTCCTCAACTTGTCAACGATTCGTCATTCTAGGCAATGACGAATCACCTTCTACCCTATGCTTTCATTATTCTCAATTGTATAGTTTGCTTTTACTCATGCACCCCTTTTTTTATTGTAAAAAATCAAAATGAGTTACTCCCACGGCTTGTGTGGAATTTTGGTTCGTACATTATGAATAAAACAGCAAAAATTATGCAAACTTATGATATCATTTTTGAAATGCTTTTGCATAATATCACTGAAATTTACACTGTTATGGAACAATGCACAATATGAGTACTTTAGCAGAAAATTTTAAGCAACTTGTGTACCTTTTAGCTTGAATTTACAATTCATCTCTACCTGTTTGAGCTGGTAGTGAAAAATAGGTAACAATTATATTATTATATAATATTATATTATTGTATAATATTATATTATTGTATAATATTATATTATTAATATTGTAATATTATAAAATATTGAAATAGTCATAAGTAGAAATGAAGTCGTTGGCGTTTGCAACGGGTGCTAGGTTTTTGTCGGGTATGATTGCTGGAAGCCCTTCAAATTGCAATGGTTTCAAGGTGAGCTTAGGATAGAAGCTAAAGTGATCAGGGGAAATAGTAGTAGAACACAGTGTTGCAAGCAATGGAACTGTTTTTAGGAAGAGAGCCAACAATTTCCAGTTGGGAGTGGTAGAAAATGCACATGTTGGGCCTCTCCTCCAGGCGTCGGGAAAGATGGAAAAGGCTACTCTAGCATCTGTATCTCTACAAGCAGAGTTCGATAAAGAGGTAACTCACAATGTTAAAGTTTTTTTCAGAATTAGGATTGATTGGACGATTTAGGGGATTTTGGCCAAGTTTGTGTGATCTACATAAATGGATCTTTGAACATTGGGAACCCGTGGTGAATGGTTGTATTCAAATCTACCCTATTTCAAGAGGTTATTTTATTGTTGTTTTTGAATCTGTGAAAGATAAAAACAAAGATTTGTGTGATTATTTTTTGAGTTGGGAGGAAAAAATTTCTTTGTCGCTGAAGCCATGGCATCTAGCTTTTAATCATGTTATAGAGACATTTGATAAAGTGCCATTGTGGGTGAGACTCCCAAACTTTCCTCTTCATCTTTGGTTTGAGTCCTATTTGGAGGCTACAGGAAAATCCTTAGGAAATTTTCTGATGATTGATGATGACTTCAAATCTTATGCATTCTACTTATGACCGAATTTTGGTGGAGATGGAAGTTACAAATACTCTTCCAGAAGAGATTGCAATCAACACATCTAAAGGATGTTGGATTCAACCTTTGGACTATGAAGGGGTCCTATTTCATTGCAAAAGATGTTTCAAAACTAGACATTTGGCGGTGTAATGTGCAAAGCCCTGAGTGCTTAAACCAACTACTTGGTGGAAGGATGTGTCACACAAACATTATGTGGTGGAGAAACAGGACGAGAAGAAGGAAGAACATGGCAAGAGCTACTCTCAGGTTTTGAGTAACTCAGAACCAAATCAGCCAAATGGGGCCTTAGAACAAATGAGGGGGTCGAGTAATGTTGAGGTGTCTACCTCAAATGTTGCTGATGCGGTGAGGGTGGATGAAGGGGTGGCTGAAAAAAACTACCATGGTGCTAAAACATCAGAGTGTAGAGAGAAATCAGGGTCGACGAGGGGTCAAGAAATGGGGGAGGTGATTGGCACCTCAAAGGGTCAGTGTGGACATGTTGTATGTGGAGATCATGGAGAGACTGGGATGCAGTACGACACAACTAAGAAACGACAAAAGGAGGTTGCGAGGATGGAGGAGGGATGGCAAGTTGGGAAGGGTAAGCGAGACAAAAAGGGAAAGAAGGAAACCTTTAACATGGTCCTCCAATCACAGACAAAGGGAGGAACCAAAGGCAAAGGACACGCTTGAACAACTTGATGACATTGCTAGAGGTTTACTATATTATAATATTATATTATATTACTATATTATATTATATATAATATTATAATATAATATAATATAATAATATAATGTAATATAATAATATAATATAATAATATTATAATATAATAGTATAATATAAATAATATAAATATTATATTATATTATATATTAAATATCTTATAATATAAATACAATATTACAATATTATATAATATAAATATAATATTATATTATATTATATTAATACATTATAATATAAATATAATATTACAATATATATATATATATATATATATTTATCGATAATAGGATTGTATTTTATTAATATTTTTCAAGATTTGTCCTACCCCGAAATAGGGATGGTAAGAAGGGAAACCATCTCCCCATGAAAAGGACACCAAAAAGGAGGTTGCAAGGATGGAGGAGGGATGGCAAGTTGTGAAGGGTAAGCGAGAAAAAAAGGGAAAGAAGGAAACCTTTGACATTGTCCTCCGATTATAGACAAAGGGAGGAACCAAAGGAAAAGGACACACTTGAACAACTTGATGACATCGCTAGAGGTTTTGGGATTTGTGGCTTTGAGTATTGATTTAGTAGGGGGTTTATGATTTGTTGTTATGAGTATTGATTGTTTGTTGGTGTCCTTTTCATGGGGAGATGGTTTCCCTTCTTACCATCCCTATTTTGGGGTAGGACAAATCTTGAAAAATATTAATAAAATACAATCCTATTATCGATAAATATAAATATATTGTAATATTGTAATATTATATTTATATTATAATGTATTTAATATAATATAATATTATAATATATTTATATTATAAGATATTTAATATATAATATAATATAATATTTATATTATAATATTATAATATTATATTATTATATTATTATGTTATATTATTATATTATTATATTATTATGTTATATTATTATATTATTATGTTATATTATTATATTATTATAATGATATAATATAATATTAATATTATATTACTATATTATATTATATTACTATATTATTATAATATTATATTATTATATTATATTATATTACTATATTATATTATATTACTATATTATATTATAATATTATATTACTATATTATATAATATTATAATATAATATATAATATTATATTATAGTATAATATTATATAATATAATATTATAATATATTTAATAATATTTATTGTACAAAAGTAGGAGATTTATGTATTGTAGTTTATTTACTTTGGATTCCATTTTGAAATCCTTTTTTAGCAGGCAAATAGACCCTGATGCATGGGAAAATCTTGGCGGTAATTTTCATTTTAATAAACATATTTTAAAACCCCCACTGAAACCTTATTTTCAGGTTGTAGCTCGCCAAATTGGAGAAGTGAAAGGTCAATACCAGCGAGGAAGAATTTGGAGGAGCTAAAACCAACAGCAACGGGGAAAGCAACAAAAAAATGGCAAAATTCGGAGTTGAAACAGGTAAAGGATGCCATAATGTAAAAACCTAAATGTGCTCATTATCGGATCTTGGTCGTAATTTTATTTTAATAAATATACTCTAAAACCCTCGTCGAAACCTTATTTTTAGGTTACAACTAGCCAAATTGGAGAAGTGAAAGGTGAATGTTGGGCCCTGACCCTATCTGCCCTTTGTTGGGTGCCTCTTCTGTGCCACTTGTTCTGTTCTTGGTTGTCTTGCTGCTGAGTCTGCTTGGTGGTCCTGTGGTGGCTGAGGTGGGGTCACTCCTCTCACCGTTCTCCTCGCTTCCTGTTTCCGAGCCTCCTTGGTCGGTTGTTCTTTAGAAGAAGAAATATGTGTCTGCTTTTCGGGCTCGGGTTCATGGAGCCAGCGCTGAACCCTCTGTTTCTAAGGTTTCTTAATCTCTTTTTTCCATAATTGTCTATCAGTTGTTTCTGGTTGTTCCTTTAGTTCAATCTTTGTTTTGAACTATGTTTCTCTTTGGCCCCTTAGGCTCTTTGTGAAAGGTACAACACCTTGAAAATGCTGCTTACCTTTTCAAAAACATCTCTCTGTTTTTCTCTTATGTTCAGACAATGTGTGGCATTGTTATGCTTTTTTTTTTCTGTTAGTACCTTGACATTGATATACTATGATGCTTGATTATTATTTTATCGCTAACTTTAGAGCGATGTGGATTTTATATTATGATGTGATGTTACCTTATTTTGATTTTATCATTATGACATGCTTCTAGATTAGTATAATGGTTATTTGAATTAATATTGTTATATGCACATGAGTAGATTATTGATGTTAGAATCATCAGTTTTGTGACATTGTATTGGTGAAGGGGATGGAATTGCATCACTCGCTTGCGAGCGTCCTGCGATTTTGCGATTCTCTTTTCATGGTGTGTTATATTATGATATATATATATGCATGTTTGATAAATGTCTTGTTTACAAGTTTGTAGGTACAGGATATCGACTCCACCTAGTTTCATAGATTTGAGCATGTCCATTGTCCAACGGTAATGTTGACTGGGAGATAGTAGCTAGGTTTCTCATGTCAAGCCACTACCCTAGTCATAGTGTGTCATCGGTTTAGTTGGTTTTATTTGTAAAATGTTCAATTTTGCCTTGAAATTATTTATGTTGCAAAGTTTGTAAAAGGTAAATAATGGATTTAAATATTTTAGTTGATTATTAAATTAATTTGGTTTAATATGTTAGAAGATGGTAATTAATTAATTAATTAATTTAATTTAATTGGTAAAATAATTTAATCTTAGGATTATATTTATTTTATTAATTAATTAAATTAGTTGAATTAAGTTTAAATTAGAAATTCTAAGTATTTTAGAAATTATTAAATGTTTTAATTTTTAAAAGTTATCTTGAGAATTTGGTGCAATTTGATTTTGAAAGATATTTTGCTTTCAACATATGTTTGAAGAATTTATGAGGGTTGTTGAGGAAAAAGATATTCACGGAGAAATGAATGGATGTAATGAGAGGAGGTGATAATTTTTTTCACGAAAGAAGGATAAAGGATATTTTGTGGGGAAACAGGTTTTTTTTTTAAAAAGATTTTTTTATTGCATGTGGTTGTTGAAATTTTGGGAAAATTAAGTCTCGGGAAAGTTTTTGTGTTCTAGAATTTTATTTGTTTTCTGGAGGAAGCTCTGGTTGATCTAGGAAAAAGCTTGGATCTGTGGAAGAGGCTCTATATGAATTCACATCTTCTTAGGCATTGGATTCCAGGTCCCTCTTTTATTTTAGTTAGTTTCATATTGGAAAAGTTTCTTAGATTAGATTATTGTCTGGGAAGAGAAGATTGTTTGTGCAAATTGTAAAGCTTTTGAATTTTGTAAAAATTAACAATGTCGTGTGTGAATTTTTTTGTTAAAATGAAATTCTCTATAGGTATGAAATATTTTGTTGAATCTATTGCAAGTTTTAAATTGGGATTGTTGTAAACAATGAAGAACCCAAAAGAAAATATTAGGGATCTGGAAAGAAAATCTTTGTTGGGAAGAAATTTAACTTTGTAGAAATAAACCTCACGAGAAAATTGGGTAAATGTTTTTTGTAGAAAAATATTGCTCCAATTCACTATTGTATTTTTTTTCTATAGAAAATGTTTGCTTCCAATTAAATTATTTCTCTGAAGAAAATTTAGAAAAAAATCCTTTTGTGTTCAAAATTGCTTCTCTCTGTAAAATTTGGGTATTTTCTTGTAAAGGGCCATTTTGTGAAAATTGTTTGCCCAACTGAAACAATCTTTGTGATGAATTTGTATATATATATACTTATATATACATATGTATATATTCTTTTATATATAATTAATACCTTCTTGTGAAAATTTCTTTAAAATGCATATTAGAAAAAATCGTGGTAAAAGGGAAAAATACGGCGAAATCATTTTAGAATTCACAGGTTTATGATTTTATATATGTTTTTTTAAGTTTTAATGTAGAGGGGTGTGGGGGGGGAAGCGCATGGCTACCTCCCCAACTGTCGCCCCCATGGGGGAGGCGAGTAAGGAGGCAACCATCGTTGCCTCCCCATAGTCGCACCCTTCATTTATGGTTGGTGTTGCTTAATGTTGTGGCAGTTGTTAAACCCTGTGTTCACTCCTTCTGTATTTTGATTTTTCTTTTATTTTATTTTTAATATATATATATATAATATTATATATGTATTGAGGCTTATAATATTATATATATATATATATATGTGTGTGTGTGTGTGTGTGTGTGTGTGTGTGTACATATATTAAATATTTATTTTTAATATTGTTTGGTTTTAAATAATTAAGTATATAAATATATATATGTATATTTAATATATATACATATAGATGTATACACATTAAATAAATGTATAGTTATTTTATTGAGGTGCATGCAAATGCACAAGCTAGGTTATTTTAAAATGGATTGTTTAGTAGACTAAAATGTTTTTTTAAATTAGTTGAAATTGGGAAGGTGATTTAAACAAAGTAGATATTGTTAACTGAAATATTTTAATATAAGAATTTTATTTTTTTTAAATAGCTAAATTGGGAAAAAATTGGAATATACAATTATATTTAATTATTTTATTGCCTGTAAGTAAATTGGTATTAAAATTAGATTATTGTGAACAATGTACTATTGTGTCTCTTTGATGTGCTTATGATTTTTTTTGTTCACTTCAGTGGGGAAACTAGTTAGTCATGTCAGTAAGTCTTCCAGTTGTAGTATTATTATTTGGAGTTGTATTTTATTGTCAAGTCTTTTGGATTTCTCTTGTGTAGTGCGTATTGTCATTTTTTGTAAATCACCCGATTTCCATTAACAGGGATGTGATGTCTTTATGTTTTGGATGGGGTTGAATATATATATGCGTGCTCTAGTTACCTTTGGTTGTGGATTTGTTCCATGTGTTGTTAGTAGGAGAGTGACTCTCGATGGGGGTCGAGATTTGGGAAGATCTACCGAGCTAACCCATGCATCTTTGTGGTGACACTCCTATGTCAGCAGTATGTTTCATTCACTGATGTATCTAATTATTTAACTCTAGAAGCATTATTACCCTATGAGTTAGTGTTGTACCGGTATTTTTTAAGTTCAGTTATGCATTAGCCTATGTCTAGAGGTAGATGGTATAGTCCAGAAATCTTTGTTATTGTCTCCTAGCATGGGTGGTGGGCCTTCGGATACCACTTGGTTGGGTGGAACGTGTACCTTACTTCGTTGGGTCCCCTTCTTCTGTTTGTGATGGCAAGATCTTCTAGTTGGAGAGCTCGTGGATACCTTTGAAATGTTCCTTTCATTTAATGTACTGTATCAGTTGACACTTATATTTATATTACTCCTCAATTGTGTTCAAGGACCTGTCTCATGTAATTTGTAAAACTTATGTATGATCTTCCTCATTCTGGGAATGAGCATTGTAATCATTATTTGAAAATTAATGTAATCTTTGGATCTTGATGTATTTCTATTCTATCTGATGCAATTTTAATGCTTGGTATATATGCACATTAAATCATGTTTAGTAATTAATTATTTGCTATGAATGAGTTTATGTTTATGTATGGGAACCAGTTGTAACCTTAGTCTCGTGCCTTAGAGGATGTGGGTGATAGTTAGTGCACCTTTCATGTTATTATTGCACTTTAAAAAAAAAATTGTACGCTTTCGTAGTTGTTGCAACTTCCTCTAGGGTTACAAGGCGAGGCATTACAATGAATACCAATGAGGAAGAGTTTGGAGGAGCCGAAACCAATTGTCTCTTATTTGGTATTCGTTATCTTTTTCGGAATGAGACCCTATATAGTCCTTGTTTATCTAGACAAAAAATGAGAACGTGATCTAGGTAACATAGAATGATTAAGTTATTTAAGATAATGTAAAATAGCCTTAATTACCGATGCATTGCAGGTAAGGAAAATGTAGTGTCCCTCTAGTGATACTATTTGTTTTAGTTTTTTTTTATTGGTTGTTAGTCGTTTAGTTGCGTTGGATGTTACAATACATTACTTATGTATGTCTTTGAAATTATGCTAGTTGTTATATTATGTAGATGATGCATTTGACATTATGATCATCAGGTTATGTTTTTATGATGACATTATGATGGATATGTGTGTAATATGGTTTATGTTGTTTTTGAATGTTAATGATGATTATTATGATGTAATGATATTCACAATGTTATGATGCATGTCAGTCTTGGTGAAAAAGACAGTGTAGCATTACTCACTCGTGAGTACCCTACTACGTTGCTACTCTTCTTCACGATGTGTTTTCTGATGGGTGATCCCTATAACGCCCCGTCACGCAACCCTGGAAGAAGTTGCAATTTACTAAATAAACGAACTAAATTTTATTTTTATTTTTTAAATATAATTAATATGCAAGCTCGCTACAAATTGCAACAACCTCTAAGGTTACTAGACTGAGATTACTTAATTACCCACGAACAACACTAAGGAAATGAAACCACAACATTTAATTACTTATGAAATGAATAGCACATGCATTCCATACAAGATAAATTCATCAAAGAAAATTAAAGATGTCATGAGATCTCTTTTACAATAAGATTACAACTCTCATTCCCTGGAAGAGGTAAATCCGAAATCATGAATACATATTACAATTTCCACCTCAGTAACAAAGAGGGGTAACAAATTACAAGAATAACTAAAAGAATAAGGCATAAAGATGACTGGATCCCACGAGCTCTCCAACTGGAAACCTCATCAACACGAACAAGAAGGAAGCCCAACGGAGTAAGGTGCACACCACCCAACCAAGTGGAACCCAAAGGCCCACCCCCCGTGCTAGGAGATAGTAACAAAGTACCATGACAAAACCAACTACCTCTAGACACAGGCAGGGACCAAACTATTTCAAACTGACACATGATTCACACAAGTACAACTCAAGATCAACGCACGTACAACTCAATAACATCACAAGTACACCAAGTACAACTCTAACAGGGTTACATTGCTTCCAAGTATAACAGATCAGGTATGTTAGGAAAAATCGTACACAAACAATCAAGTACCAACTACAAGGACACTACAACGTCACTGACATGGATCACATTGCTTTAGATGACACTCGAAGAAACTCCTTCCAAAGGTTACCCAGTTTACCTCTCACGGCTCTACCCGCTAATGGAAGTCACTTTTCACTTTACAACACAATTTCAAACCAACACCAAGGAAAGCCCAAGAACAAACAAACAGATAAGACGATCACTCCAACACCAGGAGGAAACATAAGACAAGCCCTCTCCAAAAACTGGAGAAAATAAGCATAATAAATCCACTCCTCACAAGGAGCCACTATTCATATAAACCACTCCTTTCATAGGAGGCACAACGCATCCCCGTTCATGGAAATCAGGTAGAACATTGACACAACCTCAAGTACTAACCAAGGGAATCACAAAAGGTTGACCTCACAAACAACAACTCCCACACTCTAGGGTCCACTGGAAGACTTACAATCAACGATACTTAACCCATTACCTCAAACATGAACACAAAGGAATCAATCACACAAGCATTTGCAAGGAATAAACTAACTTTGGATACCTTAATTCCACTTCCTTAATATAACTCATTAATTTAATGACGCAATGAAACTAATTAAACAACGCCTCTTTCAGACAAGGAAAACATTCAACCGAAACATTTAAAATCAACATTAACTTCATTCATTCCAAACAGGTTGATACATGATACGACAACCCACCTAATTTAAGCCCTTTTCGAAAGATTTTAACAAACTAAAGACATATTTAATCCAAATGCCAATACAAGAACATGAAGGAAGTAATCACTGATGCAAGTGAAATATCTACCTTCGGATATACTAAATCCATTTTCTTTTCAAAAAGATCTCACAAAAAAAGATACTAATTGTCTTCACAGATTAATTGGTTAGTACAATCAATAGGTTCAACAGTTGTAGCGAAGGGAAAAACTAACTTAATAACTAAATCAATTCCCTCGACTACTCTAAAAAACCAACCTAATCCTTTGCCCTTTATAAAATTCAATAGCTTATAGTCTTAACAAAGCTAATTTAATTTTATCTCCTTCAGATACATGCCAAAATTTAAACCCAACATAATCCTTTAATTGCTCTTTCAATAATAAGGAAATCAACATTTTAAACAAGCAATTTAATCATAACTACATCTTCTTCGGATTTCCTAAATCCACTTCATTCAATAAAATTCAATAGATTGTTGTCATAATAAATCAGATTTACTAATGACCCTTTTCAACATAAGGAGAACTTTAAACTAATATTTAATTGCTCAATCACTAGTAATTATTAAAATAATTATTCACTTGGTCATTTCAGACATACTACTTCACATCATCTATTTCTTCTTTCTGAAATAATTCATTTAAATATTAATTAATTTCTCTATAAAAAAATTATATGTAAATCAACTAATTGTCCTTTCCAAATATAATGTTTTAACTCAATCCACTAATACGACTATTACACTTGATTTATAATTTTCTCATTTAAATCTAAATCAAATCAGTAATTTGAACTGTTGAACTATTGAACTTAAATTTAAGTTTCTCAATTACATTTAACTTCAATATCATTTAAAGCTATATTTTAATATATATATGTATTTAAAAATCTATACACATATATTAAAATAAATGACACAACTAAATATTTAAAAATCTAATAATTCGTCTATTAACAAATTATGTTAACCCAATTTATTCTTTTCCAAACTATATCATCTTAATTTCGTTATTTCAACCATTATTTCATAGTCAAGTATTTAATTCTCCCTTATTTGCAATTAATAATAATTAAATAACCTTTACTCCTTCAATTTAAAATGAATCATTTAAAAAATATCTACAACTCTTTTATAAAATAAATCATTTAAAAAATTAATTAATCATGATATAAAAATATATTACTCTTAATCCCGATGTTAGCCTTTTCAAATAAATTATTCTGAAATAAAATTCCATAATATGACTAAAACATCTTGATATAAAATTTTCTCTAATAAATTTACCCATGCCATTAATTAATTCCTCTTGATATACATATATAATATTCCTATATTATAAAATATAATATTCAAAATATTATTTAACAATATTTTAATATTATAAAATATGATATTAAAATATTATATTTTTGTTTATTTATTTTTGTTAAAAAAAAAAACCCAAATGAAAAATAGGGCATGCATTTTCATTGATTCTCGTGCCATGTTTTAGGGCACCTCATGCATTGGCCGCGTTTTATTTTCGTTGCAAGGGTCGGCGGCGGCGGCCATGTTTAGCCACAGCCGAACCTATACCCTGGGCTGACTGTGGGTAACACAGTCGGCTCCCCTAAGGGCGTCGGCTGTGTTACACACAACCGAGCCCAAGGCAGGGCGCGGCCGGCGAGAGCAAGGAAGATGGGGGCTGCGTGGAGGCTCGGCCTCCACAGCCGTTCCCTGTATCGGGGCAGTGATGGGGGCAGCGCCTCCCACAGTCCCCCCAAACACTAATAAAAAGAACAAATTGAAACCCTTATTTTTTTGTTCCTGCGGATTTCGACCTCGCCGAATGGCGATTTCCCAGCATAAGATAAATTTCAAATAATTATATATATATATATATGTTTGTGTATTTATATTAATCATATATGTATGCATATATATGTATATATAAAATACATATATATATATATATAAAAATAATTTCAACAGAATAGTTTAATTGGAGAACCAGAAAATACCCAATTTCACAAAGATTTAAGCAATTAAATTTTCAAATAGATTTCTCAAATAGATTTATCAAATCTTAGCATAGAGAAAAGAAAGAACAAGCTACAGGGATTCTAACATGGATTTAATCTTGCAATAAAATAAGGTTTAAATCCATAATTTCCAAACAGCAAATCATATTGAGAATCATTTTCAAAATGAACCAAATTTAACAAGAAGAAAACCTGTTTCAAAAGGTTTGAGAGATTGGCCAAATGGTGCATGCCTTCTCCTCAGATCCAAGCTCCTTCCCTTTCCCCGAAGTCCAACTAGTTTCAGAAGTTTGATAAGATCCAAAAAGGGTGCCATGATTCCTCTTCAAAATCCATTTCCTCCATGCAAATCCAAAACCCCCAAAACTAGAAATTATTCCCTTCTCCATTTTTTCATTTTCTTCCACCTCCATTTTTCATTTTCTTCCCCCTTTTTTTCATTTTCCTCTCCTAAAACCAATTACTAGCCAAATAGAAAATATCTCCTCAAACCCTAAAGTCAAACTTTTGAAAATAACCCTAATTTCCAATTTTGCCTTTTTCTAATTTCCAAAAAAATAACATTTAAACCTTTTCTTAAATTTTCAATTTTAATTTCAATTCAAGAAAACTATAATTACCACAATGCATAAATAACTTCATTTCAACATAGTTAATTTAAATAAATTAATAAAATAAATCAAATCCAAGATTTAATTATTTTATTAATTACATTAAATTAATCCATAAATAAAATAACATTTTCTTAAATTTTCAATTTAATTTCAATTCAAGAAAAACTATAATTACCAAAATGCATAAATAACTTCATTTTGACACAATTAATTTAAATTAATTAATAAAATAAATCAAATCCAAGATTTAATTATTTTATTAATTACATTAAATTAATCCATAAATAAAATAACATTTTTCACAATATAACCGGATTAATTAAATTAACAATTTAACCACATAGTCATTTATTTAACTTTTCTAACTTGCAATATAATAAGATCAAAGCAAGAGAGCAATAACATTTAATTCAACAGAACCAGACAAGACCGACGACACACACAAGACTAGGGTGATGGCTTGACACAAGAAACCTAGCTATTATCTCCCAATCAAATGCCGTTGGCAATGGACACGCTCAGACCTGTGAGACCAGGTGGAGTCAGTGTCTTGTACCTGTCAACCTACAAACAATAGAATATCGCACATGTATATCTACATCATAGAAAACACACCGTGAAGAGGGAATAACGGAATCGCAGGGCGCTCGCAAGCGAGTGATGCACTCCCGTCCCCTTCACCAATACAGTACTACCAACTGACGAATCTAACATCAATAATATAATTAAAACATAAAACATCATCATTAGTTCAAATATTCACAATGCTAATCTCAAAGCATGTCATAATAATTACACTTGAATAAATCACCATTACGTCAAAATATAACAAGCACATCATTTTGCAGACAAAGATCAATTAGAAATCAAGTACCACAGTCCAAGCACTAATAGAAAACACAGCATAACCAACAGAACACTATTCGATCAAAAGAGCAAAACAGAGGGGTCTTACAATCCCACAATAATGGGTTACACTTTTTGGCCAAACTTGATGTTGAAATCAACATTTTTCATCAGATCTTCACTTACGTACGCCTATAGAAGCTAAACCATTAAGAATTTGAAGATGAAGCAAACTAGTGATTTGTGATATTTTGTGTTGAGAATCTAATTATATTTTTTTTTAAAATTAAAAAATAAATTGTGAATTATTTTATGTAGTTTTTATTAACTTATATTTTTTACTAAACATCACTTTCAAAAACTGATGCTTACTTTTGACTGCATAAATTTTTTTATAGAAAGCATACAATTCTATTTTTTTAAATATAGAGTTGTCACACCATTATCCAGGGGATGGATATTTTTTCATAATTTTTTGCTGCATATGTATTTTTTTATTAATTTTCTAATTCAGAGTAATTATAATTTGGATATTTTATACTTTCAGCTACATAACTTTTTTTGTATTCATTTGAATTAACTTATTCTTTTTTTGTTGAAATAAGGACATCAATAGCTAGTGTACATGAATTTTTAAGAATTGTTTTTCTCTTTTTTCCTTTTTTTTTGTATGTGTGAAATAAAGACCTCGATGTTCATTGAAAAACCTACATTCACAAGAAATAAAAAATAAATATAATAATAAAATTAAATATATTTAAAATTATACTTTTTGGGAAGTTTATAATAAGGACTACATGTTTACAAAAAAATAATTTTAAATAAATTAATTTGATCCCCTAAAAGGTAAATCAAAAGTGGTTTTTTATCAGCATTTTGATAGGTGTAGAGGAGACTCCATTATAGGCATGGTTTAAAACTAGCAGCTTTTTATCCAAAGGGGTTTGATATAAGTGGGTTTGATCAAACCCTCTTCAATTAAAACCCTTAAAATGGAACCTTTTTAAGGCTTAAATCATTATATTTTTTAAAAATATGTGATTTCAGCAAAAATCAGGATGTCCCAAAAAGTGTAACCCATTATTGTGGCAACACCCCGATATATGTGTTGATATGGTTGACAGTGTCATTTGATGCAGCTTGCAGGTACAAGCATCGACTCCACCTCCTTCGTCAGGTATGAGCGTGCCAAGACCCAATGGAAATATGTTGATGGGAGATAGTGTCTGGTCCTCTGTCATGAGCCATCGTTCTGAAAAGAACAAGTACCATTCGTTACCCGTTTGTTTTCAATTGGGGTCTATTTTATCAGGTCGTCTGTTATTCTATCATGTCATTTTATGTTCGTCATGTTAGAAGTTGACTTGTTTAAATTAGATAAATGATTTGATTAATAAGTGTTGATTTTATTGTGATTTTAATTGCAATGTTAGAATTAATTAACCATGTTAGATTGTTTTATAGAGGTTTTGTAATGCCCCGCCAAATAACCTTAAAGGAAGTTGCAATTAACATCATAAGTGAACCAATTTTTTTTTATAAAGTGCATTTAACATACACATTCACTTACTAATTAACAACAACCTCTAAGGCTACAAGGTTAGGATTACTTAAACCCACACATACATATTACATATAACCATAGCATTATGAACTTTATGATATAAACATCATACATCATAAGAATACCACATAACATAATAAGATAATCAACCAAGATACAATATCCTAAACATTATCTTAATCCAATAGTTACATCACTCATTCCCAGAATGAGACACTAATACAAATGTATTACAATTACATAATTCCACCTCATAACAAAAGAGGGATAAAGTATCATATACAAAACTGAAATATTACAATGCAAGAAATTACAATAAGAACCGCGAGTTGTCCATCTGGATGTCTCGCCACCAACTACTGAAGATAGATGGGGACCCAACGGTTTTGGTGCATGTTCCACCCTACCAATGTGGTACCTGAAGGCCCACCCCCCATGCTAGGAGATAGTAACAAAGTAACATGGACAAAGATTCTACTACCTCTAACCAAAGGCAGACTCATACTGACTCAAACTGACATAACCAAATAAATGCCATCAATAAGTACAAATCCAGTTCAACTCAAGTACAACACAAATACAAATCAAACATCACTGACATAGGTCACATTGCTTTCAGACATAAAGTAGATCAAGTATGCTCACAGAACCATACATATAAAACAATTAACAACAGTTGTCCCAGATAGAGTGTCATTGCAAGGTTTGTCATGAGGTCTCCTCTGGGCATTCTTCATAGGCTCCGGCACAAGTAATCCTAGTGGCCTCAACCAAATCTCGGCACTCATACTCACTCATGCGGAATCAACTACCTCTCGTAAGAACAAGATAATTGATCTTGCCATTCCAGGCCTTCTCACTCATCCCAAGTCTAAACAAGTCCTTCTGTCTATGAGTGAGGTAAAATTATCTTGATTACTGAGAAGTTAGTCCTAATCTTCTAAGTACATTACTTTAATTATCACTTGTTTAAATCACTCCTGAAGGTTATCCAGTTTACCTCTTTGGGCTCTGGCGCCTAACAGAAGCCACTCTTCTATTCGACAACACATACCCAAACAATCCACCAAGGGAACCATAAGTGCATACCAACTAGGCATCATAATCCACTCCAACACAAGGAGGATACAAATAATAGAACTCACTCCAAACATTTTGGAGGCAACAATCACATAGTCCACTCCTTTCACAGAAGGCAACAAGATGAAACCACATAACAAAGTCACTCCATACAAGGAGACACGGATCCCATAATCCACTCCTAAACTAAGGAGGTGCAAACATCCCCGTTCGTGAAAACCAGGTAAAACTGAAAAGACGCCATGCACTACCCAAGGGACAACAACTGGATGGCATAAAGATTCAACAACCCTTATCCTCTAAGTTTTTCTGGAAGACTTTTTATTTAGGACTAACACTAAATCCCAAAACCCACAATGCAACTTGACGACATAGCAACAAAAGCATTCAAGTCATTAATCAAATATAATATTTGGATTTCCTAAATCCATACTCATTCAATAGGTAGTGTTGACAAAGTCAAAGAAACGATAACTAGATCATCTAAAATAATCATAACCCCTATTTCCCCTTTCATTATTAGAAATCTAAAACAATTAAACTTACTTCCCTTTACTGAATATAGAGAATTAAATCCTTTAAGATAATGATGAGGAAAATACTACTTTTGAATATACTAAATCCATATCTTTTTCATAATCTAATCACAATGATTCAATTAATCTAAATAGAAATTAATAAATAACATAATTGATTGCCTCATCAATAAAACAACTTCTTAATTTACTTTTAAATCGACACAAATCAATGCAAATATACTCTTTCCATTTCCTAACCAAATCTTACATTTCATTCAATTTCCTATTTAGAACATGCAATCATTTTAATATAAAAATATATTGTTTCTCTATCTATTTTCCATATACACTAATTATTTCTTTTAAAACACTAATAATACCCAATTGGTAAACAACAGAATAAAATAAGATAAAATATTAATTCCACTAATCTAATATACAAATTTTATTTAAAATAATATAAATAAATATAATACTTTGAAATTATAAATTATAATATAAAATATTATCAAATAATATTTTAATATTATAATAACAATACATAAAATATTAATATTTATAAATATCAATTCATTATTATTTTATCTTCAAAGCAGCCATGGGAAAATAACTTAATAGTAGTCTCATGTTTCAAGCATAACTCAAAAACTACGATCAGAGTATTTGCGATTTTTTGATAGGGATAAGAAAATTTCAAAATGCAAAAACCCTTTAAATTTCCTGACAACCCAGTTTGTGTAAGTGAAGTTATAGGCGACGCAACCAGACTATTCTACCATGAAAAATATAACTATACTGCAGATTTTAAAATCCGTTTTTTAATAATAAACAGAAGGTTTCATTTTCTAAAAACATTCTAAATGCATTGTTCAATCTCTATGTTTGATTTCAATAACAACACAATCGATTTTCCCAAATAATTTAAATTCAACTAAAGTTTTCACAATTTTCACTCAAGAATTTTCACAAGCAAAGGCTGTAAATTTATTTAATTATTTTCTTCTAATATCAAATTTATTTTCTAAAACAGATTTAACAAACAAATCTTTAATCACTACTATTTTAAAGAAAAACAATCAAGAACAATAAAACACAAAGAGGAAAACCTGGTACAAGAAGCTACAGGAAGAGATGAATTTCTGATGCAAGCCTCCTCCAAGGATTTCCTAAATTTTCTTCAATCCTCCAATGAAACCAATCCAAAACCAAACAAATGCAAACAATCTTTCTTTCAATCAATTCTACAATCAAAACTTTCTTCAAACCCTTGTGCAAATTTTCCAAAATTTCTTCCCTGCTGTAAAAATGTATTTTTTTCTAAAACTCTTTCTGCCCTAAAATTAAAACATGTATACTCTATAAATCAAAAATACCTAATACAACCCTAATTCACATTACATGCAAATTAGATATTTCAATTTCAATATTTACAACCCTAATTCACATTGCATGCAAATTAGATATTTCAATTTCAATTTCACTTTTGGAAAACCCACTTTCAATTTAAAATGCAATTTCAAATAATAAATTAATTTCCAAAGTTGCAACCAATTTCCCAAATAAACATTTAATTACAATTTCTAATTTAATTCCCACACGTTGAAATTAAATTCCAAATTTAATTTTAATTCTTTTATTTCCTTTCATTCTCTTGCATCACGTTTAATTAATTAATTTAATTATTTAATAACTAAACTCAACCGCCTTGGATTAAATTTAATTAATTAAATAATTTAAATATAATTAATTAATTTAAATATAAACTTTTATCCATATTGCATTATTTAAATTAAATAACCATCAACATGATTTAAATGCAATTATTCTAAATATCTATTTTCAAATCAAGAATGTTTCAGAATTAAATAACATCAAAGCAAGGCAGACAATGACTCGACACACAATTGACGACACACTAAGGCTAGGGTGTAAACTTGACACATGTTACCTAGCTACTATCTCCCGTTCAACTTAACCGTTGGATCGACACGCTCAAACCTGTGAAACCAGGTGAAGTCGATATCATGTACCTGCAATCCTGCAACCAAGTAAACAATATCATACAATATATCCAGCATATAATACACACCGTGAAGAAAGAATTACGGATTCGCAGGGTGCTCGCAAGCGAGTGATGCGAACCCGTCTTCTTCACCAATACACTCATCGAAACTAACACTTCCATCATAATTCCAAAAATCTCATAATAACATCGCATGCTAACTCTACAACATTATTAATCTATAATGCATGTGAAACAATAATCAAATAACTACATCTCACAATAATAGTTGTCGCTCAATAGTAACGATCAAAACATCATAACAAAATATATTTAGTATCAAAGTAACTGCAACCAAACATCACACAACACAAACCAAACAAGAAGCAAAACGGAGGGGTATTACAGGTTTGCTTTAATGTTTAAAAGGTTAAGTTAATTCAACTATTGAAATAGAATATTGATTCAATTTATATTGTTGAATTATTGTGCAACTTAAATACTCTTAAAATAGATATTTTCAAAAAGAGTTATTTTTGATAGAAATTGCAAAATATCTGAGAACTCGAACTTGATGTCAGAGGATGGTTAACTTGAAAAATTAATTAATTTTAACTGTCCTTTCAATTTTGATGGCATGCAGACTATCAATTAAGCTTTGTGAAAGAAATTTAATTGAAAATGAATAAAAGGAAAGGTTATGCAATTTTTGCGGACAACAATTAGTTTTGGCTGAAGGTTGTTTTCACGGAAATACTTTTGAAAAGAAGTTTTTTTGTTTCTCTCTGTTTTTGGTTGGAAAAATATTGAAGATTGTGAAATTCAGAGACTTTTCTGTTGAGGGAAAGATACCAGATCTAATATTCTGTGTTTGGCTTCACCACTTGTCACGATTCGAAGAGGAGTACCAGGTTTTCTTTTGTATTTTGTTTTGTATTTGAATTCAAATCTTTTAAATAGTGACATTTGATCTAAATTACTTCTTGTTGAACCTCTATGTGGATTAACCTACACAAACAATAAAATAAAAATTGTTGTCGTTTAGTAACAAAATAAATCAAAGAAAAGTTCTTGAGAAATGGAAACTATGTTGAAAGAAAACCTTGTTGTAAATCAAATTGTTGTTTGCTTTGGTTTTTGATCAAATTCCTCCTGATCGTTGCTGGTATCCTTAATTCTGGCAATTTCATTATACAATTATTTGCTCTCAAAGTCCTTATGATGAAACCGGCATTGCATTCTTCTTAAAGATCTGTTTGAGTTGCCAGCACAACTCTTCTTTGATGGTTTCTAATTATCAGATCTTGTTCTTCCTTTGATGCCTAAATTCTTCTTCATTTGTTTAGTCGTAGTTTTGATTTTTCGTTCTCATCTTCAACATCGTTGAATATTGACCTGGCAATGTTTGTGTTCATTTTACTATACTCTTGGAAAGCACTCGATGTACTATAGAAAGAGTCTTCTTCATCTTTATGACTGGATCATCACGCGTTCTCTCCTTATCATATCGTTGTTTGATTATCTCTTTGAGGAGGGGATTGATCTACCAGAGGCGTCACTGCTTATCTTATTTTCACCTTTTTATCCCCTTTCCTGCGCAATTATTATTGAGGCCAAATTCTTCTTGGTGTAGTCGGCACTGCATTATCTTCATGCAGATTCATTATTATATTTCTTGTATGTTCGGTAAGATACCGTTGGGGTTGTCTTCCTTCAATCATCTCTTAAGTCAGATCGATATATATTGCTTTGTAATTTTATTTTAAGCTCTTGTTGTGTTTGTGTATTGGTGTTATCGAAGACCAATTGCAATGTGTTAAGTCATTATTAACATTGCTTTCTTCAGATTTGGTTGTTGGAATCCCCTACAATTTACATTCAGTTATTTGTTATGTTTGTGTATTGGTGTTATCGAAGATCAATTGCAATGTGTTAAGTTATTATTAACATTGCTTTCTTCAGATTTGGTTGTTGGAATCCCCTACAATTTACATTCAGTTATTTCGTATATGTCAACGAACTTGCATGGCGTCTATCCGTGAACCATAACTCTCCTCATGACTGTACTATACCGTTTCCCCTCCGCTTGATGTTTTCTTTTGTTCTTGGTAGCTATTTTGGAGCGGATGATTGATTGAGTTTCTCACTATAGAATTATTCTATCTTTGTGGTTGCACCCGTAGCATCGCCTGCAATAAAGAGTTTTAATCTGAAGTTCATATTTAATCGGGCTTGACAATATTGAAAGTTCGCATGTACCTTCTTTTGTTATATTCGTCGGTTCTTTTGTTTTCTCTGAAGGACGAAGATCTTTTATATCGTTGTGTCTTTAATTAGCCGATAGGCTTTTATTGTGGACTTGCCAGTCCAAAAAGCAACGACAAACCTGACTCACGCTTTTAAACGGCCCTTCAACCGCCGCTAAACCATCTCTGATACAACTTTCAGACGCTTAGAAATTTCACCGGGTCAAAAAATATTTTCACTGGAGTAGATGGGATTGCTATCTTTGCAGTTAATGTAGTATCTTTAGATTTCATTCATTGATGGCCGCTATTCATTGTGTTAGGCTCACAAATTTAGTAGGTCTGAAACTGCGATATATTTAGATCTAAGTATCTCTGCCACGCGCCCTTCTTGGGTGCCGAGGATTCCTGCATTGTTATAATGTCCAATTTTCCGTGCTTTTTCATGGCTAAATCCATGGCTGCTCTTACATCCTTCTCTTTGGTCACATCACAGTTTATATATGTCGCTCATCCATTTTCATACCAACGTCATCTGCAATGTCTGCAATTGTAACTGACACCATGATCTGCAAACAACCTAAGATTAATGGTATATTGCAGTAGTTGGTGAGATTTTTTGAGGGTGTTTATGTTTTGCAGGGTTTGATAGCGTTTATGCTTTCCTAATATTGGAGAATTTATGATGGGACGTATGTGAATAGGAGCGCGATTTGCAAGGGCTTCAAGGGTTTGACATGCTTTTCAAATGGTAAGAAATTGTGAGAGGACACAATTTTTCATGGGTTTGCATGGATTTGTTTAAATTGTGAGGGAGGATTTTGAGTGTTGTTTGTATTTTGCAGGATTAATGGCGTTAATGTGTGCACAAGATTGGAGAAGCTACGAAGGGCTTTGGGGGCATGTGGTATTAGGTGCGCGATTTAAAAAGGAGTTTCAAAGGTTTGTTCAGCTGTTCAATTGGTAAGATTTTGTTAGGTTTTAGTTTTTCCTCCAAACTCTACCCAATTTTCTCATCAGCATGGTTGATAGCACGACATGATTAGCGTAGAATTCCAGTGATTAGTTGTGGAGGTAGTAGGCCTGATTTTTGTGTGGGTCATTGTGGTTCGTCTTTTTGTGGGTTTGGGAATATCTATTTGTGCTGAAGAATGTTTTTAAGAGATGATTTGCACATTGGCTTTGCTATAGAAAGATTGTTATCTCAATCAAGTCTTGAATTTTTTGCAACTGTCAGGTTGTGCATATTTATGCAGTTTTAGGTTTTTTTCTTTTGATGCTTAAGAATGCAAATTTAGGTCCGATGTTGTGGAGTGTGTGATTTTATTTTTTGTATTTTCAAGTATGAGTTTTTGAATTTGAATATTGGGATGGAATGTTTGAAAGTCTGGGCCTGAGATATTTTCTAGCTGTCTGCATTAGTGTCTATGTGGGAACTTATGCTTGTGAGCATATGATGTCAGCATAAAGTCTTGTTGTCTCTGAGTAAGTGCATGCACTTCTCAAGGAAGGGACATTGGTTGAGTTATCAAGAGGTCAAATGGCTCAATTGGCCTTAAGATGGAGATGATTTTTTTTGAAATATTAATAAACTAAAATCACATGTAGAACTGAAATGAATGAATTAATGTTCTGTAACAGAAATGGAGTCGTTATCAACAGGTCTAGGAAGCAAATCAAAGGCATGCACGAAATTTTTCAGGTTCTAATCTAAACCTACTTAAGAAGAATTCTCCTAATTCAACATTGTACTACTTATATCCTAATTAAGCAACATTGTATTACCTCTATTACTTAATTAGGAAAAGTTAAATATCATCTTCATCATATTTTAATGTAATATACTTTTCAAACGCATTCTAAGCTAAGAGTTAATTTAAAAAACTAATGAGTCATCTAAGTTGTGATACAGGTATATGCTGGTTATGTTATAATCAAGCTTAATGAAGACATTTGAACAGAGATTGGATATCCTGAACCATTCTCTCCAAATCATGAAAACTCAAGCTATTTGCATTCTTAATTGTTTTGAATAAAAAATTAATATTAAGAAAAATTTAGTGACTGTCTGAAAGGAGTATTGAACTTGTACACATGTTATCTTAAAACATAATTTTAGTGATTTGAACAAGTTTCTAAAACTAGAATAGTTTATATTTATTTTGGGAAGCCTGTTTACTTATTAGAGGGGATTTGCATTGATAGACCAGCTTGTATCCTTCCTTGAATGATCAATGACATTGATTCTTTAGGAAATTAGAACCCTCTGTTGTCTAGTCAAAGGGCATACAATTTTTTATGCTCCATTCAACTTCTAACTTCTGTTGAAATGGGTATTTTTAGATTTGAGGGAACAAGTGTTTTGAAAAAATAAATCTTCAAATAATAAATGAAGAACTACATAAATTTGATTATGATCTAGCAATGCAGTTTAATGCTCTTATGCCTTAGAATCCCGTTGTATATCAACCACTGCAAGCAATTCTTCTAAATGTGAATGAAAGACTAGATCAATTTTGGATGACTATGTTCCAACAACTCAGTTGAACGGAATGGAAATGTTACAACTCCCTATTTACCAATTAGTTGAAATGATGTCTTTATCTGATATGAAAACGTTAGATTGTTCCTTATGTTTTGAACCTTGTGGCAGCATAGCATTTAGTGGTACAATATTCTGAACTTTTTCTTTGGAAATTATGTAATGTTTTGCAGTTATTTGCCCATACTATGTAAGCAGAAGACTGGTTTTAAAGAATGGTAAATTTTTGTGTAGCCAGTTTGTCCCCTGCAAGCCTTGGATCTGGGTTTGGTTTGAACCCAGTGTAGATTCTGGATTGATCTGGGTAGGGGTTCTTGTAGGGAGCCTTTTTGTCCAACTGTTTGGATGAACCCAGGTGTGTTCATCTTTTATCAGAATTTCTCGACATTCTATTTTAGCCTATAACTGATCACTCTAGGACATACAAGTAGGTACAGAGACATCGACACCTTCACACGGTACATTTGTATATTGTTTCTGTTATATTTTTCGTGTTGAATTTAGACCTGTAATAATGCTTGTGTTTTTGTTTGTATTCTCTTTAGCCAGACAGCTTCTTTCCTGATGGGCATTGGCTCAATTCAGCCACTTATTTATAACTTGCTATATTAATTTTAGTTACATACAGCCCTTTAATTCTAAATAATGTCCTCTTTCCAAACTTTCAGTATTTTTCTTCTTAATTCTAAAATCATAAAAAGGAGATCTCCAATATTTTTGTGGTCACTATATGTGCAATAATATGTAATCATTAAATTTATGATCACTTGGTTCCTGCATCACCTCACCTCTATGTAATTAGTTGTGGTCTACAATTTACCATTTTATATTCTCTTCTTTTGCTCTCTACATCCTCATGGTTGATCACTGATGGAAAAAGTATTCACAGTTAAATCCAGAAATTTTCAATATCCAATGTTATGGACTGTGGAAAATGAATGTCTTTAATTGGTTCTCAGAGGTTAGTCTATTGGGCATGTACTTTTTGCATAGTTGACTCAACTCCTCCTGTGATTATGTGTAAGCACCAAGGTAGTTGAATCCCTCAAACTTGGTGACCCTCATTTGTTGGAGAGTCTCCATAACTGAGGTTTGTACATCGGGCATCTCGGTTAGCATTTGGGCTATGAGACCCAGCATTTCAAAATCAACCTTTTGTATTTGTAAGGCACCAGTGACTTCAAAGAACAAGGATTGCCAGCTTCAAAGGCTTACTACTATTATGTTTTGGGGAACTTTCCAATTTATTTAAAAGTCTATTGTCTAATTACACTTTCTTAAACCGGTTTCTTAAGGATACTTATTCTCTATACAAGATCTTTTGGAAAGCCTTGTAAATATATGGTGATTATATTATATATGATCACCGGTTCTTTGAAATTCTTCAGCCACCATAGTTCAAATCGTGTTGATCCTCTGATTTATTCCCTCAAATTTACTCCATAAATTTTGATAAATACAAAAAAAACATGTGAGTTATGCACCGGCTCAATATAGAAAAAACTTTGCTTTTGTTATGGAATTTTGACAGCTGATGTCTTGGAAGGCATTGGACTATGTGATTGAGATGAAATTTCTTTCTCTTTAATGAAGGATCATGAACAAATGCTTTACACATTCTTTATAATTTTATAAATGTTGATTTATTTTTTTGCTTTATAAGTTGATATATGTTGTTATTCTTTATTGGGTTATAGATTCCAAGATCGGTGCTCTTTGCTTGAGGACTGCTTGCCTAAAGGATGATGTTGATATTTAAGGGTAACTTTACTTGCAAGAAATCAAGCAATATTGCCTGCTCTGTGTGGGAGTTTTCTGTATTATGAAAAACATAGGAGTTTATTTTATATGAAAAGTACAATGCAGGCCAAGAAGAGTTCGTATCCTAGAGCTACCTCATCCTACCCACCCAAGAGGGGATAGCATATGTGTGTGCTACAATTAACATGTGTAAAATATTCCGTAAAATAATTATAGTCTTTGGCTCTAAAATGCTTTGTTTCATGTTTTCTCTATTATGGTCTCCTCTGAAGAATTAGACTGCTTGAGCCAATCCATTAGATATTTTTATGATACTGTTATTGTCATTTTCACTTTCTGTGGTTGTATTTCAAGCACTTTGTATGAATTACAGCTCCAGTTATTTAGGCTTACAAAATTGCACTTGAATAATTAAATCCATTAATGAACTTGGTTTGGTATCAAAAAAGGAATTTTTGCATGCTTGAGTTTGTTCATACATTGACATTCTTAGGATGTAAGTAGCTTGAAAATTAAAACATGTTTCCAAACCTGTTTACAATTTCATATGGTATGTCACAACTCAATTACACTGAGGAGATATTTTGTTAAATTTTGCACTATCTGAGTTTTTGTTCATCAACTTCAAACATGTGTGGTACTACCTATTTTACAGGTATGGGCATGGACTAGTGTTGTTCTACTCAGCTTATTGATGGAGAAGGAAATTTTAATGCGGGTGGTCTTGAAACTTTCTTTAAGTCTGTGAAGTTGTCAGACTGGGGACTTTCATATGCTGTGGTTTGTATCATGGTTTCCCAGAGCAGTGGTACACAATTTTGCCTTTCTCAATTATGCTGAATAATGATGAAGCTAAGGCCCAAACTTCTATTTAAAATTTAAATGTCAAGTTTCTCCTTTTCTGTGTTACAAGTGGACCTTCAACATTTCTTTTGTATTTATCTAACTTATGATTTGTTCTTAGGTTAGTTCACATGGGTGGATGCAATTCATTAGATTGAGGACTGAGTTTTTATATCTGTTTAATTATGATTTCCATAAGTGGTGCTGTTAGATTTTAAATAATATGATTCTAGAATAAGTTGTGTAAACTTGTGAAGTTTTTAGGAAGATATTGATTAGAGTAACTCATAAAATGGAAGTTGGAAATAAAAAAATTATAGTAAAATCATAGAATAGTAATTAGAAATAAAAGAATTGTTTTCTATGAGTGACCAAAGTAACACAATGGGACTCAAAAGTACAAGTGATAACAGTTGCACATGGGAGCTAAAAAGTGCTCCAACCTTATAACAAACAAAAACCAGTAAGATACAAGCTAAGAGCTAAAAAACATAATCAAACTAACTGGGGTGTAGAGACTCAAAATGGGTAAACCCTACAATTCCAATTAAGGTAACATTATGTAGTCCAAATATATTATAAATAGCCATGAGAGAAAAGGTTCCAGCTCGAGACGAGATATCACTATGAAGATTCAGACATTTTTGTCATTTCATAGAGTGACCAATTTTCTTTAGTCTGATCAAGTTGATTCTTCATTTGTGTTTTATGCAATTTCCTCCATTTACTTCGGATGGCAGTTATATGATCAAAGTTGATTTGCATGCATTAGGTGATAGGTCTTATATGATCATCATTTTTAATTGTAAATGCAATTAATGATTGTGTGTTAGGCTGTAGAAAATCTATTTCTTATTACATTTATTATGGATTGGTTTTGAGTTTGCTCTCATGTGTAGTTCTGTTTTAGCAGTTGCATGTTATTATTATAAGGTTTTGAGACATGATGTTTCTACAGTTCATTAGAATAAGTCAGTAAGTCCCTGGTAGATGGATCAATGTGTTTTGGATCACACTATGTGAACCATCCTTGCATGATGGATCATGGAGTTTGATCCAAAATGCATCAGTAAAAAAAATTACATGATTGTCTACGAAAAACTCACTGATATATTATATCATTTGTCATAAGTGTTGGTTTTTAACAATTTAATAAATGTTATTGAATTGAACTAGTTTGTGAACTAGGTCTTTGTATGTTTGATTGTTCTACTGGCCTAATTATTGTGGAGTTCCATGTACTGGATTTCTTATTTATTGTTTGTGAATTCAATTGGAGTTACTCATTTGTATATATGTTGTCAATCTGATTGATAAGACATTGTTGACAAGTTTATTAGATATCTTATTCTATGCAACTTATCAATGACTATTTGCTCTGTATGTGATTTATATATATTTAGTCACTTGTATTTTTTTTGTCCAAAGTATACATGTTTAATCCAGACTATGTATATGGTCTCATCAATTAATTTTTGAGGGCTACATTTGCTATGTGTGTTCATTTGTTGATTGTTCTACTGGCCTAATTATTGTGGAGTTCCATGCACTGGGTTTCCTATTTATTGTTTGTGAATTCAATTGGGGTTACTCATTTGTATATATGTTCTCATTCATAGACTATGTAATCTTATTGATAAGGCATTGTTGGCAAGTTTATTAGATATCTTATTCTATGCAATTTATCAATGACTATTTGCTCTGCATGTGATTTATATATATCTAGTCACTTGTATTTTTTTGTCCAAAGTATACGTGGTTAATTTAGACTATGTATATGGTCCCATAGTCTCATCAATTAATTTTTGAAGGCTGCATTTATTATATGTGTTCATTTGTTTACTCAAGGGAATTGTACTCTTAATTAAATCATGAAGATTTGATACTTTTGTAGTCAATTAATTTAATTGTTGAGTTTAATGGCAATTGAAGACAGTTAAGATGTTTTATATTTAACAATTGTAGTCATTGATGAATAAAATACCCTTTCTCTATATATATTTTATTGTGGATATATATTAGGATTAGTCAATAATTTAACAGTCCAAAATTTGGAAGTAAATGATTTTTTTGTTAAATAGTTAATTTAAATTTTGAGAATAGTGAAATGAAATTTGAAAATGTATGTGTATAAGTGATTGTTTACTATTTTTAAATATATATGAGGTAATAGATGTTTGGTAGCATTATTTTTTGAATTAGCAACTATTAACTAACATTTGAAATATACACATCACAAATTGGTCAAAGGGATCTCAATGTAAAAAAAAAAAAAACAATGCCAACAAAATTATGTAGCTACTTATATTATACAATGCATACATGTATACAAATGTATTTTTATATTATCAATTATGTGTTATTACAACTCATTTATGTTTTTCCTCTTATTTCCTATCAGCGTCTCCCTTGAACCTCCTATAAATGCAAGTGCTAGTGTTATTCTCCTTTCTTGCTTCTTGTGGCATACTTTATAATGCATGCGCTATTCTTATAGCAATTACTTTTAAATGAAAGAGATTGTTGTCTTTATACGCATGTTGATTACATGCAATCCATTGTAAGACATCGATGGGATTAAGGAAGTGAGGAGTATGTAGATTAAATATATGTTTCAAATCCTTGGATCTAAAGAAATTTCCTTAACATAATTACTGCTAGGGAAAAACATTGTTGGCGTGTGATTGATATTAAGCCATGGAGTGGAACATTGAAAAATTATCTTTATATACGAATTCCCTCCATTTCGTTGGCTTATAACACTTCTGTCGGTGGCTGCAAGGAATGGAACCAGGATGCCAGATATGTGTGCCTTAACCTGGGCCACCGTCTTTCCTCTGTTCTAGCTGGGTAAAGGGAAGTATTATGTCTTGAATTCATCTTTTGTAAACTTTTGCTCTTCATAATTTCATCGTCGCCTTCTTTTCATCCTGGGTCTAGTGAGTGATAATAACCAGACGCCTGTAGGGCTATTTTCCTCTTTGCCTATCGTCGAGTTAAAACTGTCTTATCATTCATTCTATTACAACATTCGATTGCATCGAATAAATTATTATTAGAGTTTTGTTTACATCGATGGCGAAATATAGGAGATTCGATTCTCTTTGAACGAGATTGAAATATGTCGATCGACTATTTTGAGAGGGAGTTCTTAACTACAGATAGACTCTTGTCCCTCTAATTTTCCGCGCCTTTGTTTGCATGTGGTGGGATTTATCATTATTATGGTTTGCCTGTTTTTAGCCGATTACTCACCTCTGAACTGTAGTGTAATCTTCACTATCTTTTTTGTTAAGTGTTACTTCTACTAATAATTGTTGCATGAAAAGATAAGTTTGATATGGTATCATCTCCCACGTACCTTTCTTTTTATCACCAGTAATTTTAGATTAGGTCTTTACTTATTAGCTTGTCATGAAGTAACTTGGTTGGCGGCAGGTCTGGAATTTTTTTTTTTATGAATTTTTCAGATATTTATATTAATAAAGATAAAATTACAAATTCACAAAAAAGGGGCGGGTCGTAAGAAGGCACACCCCGAATGTTACGTGGGACTAGTCTAGAAAATCCAAAATAACAAATGGGTCCAACCTAGAAAGTCCAAAATATCACATGGGCCTAACCGAGAGGTCCAATAATAGAAAGAAAATTAGGCAGCCAAGACAGTGCCAGTAGATCTTGGGGGAATTTGACGGCCACCTTTAACTGTCATATGAATATTTTTTTACGGTTTGTTCATTTAAATGCCTGTCATTTTACGTTATATGAAAATATTTAATTGTAAAAAAAAATTAAATATTAATCTCAAATCTATTCAAAAATAATTATATAAAATTAAAAATAGTTTAATTTTTATTCAACTCATTATCTAAAATTTCAACATGCTCACCAATAAAGCACAAATGTTGTATTATATTGGAAAAAAAAATGCGTTGAAAAAACAATGAAAATTCAAAATATATTGATAATTAGAAATAAATGTAAAAATCTTAAATTTATTGTTACAATTCACAAGAAGAAATCTTGTTAAAATATTCAAAAAGTTAAAAAAACAATTATATTTTATTTTGAAAATATTTTGTATTAATAAATATTTTTATAATAAATATTATAAATCATATATATTAATATAAAGCACTTAAATTTATTGTTAAAAATATTTTAAAAATTAGAAAGAACTATATTTAATCTTGAAAAATTCTATTTTGAACAATTTTGAATTAATAAATATATTTATAATAAATCATATATATTAATATAAAGTGAAATTAGAAAGAATTATTTCAATTCTAAACTAATTTATATTTTTATCATAAACATTTTATATATATATACTACAATAATTTTTTTACGTTTTAATAATAATTTTAAGTGTTATATTTACGGTTATATAAAATTATAGCAAGTCAAATGATACGATCTAATAAATTTTTAAGTTGTAATATACGGTCCAAAATGCAAAAAACGGTTAAATAGACCATCAAATTCTAGACCTGGTCGGCGGTGTAACATAAAGTTGCAGTGTAAAATGAAACTTATGTGTAAACCTTTATACGTTGCATGCCAAGGTAACTATAACTAGCACCTTTCTTCATGATTAAATTCAGTGGAATCTGTCAGTGGTGGTCTTTTGGACGTATTGTATGTCGGTTTTATCATTATTTAAGATGTAGAGTGTATTAGAGATTTATAGTTGATACATGCATATATATATTAGAATTAATTAATTAAAACTTAAATAGTGAGGTTGCTTCATTCTTATTTAGGAATAATTATTGGATGATTAATTTATTTTCAAACTATAAATTTAAACATATCATTATGTAATTGTATTCATCATTATTGAAATTATAATTATGATTGTATTTATGTATTCCTTTGAATTAAAGGAACAAGTAATATGTTAATATGATTATATTCTTGCAATTACAATCATATTAGTATTTATATATGTATTCCTTATATCTATGAAGTGTTCATATGATGATTAGATGTGTTTCGTAGAAATAATGTTGACTTATTCATTTGTAAGATAATATTTACAAATTTTATTGAAAGAAAAGTATATAGAAGGGAATTGATTTGAATTTATTAAAATGAATAGTTTGTTGTTTAAGTAAGGAAAAGAAAGAAATGTCTTGAATATTTGTCTCTCATTTTCCGGATATGTCTCTAAGTGAGCCTAGGTATGATATGAGTTAAGTGTAGATTGTGTGTTATTGATGATAAGTTTTAGTGGTGACTACGATTTGGTTTTCCTTGTCCATAAGTAATCATGTTTGTTTGCTAATACCTAGGATGTTGATAACCTTTGTGTTTTGGTGGATTGATTATTATGAGTATGAAGGATAGGGTTTCTATATATGTGGATATGTTGGGTTGTGATATCTATATGTTTATATATAGATGTTAATGTATGTATGTTAATAATTGTGTTTATTATATTATAGCAAGAAACAATGTTTTAGAATTTGAGAAATGTGATTTATGATGGTTGAGTGGAAGAACATTTTAAGAACTTAGTAAATGATAGTGTTAAAAATAAATAAAGGAGATTGTTCATTACATGTAGATAATGGAAGGAGAACACCTTGTTTATGTTGATCGTTTTGTAAATTGAATTGAGTGTTTTGTATACTCACCCTTGTATATATTCTTCTAGTATTGTTTGGATTGTTTGTGCAAAACAGGAGTATGGTTGTTATTGGAAATGAAGTGGATTTTGGTTCATGTTTTATTACCTTGTATATTGAACATTAGAAGTCTTCCAGAGGCTAGGAAAGAAGATTTGAATTGCAAAGTTTTATATGATCATACCTTATTATTCAATGGCAATGATTTTTCTTGGGATTTAGCCTTGCACGATTGTTTCTACCCTAGGTGGTATGTTGATAGTTAGATGGATTATGTCATGGTTGAGTTATGTTTGTACATGGATTTTTATGATGTGCATGTAATGGCTTTACTTGGTACTTGATTTTGAGTTATGTAATTAGGGAGAGTAGTTTTCAATAGAGGCTGGAACCCTAAGAGGAACCAGGGTAACCTATCAAGAGTTGGTAATTAAGTGAAAACTTTAATTAATGTACTAGGAGTTGGGTGATCTTCATAACTAATTCAAAAAATTTGATGCCTCGCCTATTATCTTAATGCTTGTACAGATTAAGGGTAGGTTAAGAAGGCCTGGAATGGCTTAGTCATTTACTTTGTCTACTTGAAAAGTAATTCGATTTCACATTTGTATGTTTAGGGGTCAGCAATCGGTAGATATTGTTAGGATAACTCAGGACGAGGGCCGCTAATCTAGGAAGGTTCACCAGGGTAACCTAGAACATTGTATGTGATGACACTCTCATCCTAATACATTTGGTCTCTTGTGTTGAGTCACTAATTGTTGAGATTGTGCCTTGGGGAGCTTTGTATGTATTCTTGTGGTTTCAATATGTCGCTATGTCGTGATGTGGTTGTCAGTCATGTGAATTATCTTCTTGATGTTTGTTTGACTTGAGGACCTTCTATCTCCTAGCACGAGGGGTGGGCTTTCAAGTACCACACGGTTGGGAGGAACGTTTCTTTTCTTCCATTGGGTTCCCTTACAGGTGATATTGCTCGAGACAAGATTGTTCTTGACAGGATCCTAGACACACATTGTTCATGGATTTTTTCGTTGGGCGTGCTCATGGACTTGGTCGTCAGCTATACTTGTTCATCTTCTTTATTGTATTCACTCATGATGTTGGCATGAGGCTTCATTGTATTATGATATTGGTTATATCGAGATTTTTCATAATCTCGTTTGTTGTATCTTGAACTTGTAATTCATCTCTTATGATAATGTAATTATGATATGATACATTAATATGTTTCTTGTTTATGGTTCATGATGAGTTATTATTTTATGTTATATTAGTTGTGTTGTTGTGGAACCTTGAGATCACTTGTGTAGATGTTCTTGTCACATGTTGTAATTAGATGTTCAAAAAAAAATTGTTCGGATCTTTTGTTGTATTTTATTTTGTTCTTTGGGTTCCATGGTGGGGTATTACAAAAAAACAATATTGAGACGCTCATTCACTACAACTTTGTTACACTTAGACTTTGGCATGTTTGATACTCAAAGTTGTGCAACATGATTTCAGGAGATTCTACCGAAGTTGATATTTACTTTCAAGGGTTTATCTTCAAGAAAATATAAAGCTATGCAATCTCCGAGTTCAAGAGATGTAGCCAAAGGCCATATTTTCTTTTAAGGGTTTATCTACAAGAAATAGTAATAGTAGGAACACATGCATCCTCATATTTTTTAAATTATGATTCTCAATCATAATTCTTATTTAACTTGACTTTTCTTTTAGCATATTGTTAGCTGCAAGTTGTGATTAGATGGCAGAGATCCTTGAATCATATTAACTTGAATATTTTGGTTTTTTGGGTCAAAATGTCTCGATTAAGATCCCATCATCCCACACATGAACTTCTTGTCCAACGTGTCAGACTGCTGACATACAGTGGTAACAAGAAAGGGTAATCTAAGACAAATTCACTATTTAATAGTGCATGAGCTGAGATGGATGTTTTTTTGAATAAGGAGAAACACATTTTGTACTATTCATTATGTTGTAGGTGCAGAAGTAAAGGTTCTTGAGTTTCAAATCCAAATGAAACTTTCAAGAAAATAAATTCATTGATACAAAGTGATTCTCTATTTTTATGCCTTTTTGAATTCTTCAATTCTTCAATAAATGATGTAAAACAGTCACTGAGAATAGTTGCCACTAAGGCACATCATTTATATGATTTGACTTACCAATGAGGTTTTTCTTTTCTAGTGAGCTAGTTGTCAGTGAGACATTGAATATAACTAGTGAGGTTTTGATTTACCAATGAGGCTTAATGAATTAAATTTTCAGAGTGGTTTTTTCTCCCTATACAGGTTTTTCCACTCATAAATATTGTGATGTGGCTCCTTTTGATTTGTGATTTGTTTGTGTTTGATCAATCATATTTGTTCAAGAATTTTAATCTTCATTTCATGGTGCTTCTCTCAAAATTTGAATATCTATGATACTTGAAGTTTATATACATAAATTTGTGAGGATTAATTAAGTTAGATTTGATTTGTAACTTGAATCACTTATTCACCCAAATAAATGACTAAATAAATGACTACCATGACTAAAATAAATGACTATCATGACTAAATAAATGACTACCATGACTAAATAAATGACTATAATGAATAAATAAATGACTACCATGACTAAATGAATGACTACCATGACTAAATAAATGACCAGCTAACAAAAATCAATGACTAAATTAACGACTAAATATACTATTGATTTGATCAATCAAAACAACCAATAAATGACTAAAAATGGTTTAGTCATGAATTTGGTCACATTATAAATGACTGAAAATAAACTACTAATGGTCATGTGACCAAACTTAGTCATATATGTGCAATTTTTAGTAGTTTTTTCATCATTTATTGTTGTTTGTGTACTAGTGAACAGTGCAATCAGCAAGGGATTAGGCAGGGGATCCTTCGTATCACAGTTTCAAGATGCTCCACATGTCTTCCTTTCCTCAAATTTCAATCTACAAAAATTTTGGAAATATTTTGGTGTCCCCAAGTGGGATGCAATGATGCAAGAAGAGTTTAGTTCCTTGGAGAGGAAGCACACTTGGGATCTTGTCCCACTTCCTAAGGGAAGGAAACTTGTTCGATGCAAATGGGTCTATCGAACAAAATTTGTATCAAATGGGTTGATTAACAAGCATAAGGCTCACTTAGTTTCCAAATGAAGGACTCTCCCAAGTTCTAGGGATCTTGTGTAATGCCCTACCATGCAAACCCCATAGGACAACTAAACAAATACATAATTTTTTTTTTTTTGAAAGTAACCATAACACAATGCAACATTAAATATTAATGCAACATAAATATAACATAAATCATTATCCTAATCCTATGGGGTACATGGTGCGTTACATAAATGAATCCAACAAAAGATGATAAGCGATTCTAACTAAAGCGGAATAAAGAAAACATGATAAAAGCACATCAAGAGAAAGATATAATCTCATAAATATAAATCATGTAATATTACAATTAACTTCAAAGTTCAAATTACAAGGGTGGAATATATTTCCACATATACAGCAATATAGAAATCCAAGTTACATTACAAGGCCTCTTCCCTTATAACAATGGGAAGGGCAAAATCAAAATTACAAAAGTACATAGATGAAAGAGAAATCTTCAAGGAACAGTCTTCTTCGTGAACTTTGAGATCACTGCTACTGCATCCATGCCTTGATCACAATTGGGAACCCAATGGGTGCATTGCATGTTTCCACTTGACCATGTGAACCCGAAGGAACACCCCTCGTGCAAGGAGTCGGTAAGAAAGAACGCTCGGCACAGACTCAAACATAAAGGACACATGTCACAAGACTCAAGCCCATGAAGAAGCATAATCATCAGCAGTAATATAAACAACTAACACAACTCCAATGGTACAAGTAAACAAGGGAAATAAAGGGCGTAAATAGGAGAGTTTCATCACATGACCTTCATGGATTCACCAGACTACCTATAATCTAGGCGCTGCCTTCATCTATGATTAACCAGACATCTTGTTTCAAGGTGTTGCCCCATAGGGTGACTCATGTGGAGTCGACTACCTTTCATGAAGACAAGGTAGCGACCTTACTGAGTAGGTCTTCCCACCCGTCATTAGCCTTAGGGAGCCCTAAAGGTAGGGGTGAGGTGTCAATTTTTATCTTGTTACATGATAACTAATCCCAACCCACTAAGTAAATTAAATTAGGTTTTCACTTGATTAAGGAAACTCTACCATGGGTGACCACTAGAACACTAGTCCCGAGGAGAGCCACTCTCCCCTATGGTTGCCCTGAAACCAAAACCAAACCAGGAGACAGGTACCACAATGCCCAAACCAAAGAAGCAGAACCATAGCAGGGTACCTCCCACTAACTCCCACATGGTAACACATGAACAATATAAATTCAACCATAGAAAACACTCACATATGGGTGATCCCACAATACTGGTTTATAATTTTTGCGCAAACTGGACATTGAACTATTTTTTTTAACTAAATCTTCACTTTCAGGCTCCTATAGCAACTAAATCGTGAGGAATTTGAAGATGATAAAAACTAGTGATTTGTGACATTTTGTCTATAGATTCTAAATATATTTTTTTCAATTTTTTTGGAATCATATTGCACTTATTTTTCCATCTCCTTCAAAAACTAGTTTTTTTTTTTTAAATGACATTTTTAAGGAGTGACGCTCACCGTATACAACATAATTTTTTTTGTATGAAGGATAAAATTATCTTTTTTGAATTTAGGTTTGTAACTAAAATATCTAGCACTTTCATTTGGTTTTATAGTGTTTTATTGAATATTTTTTCCTTAATCAAATTTCAAAGTCAAACCAATTACAATTCAGACATAGGCAGACCGTATATAGCATAAATTTTTCTGTACGTATCGAAATAAATTTTTCTTTTTAAATGGATCAAGGACATCAATACCCAACATGAACATATTTTTCAAAAATTTATTTTGATAATCTACTATTTTCCACATGTGCAGAATAGAGATCTTGATTTTTAGTGAAAAACCTATGTTTAATAAATCGAAAAAAATACATACATAATAAAGCCAAAAATATTAAAATAATATTCGTTGGATAGCTCATTCGGAGGACTGCCATTATCATTTCAAATAAATTTTAAATTAATTCATTTGATCCCCCAAAAGGTAAATCAAAAGTTATTTTTTATCAGCATTTTGATAGGTGTAAAGGAGACTTCATTGTAGGTATGGTTTAAAACTAGCGGGGTTCTATCCATGGGGGTTTGATCTAAGGTGGTTATATCAAACCCTCTTCAATTGGAATCCTTAAAATGAAACTTTTTAAGGCTTAAATCATTATATTTTCTTAAAATATGTGATTTCAGCAAAAATCAGAATGTCCCAAAAATTGTAAACCAACTTTGTGGGATCACCCATATTCCCTAACCTCTAGATAAATGCTAAGTCCACACCAAACATACTACAAACACCACATTCAATTTAAAATACACTTAGCAATATCTATCAGACATTTAATTCAAAAATTATCTGTCTCCATTAAATCATCATTACAATCAATTTAAATAAGATAAGGCATTTCCCTAATATTTCCATTTAAACAAAACCCCAATTTTAAATTTAAATATATTTTCCTACAATTAATTTATTCACAAATTAAATAACTATAACTATAACTTTGCTAGAAACTAATTTGAAGAGCAACAATGATAACTTTCATAATTAATAAACATAATAAAATATTATTTTAAAATTAACTTACTAACTTAATTTATCAAATCCAAAGTATAAATATTATTTATTAAATCCAAATTTTCAAATCTATTATATTTATGATTTCTAATTCATTCCCACAGCAATATCTAAGTTCTAATTTTCCTAACTAAATGAAATCTAAATTATAAATTAAGAAAATCACTTGCAACACAAAAATCAAATGAAGTCTTTAATTGACTAAGTACAAGAAAATCAGTTTTGAACTATATAATTAAATTTTTACAATGAATATGATTTTCCCATAATACAGTCAAACTAAAAAGATAAAGAAAACCAATTTCCAAATCACTGTCAAAATGCAATTATTTCTCTATTATTTAAACAAAATAAAAAGGGAAATCATTTATAGACAGAATATTAAATCCATTACATTTTCCTCTTTAAATTTTTTCTTTAACAATTTAACCAGATAAACTTTACATTAATTCTTCTTTCTTTTCAAAAATACATAGACATTTTTGCCAGCCTATACACCATATATATATATATATATATATATATATATATATATATATATATATATATATATATAATATACATGTATATGTACATATACATGTATATATACATATGTGTATATATATCCATATTGAAATAAATACATATTTTAAATTCAACTAATGCAACTGAGACTAAAATCTAACAGTAATCCAATATTTTATTTCCCAACAAATATATATACAATACATATATACATATATATATACACATATACACATATATATATAATTTATCATTAGTAACCACTTCAAATTTAAATCTGCCATGTAAATGAAAACATATATATATATTAATTATAATAAAACATTCGGATCTAAAAATAAACCACATCACATTATTACCGGCGGTGAAAACCAAATGCGCAGGTTTCAAACGAAGTGAGGAAACACACAAATGGGGGGGGAAGGGTAGTTGTATACAACTGACCCCCTCAACCAAGTCCCACGTAGCAAGGGTGTGGGGGAGGTGGTGGAGGCTCTGCCTCCACATCGCCCTCCCCAATATGGGGGTGGCGGTGGGAGACATCACCTCCCACAACCATCCCCGAAACAAAACAAGGCACAACCTTAAAATAAAACACGAATCTGCCCTCTAGTAAAAATTAAACATGGGTATTTCCCCATTACGTCGTACGGCGTTTGAAGCACAAGCTCAACAAAATATATATGTATATGTATATGTATATATATATGTATATGTATATGTATATGTATATGTATATATATATGTATATGTATATGTATATGTATATGTATATGTATATATATATATATGTATATATATATATATATATGTAAATATATTTTTTTCCATCCAGATTTAGAGAAAGACATTGTAGCAAAACTACGAATAAATTAAACAACAGAGGATTAAAATAATATCCTCAATAATATATATATTTACCCATCAAATCCTCCAGGAAATAATTACAATGAAATCACAAGGAAGACTCACGAATTTTTCCAGAAGACAATTTGGGGGAAAACGAACAAAAGATTTCCAGGCAAGAGGGGTTTCCAAAAAAAATTTACAACTGAGAAAGAAATCAACGATTTTCGAAGGGATACAAAGAGGGAAAGAAAATAAAGAAATCCCGAAACAAAATTTTACAATTGAGAAAGAAATCAACGATTTTCGAAGGGATACAAAGAGGGAAAGAAAATAAAGAAATCCCGAAACAGGTAAAACAAATTTACAGAGGAAGAGGAGAAACATTATGCCATTTTCTTTTTCATGAAAATAAAATAAAATTACAAAGATCTAATGAAAATACTGGAATTACTCGGAGTCCAATGCATGCCTAATTCGAGGATGAGTTTCACAAATCCAACCAAAGAGAATTCTTCAAAACAATGATACGAACACCCGCAATAGTGGATTCATTCAAAATCCCAATGCAAAAATAACCAACTTTCAATTTCAATGATCAAATCGATGAAACATTTTCAAAAAAACCATGATCCCACTGTAAATTTTTCATCAAAATTTCAATTGCAAACAATTTTCCATTCTTCCCAATTTCTTCCAACTTGCTTTTTTGAAAAATCAATAAATGGGAAATATATCTTTTTCCTTAAAAGCGAGTCAAAAATTGTCATATAATTTTTGGAAAATTTCCCATGCAAGAAAAACCATTAACTCATAATTATTGTCTCTTCCTAAATTTGGAAGAGAATCTTCCAAATTTAAGTTTGCACAATTAAATGCTTTTTTTTTAACTATTTTAAACTGTAATTAAATGAATTCATTCTCAACAAATAAAACTTATATTATAATATTTTTTGACAAATCCCCATTCTATAATATTTTAAACTTAAAACTTATTTAATAAAAAAAAATCACTTTTTATTTTAAACAAGGGAAAATATGATAATATTTCCCTAACTTACATTTCTTTTCGAAATAAAATTAAACTATAATAATTTATTCACCATTATTATTTAATTTTATTAATGTAATTAAAGAATCACTTAACATTATAACATAACAATAATTTACTAATGTGCATATTATTTTCCAAGGCATAATTATCATATGCAATTTAGGACATCTCATAGCTTAATATTTTGCATCATGAAACAACATTTAATTAAAGCAAAGAACACTAGATCAATCCATTAATATACTTGTAAAATTCATAAAATAAAATGATTAATTAACAATATTACCCACACAAACGCAAAATAGACATGACAAGAACATTCCCTAAACCGACTACTAATATAGGCAGGGGTACTTTCTTACCAACTCCCTAACCACATTAACCATTGGCTAGATAGGATGTGCTCAAAACCGACAGTGCGGGTGGAGTCGGCATTTGGTACCTACATTCCTGCATAACACAAAATGTCGAACAACATATATACATATATCTCATAATCAAACACATTGTAAAGGAGAGTTACGGTGAGGCAAGGCACTCATGAATGAGTGATGCCACCCCGTCCCCTTCACCCAATCAGAACAGTAAAGAAATATCTAAGCATCACATCACCAAAATATATCGACAAAGTAACATCATCATAACATGAGTATCTCACAAATAAGTCCATTTATCATAATCAAATGAGCATAATTGTCTGCCACGCCCAACACATGGTGGAAAATATGTCAAACAGAGTATCATGAATGCATCAGAACATAGTCAAAAAATCAACTAAAGAAAACACACACACACGAAAGAATTATTAGAATATCAGAACATGAAAGGCACTACAGATTGACTACTCTGATAATTTGCACCAGTTACCAAAATGAATTACATATGACTTGTCGTTTCTATCATTGCAACACATAGATAGGAAGTTCATTAGATGAATGTGAAGAGTAATTTTGTTTAAGGTGATCTTTAGGATGAGATATACATGGAATAACCACACGGGTTCGTTTAAGGTCCTTCATTTGTGTGTCATCTTCAGAAGTCTCCCTATGGAATAGAACATGCCCCTCGAGCTTGATATGCCAAGATGGACTCCTTACTTCTAAAGTGGGGTTCACTTGATGCCATCCTAGTCTTAGTTTTTATATTTTTCAGTAGAATGATACTCATACCTTCCTGGTTCTCTACATTAATGACCTGTTGATCACAGGAAGTCACTCATCCACCATTTGGGCAGTGAAAATCACCCTTCATCATCATTTTTTAATTTCAAACTTGGACTTGTTGCACTACTTCTTAGGGATTGGTATCACTTAGTCTTCCTTGAGTATCTCTCTTTCATAGCCTAAGTATGCACTTGATATTCTCCAAAGGTTTCACATGGTTGATTTTAATCTTGCGTCAACTCCATTCTTGTCAGGGGTCAAACTTGGGGCTAAGTGTTCTTCACCCTTGGTGGATGGCATTTTTTACTAACAATTTGTTGGTAGTCTCAACTATCTGACTCATACGAGGCCTAAATTTTTATATGTAGTATCATGGTCTCTCGATTCATGCAGAATCCACATGATATGCATTAGGAAGTAGCTAAGTAGATTCTTTACTACATTAAGGGTACTCATAATTATGGGATTCAGTATGTAGCTAGTGTGGATTTTGACTTGGTGGGACACACAAATTCAGATTAGGCAAGTGATTCTCAAGATCACAAGTCTACTTCAGGACATTACTTCTCCCTTGGTTCCAATTCAGTTTGTTGGTCGAGAAAGAAGCAGTTTTCCATTGCTCTTTCATCTAGAGAGGTTGAATATTGAGTGATTAATGCTACTACTGATGCCATCTTGCTTTAGAACATTCCCACTAAGTTTGGAATTCCCTTCTAGAATCCCATAATCATCTATTGTGACAACTAGAGTGTGATTCAGATCTCTCATAATCCAGTCCATCACCAATGGACCAAGCACATTGAGATCCACATGCACTACATTCAGGAGTTGATTCATTTAGAGATCATTGATCTCAAGTATTGCCTGACATTAGATCAGATTGCAAAAATCTTCACCAAACCCTTCACAAAGATAAATTTCCTTCATTTGTGAGCTTTCCTTGGGGTGTGGTTGGTGTCCTCTTTGGAGAATACTTATTCTTTCTCATATTCTCTCTCTATTATGGGTGGTGTTCTCTCTATTTGTGGGGGGCTTCTTCTTCTTTGGGGGATAACTTGGTATGTACATGGGTACCTAACATAGCCTCATTTTTAGGACCTGTCATGTTTTACATCCTCCTAAGCAGGTATTAGTGTAGGTTTTATTTTCTTGGTGGGATATTTATTTTCCCTTAGTTATAGCTTTTTCTACACTTTTATTAAGCTTTCTTAGGATAAAAAAATGATTTTATCATTTAACAACTAGGAGATAAGTGATGTGGTGTCCCCTTCCATAAAGGATGGAACACTTTCCACTTTTGGTGGAATTCTCCATTTTTGGTGGTTAATTCCTATTGGTTGGATTTTCCACCTCCATCCTCTCCTTAGTTCTATATAAAATCACTACCTAGCTTGTATTTTTATACTTTTTGCATACTCTTGCATCTTGGAAGCTCTTAATACAATTCTATCATCCTTACATTGCATAATCTCTCAGAGTTCTAGCTTGCATCATTTATGTTTTTCCAATTTATGTAACTTTGATTCTCTCTTAAAAAGTTCCTTGGGTTATTCAATCTATTTTAGATTTCTAACAAAGAATACTCCTAAAAATAATTCACTACTCGTAAATTCTATCTATCAAATTACAATGAGTTAATTCTACTTGGACTTTAAAGCTTTAAATTATAACCAAACATTAAAAGTGTTTCCCCATAATGAAAAATATATTGATATGTTACACAATGTAGGGATGATTATTCAACAATGGATTGCATTTATCATCACATTTCCTTTGGTTTTGGTTACATGTTGGAAGTTGATCCTTTGATTGATCAATTACACATTGTGAAATAAGGATTTCGCTATAATTATAGAGCTAGAAAAGTGTTTAATCTTCATTTCCTATTATCTTGCAATGGGTGGTTTCTTGTATTCTCTAAAGTACAAGGTCACAACTTATGAAGCTAACCCTTTAAAACTAAAATTATAGAGTTTTCTTTTAGTCTATCCTAAGGGAAATTCTAGTTTTTCAAAAAAACCACTTTTTGATGTTGGTTATTATGTATTTTCTTTATATGCCGATTTTTCCCCTATTTACATTAAAAAATAGCCAAGCATGAGGTTAAAACATAAATGATAAAACATAATTGTATTGGAATACATATCTTATTTTATCTTAAGTAATAATTCCTAAGGTACTCCTAATCCACATAAACAAGGTATAAGAAACAAGAAATTTAAGAGATATTTTTCTATTTCAAAAATGAGAAAATTGATGGATTTGTTAGGTATAATTAATAAATTATACTTTTCAACCTAATTTTTAGTTGATAATTGATAATAACTCCTCTAGGGGTACACTTGGGCTTGGGAGTACACTTTTGATATGATTTCCCTTTGAGAACTTGACTCATAAGTGGTTTTAGGTGTCATATATCACTTTTATACACATTTTCATGTTTAAATATTACTAATTAGACATCTAAGTAATGAGAGGGTGCCTAAGCTTCATGGAGCAATTTTTGGTTTTAATATCAATTTAAAATTTGATGCATGTCTTAGACAAAAAATTTAATTGAAGTGTCAAAAAGTGCATCTTTTCATTGTTATTTGACGATGTAAGATTGAAAATTGCCTACTTTGTGATTTCCTTTTTTGCACTCATTTTATTTATATTTTTTAGGAATTTTTTGATTGCTTTCCCTATCCTTGACCTAGTTTTTCTCTATCACCTTGTCCCCTTTTATATGTTTGTATTTTTTATTTTTTACATTCTTTTGTCTCCTTGTTCTAGGTGGTTTTCCCCTCCTCATAAGACCTCACACCTCTTTATATGTTATATTTTTGTCCTTTTAATCAAATTATTTATTGATGTCATATTCCATAAACCTCGTGCAATAACCACCTTGTAGCTTTTAAATTATAAATGTTCAAGGTTGATTTGGCTTGGTTGAGCCTATAGTCTCCCACCCAATACCTTTAATTATATTTTTTAAATTAAAAAACTTTTTTAAGTTGTCTTTCCAAATTAAAAAATTAAACCATAATTATTATTTTAATAACATTCAAATAAAATGTAAAATAAGACAAAAATTAATGAGCCCTATATATATATATATATATATATATATATATATATATATATATATATATATAATACGTTTAGGAATGAAACATGTAAAATTGACCACCTTTATACTTAACTTGACATAAAACAACCCAAATTATTAATATAGTTAATTAAGTGGTCAAGATGGAAATTCCAAGTGGCACAAGAATGATTAAACACATGATCAAATGATGACAAAGAAGAAAAAAATTACCAATAACAAGACAAGATAGTTGGCAAGGACATGCTACTTAACCCTTAATGAAGATAAATCATATTATAAATATACAACCAACACATATAGCACACTTAAAAACTCTATGCATGTGTGTTTTGTCTCTATCCAAATTAGTATGTTGTTTTGAAAACATCCTCCCCATGATGATCTCCCTCACCAATAATAAACCTCTTAGAGATTTAAATAATTCAATAGTAAACATGATACACATATAAAACCAATATCATATACATCATATATTGATATAAAAAATAAATATCTTAACATTAATTTTAGCTTGAGCCCTGGATTAGAAAAGAAGGTTGAACCCCAATGATAATAGGAAATAACCTACTAGAAGCAAGGATAATTTTCTTTGGATAGTGGTGAATTGTTTGGAAATAGGAACGTAGAATACTATTTATGGAACTTTCTAGTCAAAAAAGAAAAATCAAAGACCATTGTGCTCGATAAATCAACCCCCACCCCTTTTGTTAAAATTATGATGCCCACCATTTATTCTTCCTCCCCAAGGATCACCCAACCTACTCAATCTACCAAAATTGTGGACAAGGAAAAAGTTAAATGTTTCAAAGGTTCTTCAACCCCCATCCTCCTAGACCCAAGAAATCAAAAAAGACTTCTAGCTCCCTTCACCCTAGATACAAACCAAAATAGGACTATTATACCCAATTGTAATCTTAATATGGACCCATTTCAACAGTGCCAAACCCTACTAATCCCATGCCTTCTTCCAGCCCCACGATTGCTAAGAAAGATGAGAAATTAAAGAAATGTGTCGATCTCAAGGATAGGGTGGAGAAACTTTAAGAAAGCCTCCAATTGCACAATATTGTTATGAGATGGTTAACTAGAACAAAAAACATCAAAGTAGAGGATCTAAGAGATTGAATTGGAGGTCATCAAGCTCAATAAGGATTGGAAAAGCTCTCAATTTAACCAAGAGATTTGGGGGGAGGTAGAAATTTTAATGGCCACTTTCAAAAAATGTGAAGGCCTAGTGAAGAGTATCTCTAAAATTCATACAAATCAAGATGTGCTTAAGAAAAATCTTGCAAAGGTGATATTTTTTAGTAACGAGACCATAAAGAATTCAACTATGCCAGTTTGTATATTCTTCAATATAAACTCTAGAAAAATGAAAGGGAAACGATGGAAGGACCAACCAAGAGGATGAGGGCTCAAGCCACAAAGAAGAAAGAAAAATAAAATGATATTGAAGAAGACCCAAATGTTGTCACCTTCATCGAAAAAGCAGACTTCCTCAATAGAGAATGGAAAGTTGCCAATGAATTGCAGAATTTGGAAAACATCAACTAATTCATTATTTTTATTACTTTTCCTTTGTTGTCTTTTAGTTTTCTATTTATTTTTTTGGTTAGGATTAGTTTCTATTTTTTAAGTCTCATATCTCATAAGACTCTTTCCATCTACCTCTAGGTTATATTAAATTAAAAAATTCCAAGCCCTTTCAATCTCATTTCTTTGTCAATATTAAAAACATTAATTTTAGTTTTACTAATATTAACTAGTGTTGATCATATCCAAGTATCATATAATTAAAAATAGATGGGACGGTAAATAATTCTCATTAAGTGTTGAATAAAATCCAAAAATTATAATAAATCAAATATCAACAATTGTCCATGTCAAAATAGAATTATTACAAGTCAAAATATTATTTATTTGGATAGTCCAAAATGGGGTATTACATGACCCAATTTAATGAGTAAATATATAAAAAAGATGGTAGACAATCATGTAGTACCTAGGATTATGTAAGGTTGATTATTTAGTTATGTTCTCTATGGATATATCAAATCAATTATCTTTGATGATTCTAGATCTAGATTTATAATAATGAATTAGAGGATGTCCTTGAATATACTAACCTAGCATATAATTCACAAATTTTTTAACTCATAATGACCAGGAAGGTAACCATAGGAAAATGTAAATAAATTTGAATTTAAAACTTTAAGGTTAGCATCATTGCATGAAGAAATGGCATGGGTAAGTTCTAAACTCGCATATCTAAACTAGGGCAGTGAACAGTAGATTTAGTAGTTGAGTCTAGAATCTTGGGATTTTTGGAGTTATAATGAGGTTAGGATGAATTCATTTTCCAACTTCAGCATAAAAATACATTGAATTTTACATTAGTCAATGCATAAAGGACAACCTAGTTAAAATATACCTAAAAATAAGTAAAAAGAGCATGGGCATGAATTTTTTACCATTGTATGTTATATATGTATGGGTGAGTTTTATTTATAAGTGTGTGTGTATTTATACATATTATGTATATAACAAACACATATATTAATAGTAATAAATATACATGGATAGAAGTATATGTGTGTGCATATATGTATATATGTGTACATATATATAAGCATGTGTATGTATATGCATATAATATATATATATGCATGCACACACATATGTACACACACATACATACATAATTTTTAAATATGCATATATATGTATGTTATATTAAAATATATAGTTCATAGCATTCAAGTATATTAGAAGTAGATGAGGCATAATATCCTATGAGTGATAAGGTTTTCTAAAGGGGGTATTAGGTACCACCCAGTTTTCTTGAGAGTACTAGATGATAATAAACTACCACCTCCAACTAGGAGGTAGAGGTGCAATGGTGTTAGCATTTGCATAATAATGAATTAGAGATCAACTAGATGATCCAAAAAAAATTATATATAGGTAAGGAGGTAATCTCTTATGAACTGTAAAGAAGGAAATTTCCTAAGGAGTATGGAAGAAATGGATAAAGCTATAAAATAGATCCTTTAAATAGGGGTAGGAGGTGGAAATTCTCATAATAGATTATCCACGGAATTATATTCATGGTGTAAGTCATTGGGTCCCTAAGAGGTCAAGTAGGTCTCACAGGTGTTGAATTAAAATCCCACTTCCTCAACTTATATTTGGATTTGAAAATAACCAAAGGTGATAACATAAATATTATCTACATTGAATATAACATTAATTCTTGATCTCCAAAGATGAAAAATAACATTATCTCTTAAAAATATATAATTTGAAAATATAGGATGACCAAGGGATCATATTCTCAAACTATGAAATTATGTAAGAAAAAGAAAATGATGAAAGGGTGAAAAAAGGTCATGGATTGAATTCCAAGCAATATAGGACTAAATTCAATCCATGGCCTTGGGAAAGTCCAAAAAATATGCTTAAGGTATCACTTGTTTATTAAAAGTAGGACATCTCATACTAGTAATTTGTGTAATATTTTCATCTTAAGAGAGACCTCGGTAAACCAAACACCAAAATAAGTGAATTATTTTAGGACTATAAGTGAGTTATTTTAGGCTTTAGTCCATATTGCTAAATATTCCTAAGCTGCCAAAGTTAAGCCTAAGGGAAATAATTAATACCCCAATGATAATTGATCTTGTAGAGAGTCAAGGAAAAACAAATAAGAACCTTGTAAAATAATCTCGGTATAGAATTTTTAAAGGTGGTGTAGATATTAAAATACAAATATTTTAATCAAGAAATAGGTGATAGTAAACCTAATTTATAAATCATTACATCAAGAAAAATCTCAAAAATGCATAAACTAGAAGATAAGTCTAAATTAGACACTTTGAATTTTGGTAAAAGAATTGTCCAAGGGATCCAATCTCTTAAAGAGGATAAATTTATGATAATATTAATGCCTTTATGAAATAATAAATATCTTTGACAATTGGTGTTTTTGCATGGGCAATCTAGAACTATTAAGAATGAGAAAATACTATAGATTGTGGTCATTAAAAGAAATATTCATTTTGAAACCATATATGTATGTGCATACACATATGTATATCTATATATTATATAGATAGAAACACATGTATAAACATGTGTGTGTGTATTTATACATGTATATATACATATAGTTGTGCTACTATAAAATATTGTTAGTTGGTATGTGTGGTCTACCAAAACAAATGAAAATATAAAAAAGAGGTCCAAAAATCACCATCTAGTTAATCACATGCAATTATATTAGAATAAGGGAAGGAAAATCATTTTATGAGAGAAATTTAACCAACTCAATGGTTTGATAGAGAGAGGATTAGGGACCGCTCACTCATCATAAGAGTATTAGGCAACAAGAAGCACTACCACCTTGCGACTAAGAGGAAAATAAAAAAAATAGTTAGTGTTGACACCACCCTAAACTAGAGAAGAATGACTAGATGACCTAATAGCCTTCTCATTAGGAAATAATGCATAATACTTAGAATATTTAATATATTTCCTACATAGCCCCATGAGAGAAAATTATGCATGCAAGCTCACAAAATAACCATAACACAAAGATAAAATAGACAAGCCACAAAATAACACAAGATATACCCTAGGAAAACCCTCAAGAGAGAGAAAACCCAACCTCTAAAAGAATCCACACTCTATGCATTATTCAATAATAAAAGATTGCAATATATTTACAATGTTTTAATGAATACTTCTAAAATTCCAAGATCCTTTGATGAACTCTCAATGTTTCCAAGCATGTAGCTACACATCCCATGCAATGTTTCACATATTCACTCACAAGAGAAACTCAATACAATGACAACCCACACACCCAAGCAGCCTTAACCACTAAAAATATGCTTTATTTTATACTCAAGCTCACATAAACACAACCAATTGGTAAGATAAAACCATGTGCCTCAAAAACTATCAGTACACAAAAACATTGACCCCTCATTTACTTTTTGATACTAAGTTCTCACATTATTAAATATTTTCCCAATTAATTATTCTATGTCTCCCACATATAAAATAACTAGCCTAATGTTACATACAACTTTACAAGTGGACCCAAATAAATATCTAAAGTTTCTAAACACATCCTAAATGCACCACAACTAAATATTTATTTATTTTACATAATCAAAATTTTTCATGTTATGGAATTTCTATAACACCTATTTCTAAGAGTGTCCCACTTGTTGTATACATTGCATACGATTCAATCAATGAAATACATCATCATATCCATACATGAAACCACTGAATCTCCAGCACGCTTCTCATGCTCCATCAAGATAACTGCAATAAAACCAAGGTAACCACCATCTCAAGCAAGAACTCCTTGCATACTCCAACATGCCACCTATGGAAGAAAATGAACAAGATAAGGCGAAGATGCACCAATTCAAAGAACACAAGCATCAAATCCAAATGATAAAAAAGGCTCCAAGTTGTTTTCAAAGGTAAAAAACCCACATGACTAGAAATAGCACCCACAACATATGATAATACATCCAACCATCCATACCTCCTAGGTATCAACAACATCAACAAACTCATGCCAACAATATATACATGTAACCCATAAATTGCATGCACAAGCTCTCTATATAAAACCTATCAATGAAGGACATACACATCTAGAAACTCCCACTGCATGGTTAATATCAAATCTGAAAATAGATCAAGGCATATCAAGTCTACCAATCAACACTTAAACCAAGGCACATGGATAAAAATTGAAACCATGTAGTACCAAGAACAATCACAATGGTTCACACATGAAATGTACAAATATTTGCATACTCTCACAACATGTCACCATAATCCTCCCAAAGTATACAACCATGAGCCTCCAAGAAGAAGTCCAAAAAGAGAGATAAAACATGTAAATTATATCAGTTTCCTTCTACCAACACCTCAAAGTGCTAAGTTGTGTCAAGTATGATCTCCTTTACAACCCCAGATGGAAATCCTCAACAACACCCAATCATTCAATCTCATAGATCAAACAAAACATATGTATCAATTATTATCATAGAATGGAAAAAATATTTCCAATTCTACAAACCCTTGATCAAAGATGGAAAAACCAAGAAAAGAAATCCATTGTCTTTCAAAGAGAAACTTTAGTTCTTGACGAACAAGTGGCATGTTGTAAAATTTCTATGACTATTGGATGACCAGTAGTTGTTTCTGGTTTCTTTTTGGTTTCTTATTTTCATTGTTCTTTTATTTTTGTTGGTCTCTTTTATCTTTTGGTTTCTAGGTGTCTCACTTCTCATGAGCTCCCCTACATGGCCTCTATGGCTATTTTGTAATATGTATTGGCCCTTCCCATCTTTATCTTAATTATAATATATGTATCATTTAAAAATAACATGGATTTATCTCTAACAAGGAAGATCAAACTCAAAATATGCATTCCCAAAACCAAGAAATCAACCCAATAAGTTTATCCTATGATCCTCATAAATTACATCATAAAACTACACATATGCACAAGGATATAACCATTATTAACACCCCTCAAATTAATTATCCAAGACTAATAACTAAATCTCAAGATCCATATCTAGGAGAAGATAAATCATAAAGATAAATGTATCTAAAAATAGGATGGGTGATACCTATTAGAAGATAAATAACCAAGTAGGCTAAGAGTGGGGAATGAGAATGCTCCTCTAAGATACCCATCATAATGACTCACTCCAAGAAAAATCTCCTCTCAATTCTATCATTAACTCACATCCAAATGAAGGATCCTTGGTCTTTATGTTGAAACATACAAAGAGTAGTAACAGTCTCAACAAATGTCTCTTATCCCAAGAGAACCTAATGTAGGGGCATCAGGAGAATCATAGCATAAATTTTTTCAAATTTTTGTTTTTAGGATTTTTAGGGATTTTTTAGTCTAATAATGTCATTTGGGACCGTTTGGAGTCATTCTATACCATTTTAGAATGTTTTGGAGTCATAATGCAAAAGTTGTCAAAATTGTCAAAGTTGCAAAGCTGTCAAAATGTAACAAATCTTGTAAAAGTGTCATTAGTCTTAACAAAAGAAGTTATGGTCAGTTGTGAAGTTGAAATGTGATTTTAATGACACAAAATGATGATTTATGCATGAAGATCAAGGTTGGAAAATATTGGAATGAAAATTGGAATCAATTTGGAGCAAATTTTATGTGTTTTTCCTATAACAGTCTTGTTCTTTCACATGGTATGGATTTGTACAGAAAAAAATCAATCTGAAACTAATTTTCTAAGATTTTAATTTGTCTTATATTTCAGATTCAATTGGTTTGATCAATTTTCAATTTGATTTGTAGAAGTTATGAGTTTTTTTGTAAAAATTGTCAAAAACCCTACCTAGGGTTTCTAGTCAACTTGTTTCGAGCATATCTTGAAATTTGTACAATGAAAAATCATGAAATTTTTCTAGAAATTCTCTTTTTATATATTCTTTATTTTCTCAAATTTGTATACCTCTATATTTTGGTTTGATATGGTTTTTGATTAGCAAATCTACTCTTGACTATGCAATAGAATAGTCACAAGAGGGCAAAAAAGGGCAAGTTTGAATGTCATATTGCATATTTTGGCCTCTTGGTGATTGGAGAAGGTGTTTTGAATGTGTACCAAGGTCCTATAGACATTTTTCAATTATTATTTTATCCATTATAAGAATTTTGTGTCAATTTGATGTGACTGTCCTATTAGGACTGTACAAGGCAGTTTTGACCCTAGGTGCCTAAGAACATGTTTGAAGTGAATTTTTCAAGAAAGGATGAAGAATGGATGTAATGGAAGCCTTGTATCCCTATTTCAAGAATTTAGAATCCTTTAAAATTTCATTCCCTTGCATTTATATTGGCTGTCCTATGGGACTATTTGACAAGGCCTAGAGTATACTGTCCTAAGGAGATTGTCAAAAGGTAGTTTGTTGTGTCTAGTAGGATGCCAACATACATGAATGAGTTATTTCCCTCCGAGACACATTTGAAAAGTCTAATCATGGCATAGGAAGATCCAATTCAATAATTCCAAGAAGTCCTAAGACAAATCCATGACCAAGCGATTGAATGGTCAACTATGTTTGGAGTCCTGGAAGCCTTTAACCATTGTTGTTGTTGAAACCAAGTAAACCCTACCTCTGCATCAAAACCCCATCCTCACCCGAGTCTCCAAGTATCCATAATCACCTCCCAAATATCATTCCAAGATAAGATCCAAATGAAATGTTACACTATCATGAATCTCCCAAGGACATGATCAAATCCAAGTGAAGACTCCTTGGTCTTTCAGTTGAAACCTCCAAAGAGTAATAATTGTCTCAACAAATGTATCTAATCCCAAGAATTTTAGCCTCACCCAAGTCTCCAATTATCCATTAGCACTTCTAATATATCAATCCAAGCTAAGCTCCAAATTAAATGTCACACTATCATGAAGCTTCCAAGAATATGATCACATCCAAGTGAAGGATCATCGGTCTTCTTGTTTAAACCTCCAAAGAGTAGTAACTGTTTGAACAAGTGTCTTTAATCCCAAGATAACTCTAGCCTCACCCAGGTCTCCAAGTATCCATGATAACTTCCAACACATCAATCCAAGTTAAGCTCTAAATGCAATGCCACAATATCATAAATATCCCAAGAACATGACCAATGTACTCAATATCAAGAGAACCAACAAGATTTCTATCAAATCCCCAAGTGTAAAATCAAGAACCCATTCATGAAATTGTGATCTAACATCTCCTCCTAGGAGATCTCATGCACCAAAGCACGCATCCTAGTCTCAAGATAAAATGTATCATATCAAAACTCCAACTAGTATCCAAATTAAACCAAGAAAAAATACTAAACACCTCTAAGTCAAGGATCAACATCTCCAATCACCTAAAGATAACCATCCGCTAACAATAGAACTCAAAATGTAAAATCACACATACTACATAATAATTATAATCCAAGATTTTTTCCATGAAACCTAGCCATTGTAGAAGATCATCCATCACTAGTTCAATGAATACACATCACTACAAAAGGTCCCACTAAACTATGATACCATCTATCCATAGTAATATGAAAACAATATCCTAACCTAAAGATCCCCATGGTCCACACAAACAACTATAATTCTAATAACACCAAGGAACAACCAAGATATCCAAGCCAAGGAAATAAACCATCATTGCCAAAATCTCACACTAAATTGTGTGTCCAAGCTATCTATGAAATCATAATAAACATGATACAATTTCCAACAACCCATTATCCATGCACTCTAATCATTCATCCTCTCATCCCAATGTAACATATGAATGCACAAATGACCATAGACAAGGCCAACTAACAGATATTGTATCAACATTAAACCAACCTTGTGGATATAAATAATCCACATCTATTTCATCCCACTACAACCAAATGGATGGCCAACCCACACAACTACATAACTCATAGATCCAAAACAATAAAACATGAAAACTTGTCATCACTTTAGTAACCTAAAAAATGAGATATCAAAGAAGATAATCCTATATAGATCAAGACGCAAACACCAAATCAATCATAGATCTAATTTTCCAAACAAGTCCATAAATGACTAACCATAGTCAAGGAAAAAAACAAGCATCTAATAAATAAGAACAACCTCTTAACACTAACCACACCACCACCAATCAACCACATACATGATCATGTTGTGTCAATGCTCAAATGTACCTACATATCCAAGACACCATAATCATCACCATAATTGTACCTATACTCAACTCTCTCTATGCCAAGACTCCAATCCTACATACATGTCAATTCATATCCTCAAACCAGAAGACAACCTATGTGCATGTCACCATCAAAGTCCAAACTCTAAAAAATAATCATAAACATGTATCAAGAAGTACCAGGATATATGTCTCATTAAAACATTCATTCCCTCGAGGTTTCACCTCATGACTCATTTGTATGCTCATGAAATCATACCCTGAATCTTAGGCCTCTATAAGTGATCAAACAAGTACCAAATTCTCTTTGCACGCCAAACTGAAAATATACATGATGTATTATGCAGTACACTACAATTTCTCTCCAAAACCTATTTAAATTTGAGATTTTGATTTCGTATACAAAATTTATGACTAAAATCATGTTCTAGAGAAACATCTAACTTCATGGCCCCAAAAATTGAACCACTATGTAGTGCTTGGAAAGATATTTTTTTCAACTATTGGAATTCAAAAATTTGTTTGTCATCAACTATTAGAAGGCGAAAATCTAACACTATGGATGAAATTTATGCCTGTTTAGAAAAGGTTCTCCAATTTTCTTGGCAAGGGTGGTTGATAGGAAGATTGTGGGTTGTGCACCAATAGCTCACCAATGACACCCAAGTGGAGCATAGGTGGTGCACTAGTTGCAGACCTGAAGTGACCTTTAAAACTATTTCTATTTTAATTTTCAAATTTTTTATTTTAATATTGCTCATGTTGGGGACTGGTCCCCCATCGAATTGAGTCCTGAGAGCCGGGAGCCTAAGCCCATCAATCCAAGGGCCAATGTTGACTAATAATTCTAGTGGTGTACAACCAACTGGCTTGCCACGTTAGTATACTATTGATTAGAAAGGTCGTGGGGGGTCTATAGAATCCCCCAACACATTTTTTTTAATTTTTGAATAATTTTTTAATTTTTGCAAGTCAAAATTTTATTTTTCCACGTTTGTAGTCGACCTATACAACCATATGACCATACAGCTAAGGCTATGAGGGTAAAAGAATTGTATTTTTTATAGTGGCCAAAATAGGGAAATTTTTTTATCAATTTAGTAATCATGGATCCAATGGTGAGATATTTTTTGTCTCAAGATATCAAATGTGAAAATTGCCATACAAAACCCTCATATGAAGTATATCTAATAAACCCTATTTTTCCAATCATTCTTCAAACCTCATATCTACAATAAACCTGACATATATGCAAAACCCAAAACATTATTTGTACAAAATAACAACCTAAAAATGTGTTTCCTACCTTGAAACACCTCATATCTTTCTTGCATTTATATGGATTCAACTTTTCACTAGATCTACTCAAACAAGGGTTATACCAAACCTAAGATCTTAGACCTCCCACAACCATAATAGAGCCCTGATACCACTTATTAATAAATAATGCATGATACCCAGAATGTTTAATCCATTTCCTACATAACCCCATGAGAGAAAAACATGTATGCAAGATTATAGAATAATAATAATACAAAAATAAATATACAAGCCACAATATAACATAAGATATACCATAGTAAAACCTTCAAGAGGGGAAAAACCCAGCATCCAAAAACATCCACACTCTATATATTATTCAACAATAAAAAATCACAATGAGAGTTTCCATGAACACTTATGAAGTTCATCAATCTGCTCCAATGCACTCTCTATGTATTCAAGTATGTAACCACACATCTCATGTGATGCTTTGCATATGCACTCACAAGAGAAACTCAATATAATGACAACCAACTCAACTATCCAACCTTAACCATTAAACATGTGCTTGCTTTATAGACTCAATATCACACAAATACAACCAAGTGGTAAGGTAAAACCATATGCCTCAAAAACCATGAGTACACAAAACCATTGACCCCTCATTTACTTTTTGATACTAATTTTTCACATTATTAAATATTTTCTCAATTTATTATTATATATCTCCCACACATAAAATAAGTAACCTAATATTGCATACAAATTTACACCTAGACCCAAATAAATATCTAATGTAGATAAACACATCTCCTAGATGCACCATAATTAAATATTTATTTATTTTACATCATCAAAATTTTCTATGTTATGAAAGGTGTACAACACCTATTCCTAACAGTTCCAATTTGGTAAAGGGAAGCCCCTCAACTTAGGGGGAAAGAAGAAGCAAGTCCAATTGTGTAAATTTCTCCTCCCTATTGCGGTAGGGGGTGGAAAAAAATGATATGAATTATCCAAAGGATTTTTCTAATGGTGTAAGGCACACCACTAAGTATTTTAATAGACCTCCTAGATGTGTTTAAATTCTAACGACACTTTCTAAACTAGAAATTAGATTAGAAAATAAGAAAAAGTGAGAATATCGATACCCTAAAATACATAATTTATTCTTATGGGATATCCAAGGGGTTTTATCCCAAAATTGAGCAATTCTCTAAGAAAGTTTCTATGATGGAAGAGAAAAATAAGGAAACAAATCCAATTCCAATTTTAAGGTATCACGTGTGTTATATTTAGGACATATTGGATGAGAAATGTTGAGGTGCAAAATATTTTTACCTAACTTGGAGAACCTTTATAAACTAGATATCAAAATAAGTGATAAATTTTAGACTTTGGTTTGGATTTACAAATCTTTTTAAGCTGATAAATTAGGCTTGGGGGGGGAGAATTAAGACCCCAATGATCATTAATCTTCTAAAGAGAAAAGAAAAAATGGATAATAGAGTGCATTTTTTAAGCTCCATCTAAGGGGTTTGATTTCTTGAAGAAAAGATATTTATGATATTATGGATGCACCTTTATGAAAGAGTCAAAGAGAATTTATTTTTTATGCTTCTGTCATGGGAAAGCTATAACTATTAACAATGGGGGACCACTAGAGATTATGGTTGTTGATAGAAATATTCACTCTAAAACCATTCTTGATCCACTTGAGGAAATTATTAACCACCTCAAAGGCATCACAATACTCCTAGAAATAAAATATCCTTTTTACTTTAATTGTAACAAGGAGAGTATAAAATCCAATTTCTTGCAAGCATTATTATCATAAATCAAACTAGCCAAAATTTAATTCTTGAGGATAACTTTCCAAGTTTAGGATCCTCAATGGTATGGATCATCCACTTAACATAAATATATTTTTTATCTATGCACATCAATGATACCCATCCCACCTTTATCTCAAGGAATGCACAAAATATCCTAGGTAACTATATGGAACCCAAGTAGGTCTAAAAGTGGTCCAAAAAAACATGTTTATATGTGGCCTAAAAATCATAAACCAACATGTTAATTTTTATGATGACATGAATCTTTAAAAACCAACAAGACATGTTTAAAATAAAAATTCTAGCAATTAGTTCTCGTATCCAAGGAAAATCCTACCTATTAATCAACCTAAACCATCTGAATGTCTCCAATAGTATTCACTTATTTTTTAGTACTTTCCCATCTTTTGAAAAATTCTCGATCTTTTTTCTTTTCATACTTTAGTAAAACCATCACTTTCTCTATGTGGTGGTTACCAATTTTTTTCTATCTAAATAAATGTTGGCAAAAAAAGTGATGGTTTCATCATAGTGAGTTAGACACGTGATCTTTATCCAAAAAAAATAGTTACTTTTTTGTTTCTCCTTCAATTTCTCTCAATTTAGATATGTGACCGATGGATTAGTATGGGCCAACTACACTTGATCCATGAGGATACAAATCATATTTGAGCCACTAAACGTCAATCCCAATAGAGATCAATCAATAAAGACTAACCTAGGAATCTATTAAAACTTAACATACTAAACTATGAAATATTTTAAAACATCTATTCTAATCCATTGAAACTTATCCTATTAGAGGAGTGGTGTCACATTGATGTGGAATGGCCCTTTCCCAATCCCATGGATAAATGAGCTTGTTTCAATCAATTCTATTGAAGATAATCAACGAAATCGTTGATAAATGTGTGATGAAACATGATTTTAAGCTAAATGAACATGATGCAAGCTATTTTAACATGGTTTATGCTAAGATGATGGATATGGGTGAGTGCAAAGCTAATCTAAATGGATTTTATGCTAAAAATATTCAAACCCTAATTACCAAATAAGCTACATGAATGCATCTATGTTATCATGGAAGCCATTAATAGAAGCTAAGCTAATATGCAAGTAAAATTAAGGTAAAATGATGCAAATTATGAGTGAAAATGCAAGTGATGTTAACAACATAAGTTTGATGTTAAAAGATGGATCCATTTATCTCCCAATAGTGACCTATTTATAGGAGGACAAATGAGAACTAGAGGGTTGAGATCAAAAAGGTTAATCAATGGTCAAAAAGGAAGGAAGATGGAGGCATGGATCATGGATTCCCATCAAGGGTTGAAAATGCAAGATGATATTTAATCAAGGGCTTGCATTAATCCAAACAAACACACTTTCAAGACTTGCACAAGAAGTCTTGTAAGTTAACTTACACATGAAGTCTTGTAAGTTAACTTGCACATGAATTCTTGTAAGTTTTCTAAAAGGAAGAATATTCCTTAGAATATCCTCATGGGTGAGGAAAATTAGATATTTAGAAAATTAAAAGAAAGTTTTAATGATGTGCAAAAGGGGAAGGAATATTTCATGGGAATATTCCTTTTGGAGGAATGTGCAAAGGAGGAATATTCCCTTGCAAGTGGGAGGAATTGGATTTAATTGATAATTAAATAAGATTTTTTAATTATGCAAATTAGGGTAATTAGATGATATTCATTAAATAAATTATTTAATGAAAAGGGGGATAGTGATATGATATTTAATTAAATAACTTAGGATTATTTAATTAAATCAGAGGACAGGGGATTAAATTAAATAACTTGATGTATTTAATTTAATGTTAGCATGAAAAGGGATGAATTAACTTAATTAAATTAATTAGATTAATAGATGAAAATGATACAATTAATTAAATAGCTAGGCTAATTTAATCAATTAAGTGAAAAGATGATGGGTTTATGATGAAACGGTGTTAGTATACCTAATTCGAGTACATGATATCATTCAGGACATTTTTAAGTGTCTACAAGATCCAATTTTTATTTCTTCCTACCCTAATTACATTCTTGTACAAAATATTGAAAAAAAAAATCTAGAGGTGTAAGGATTTACAAGTTTAAGGATTGATAACTAGCAACCTAGACTCTACATTTTTTTGTTTGCACCATAACCAAACCAAACTAGTCATATCTCCCACTATCCTAACACTCAAATTTTATATCTTTTTTCAATATTGGATGCATTCCATGCCTAGTTACTCACAAGGAAGTGTATAAGATTTGATACTAAAGAATCAACCAGATTTTCTTCATATCTATAACATTCTATGCCATGCATGGATGTCTTTTTCTTTTTGAATTATCTTACTTAGAATGAATTTTATTATCTAGATTAGTGTTGAATTTATTTTAGTATATTTATTTTACTATTTGGATTAAAACATATTAATTTTAAATTTGTTTAAAAAAGATTAATTTAGTTCAATTTAGAAGTATGCATTAATTCTTCTATTCATAAAATTGAAAACCATAATCAATCTATTCATTGGTTTTTAAAATATTCAAACTTAGATCATTCTTGCATATGAACCAAACTTTTATCTATATTTGATTGGTTTTGAAAAAAATCCAACATAACAAACCAACTAACTGACATTTTATTTTTGAAAATCAATCTAGCAATTCAAAATAACACTTTCCAATTTTTTCAAGGTTAAAAATATATGCCATTTAAATTTTTTTCTAAAATATCTACTATTGATTATTTATCCCTTGTATTTGTTAAAGCTTTCGAAATTACTAGTTATATTTTCATAAAAACCCATTTAGATCATTACGTATTCATTTAGTGAAAAACAATTTAAAGACTTGCATGAACATGGACTTTCTATAAATTACATTTGTGTATAAAAATATAAATAATTCAAATCTTCATGTGACAAGCACGTAGGAATCATTCAATAATATAAAAAAAAATATTGCAAATAATCATTTAGTAAAAATCATACCACTGTGTTGTATCGTTGCATAAAATTATGACTAATTTTTAAATTATTGTCAAAAGTTGTAAAAGTGTCATATAGGAAAATGCATTTGTATGTACAAGTAATTTCATTCATTTAAAATATTCACATTTAAAAAATAAATATTATTTATGTGCATATTAGTGTAAAATTTACTTTAGTTGAATTAGAATAACTTTTATTTCTATATTAAAACATTATAAGGCTAGAAAAACAAAGCATCTCAACAATCAAAACCCACTTTTTCATACACATTCACAAACCCCTACAAAACCTAGACAATTTTCTTACATTGGGACAACTTAGTGCATGTGAATACAAGAGGATGTGAATAGTAGATTATATAATTTGATATTTTTATCTAACCCAATTCCTCCACTAATAGCAAACCAAATAAATGCTCTCAATTAGAAAGTAGAAGCCACAAAAGTAACCAACCTCCTATAGATCATATTGACCAAAGATGAAGGGATAATCATAGACTCTTATACTCAATCCTTAGCCACCTTAGACTCACTAACAAGACCTATAAAACCATCAATACAACCACATCCACATTAATTGTAGAATTAAATCTAATGATCACTTGATGAATTTCCTTGGCCTGATACCAAGAAGTTGCATGTGTTAGTTTTCTTTCAATAATTGATGAACCCAACATAAAAAAATCTCATTTTTTATTGGCCTTCATCTTTTCTCTATTTATTTTCACCACCTTCTCCTCTCTTTACAATTTGTCCAATTGTGCTCAGGATCCCATGAACATGTCCAAACTTTAGAGAACCAATGTGGGGATGATCCCCTAGATTAGAGATCATGATGCTCCCATAATAGATGATTGAGATGAAATATTTGACATGCATTTTTTAGTACCCAAGATTGTAAAACCCTTATATCAATTTTATAATCATTTTTGGCAAAGGGTTATTTACAAGGTAAAAATTGTAACATCTCCAATTATGGCATTTGATGTTAATATATTTTATATGATTAGTTGTTGATACAACAGTTTTCAACATGTATTTCAATTTGATTTCATTTTATAAATTATAGTATGTGATTTCAATTAATATTTATAGACATTGATTTAAATTATATGTTATTTATTTGTCTATTTTTCCTTAACGTAGGTATTGTTGATGGTCATTTATGATTGCAAGATAGTGAAGGGAATAGAAATAACCTCATTGATATTGTACAAGAAGGATGTGAAAGGATGGAAAATATAATTTAAAACACCTAAAATCACCATAAATCTAATATGTGGGTGTATTTAAGTGTTTTTATGTGATATTTTTATGTCATCATCTTATATTTTTTAGTCTTTGTTTTGTCCATGCTATGTGTTTAATCGTTGTCACCATGAAGATATTTGTTTGTTATTTTAATCTAATCCTAAAGCTAAACCAGTATATTCTTCCCATGCCTTTATCTTTTCATTCACTTGTACCTCAACCCAGTTGGAGATTTTGGACTTAAGTTTTTTTTTATAAGTCAAAATGGCACTAAGGGGGCCATACATAAATACATCTTAACAAATACAAAAATTGCATGTCTAGACAGGTCCTCTATCAAAAAGCAAAACATAGTTGTCAATCCAGCCTCTGTCTCGTTACACCCAAACGGCATACGAAAAATTCATCACCAGTAATTTATCGATGGAAAATTCACCACCACGAAAAATTCACTGCCAAATAAAACTCACCAACCAAACACCTTCAATCTTTGTCATCCATTCCCTCTCCCATGCTCACCTCTTCCCACACCTCGTCCATGGAAGATGGTGCTAGAAAATCCAGCACCCCTAGCCCCTGTTGGAAAGATTAATTGTCCCTGAGCCTATTGTTGCTTCACCTACCTATTAGGAGTTGTTTTTCCCTTTCCATTTTTGGGATCTTCATCCCTATAGCTTCTGACTACTCAGAATTGAATGAGGTAGAAATTTTTGAATTCCCAATTAATGCTGGTAGGTAATTTCGAATTTTAGAGGGTATTTGTGAAAGACAAAAGGAATGAAGGAAAATTTGTTATGTCAGTTGGAGAATTGGAAGAAGTCAGTTTTTGCATAAGCAAGTGATTTACAACAAGAAGAAAAGTTGCAGCAGCAACAAGGAATGTTCTTAGAACATTTTGCAGAGTGTTTGCAGTGAGCAGGATTGCTCCTAGTCGCTTTGTGTTTATCAGGAACAGTAGATAGTTCCAGTCGAGTTGTGACAATGAGCTCTAAGTAGCTCCTAGTTGTTTATGAACTGGTTGAGAAGTCTTTGATAGCTCCCGGAAAGTTGTAATAGGTAGTTCTTAGTTTGTTTTATGTATTGTTCATTTCCAGCATTTTGAATAGAAGAAGAAAATATTGCATGTCTCCTATTTTTTGTTATTCCGCATTTTTAGAGATTTGGGTATTTCTAGTTTAGCTTGAAATAAGAGCAGCATCTATGTGTTTTATTTTGGATTTAAAATTCTATCATGGTATCAGAGCCATAGGCCCCATTTCCTCATGAGTTAGGGCAGTTATTTTTTCTAAGTGTTAAGTTTTTTGTTGTAGGAGACATGGTTGGAGATGAAGCAAAGAGTTGGTAGTAGCCACCATCCTTTAATGGACAGAACTATGATGTTTGGGCCAAGAAGATGAAGACCATTATGGTTGCAAATGATCTGTGGGATTTTCTCATAAATGGGTTTGTGGATATCACTGACCCAGCTGCATTTGCAACTCTCACAAATAACCAAAAGACCCAGTTGAAGGAGCAAAGAAAGAAGGATGTAAAATCTTTGAGTTTGATCGAAGCAGCCTTGATAGAGGCCATTTTTCCCAGAATAGCAACAATTGAGTATGCAAAAGAAGCTTGGAAAATCCTCCAAACCGGATACAAAGGGATTGATAAATTCAGAGGTGTGAAGCTCTAGTTACTTTGAAGAGAGTTCGAAGTTATTGAAATGAAGGAAAGTGAATCTGTTTCAAATTTTCACACAAGGTTCTCTGGTTTGTTAAACCAGCTGAGAGAATATGGAGAAATGATAGAGGAGCAGAATATTGTTGAAAAAATCCTTAGATGTCTACCTATGAGGTATGATGCACTTGTCATTGCTATTGAAGAGGTGAAGGACCTCTCTACTTTGACAATGGATGAGTTAATGGGTTCTCTTCAAACCCATGAGCAGCGCCTAAAGAGGTCTACTACTTCTTCTCAAGAGCAAGGTTTCAAATCTCAGTCGAATGCAAGAGGAAGGGGGAGAGGTAGAAATGGCTCTTGAAGAGGTAGAGGCAGATCTGGACAAGGAAATGCTGGAAGAGAAAGCTCGGGATGAGAAAGCAGCCAAGAAGGAGCGAGCAACTCTCAAAACAACTCTCGAAGAGGCAAGAAGAACAACAGTTTGAGTGGGAGAAGTGACAAGAGCGACATTGAATGCTACTACTGTCATAATTTTGGTCATTATGCGAGTGAGTGCTGGAAAAAGCATGGTAATCAGCAAAAATAGAATGTTAATGTGGTTGATTCAAATGTAGTTGAAGGCAATCAGTCCACAACCTTCATCATATGCAATGTTGGTGAAGAAGGCAGCCCTGAAGTCTAGTATTTGGACAACGGTTGTAGGAACCACATGAGTGGTAATGAAAGTCTTTTTTCTTTCATTGATAAAAATGTTAAGTCTGAAATTAGAATGGGGAACAATGGAATAGTTCCAGTCAAAGAAAAAGGATCTATCATGATCCGCACCAAGTAAGGTGAGAATAAGGAGGTTCAAAATGTGTTTTTTGCACCAAGGTTAAAGCATAACCTCATGAGTGTTGGACAGCTGATCCAAAATGGATACAAAGTGTTGATGGAGAAGGGCCAATGTGTCATTTATGATAAGAATGAGAGGACGAAGGTGTTTGCAGAAGTTGCAAGGACAAAGAACCGGATGTTTCCATTGAAAATTGAGATGTGTTTCTCATCTCAGTCCATTTTTGCAGCTCTCATGGATGGAAAATGTACAGCAATACAACAAGCAGCCCTCAAGAGCACCATTGAAGACCCCTCCGAGTTATGGCATCTCAGGTATGGAAACTTAGGCTTTGTTGGTCTGAGTATTTTGTCCAAGAATAGAATGGTTGATGGTTTGCCTAGTAGAGCCTAATGTTAGATGTGAGGCTTGCATTTTGGGAAAGCAACATAGGCAGCCCTTTCAATCGGGCAACTCTACAAGGGCAAGAGCACCATTGGATTTGGTGCACACAGATTCGGTAGGCCCTATGCAAATCGTGTCTATTGGTAATAGCAGATATTTTATGACCTTCATTGATGATTTCAGCCATAGGACATGGGTTTATTTCTTGCAGCATAAGTCTGATGCATTTGATAAGTTTTTATTGTTTAAGGCCCAAGCTAAAAAGGAGAGTGTACACTTCATTAAATTCCTAAGATCGGATAGAGGAGGAGAGTATACCTCCAATTGTTTTGTGATTTTTTGCAGGAAAAATGGCATCAAGAAGGAGCTTATAGCTAGTTTTACTCCACAGCAAAATGGAGTGGCTGAAAGGAAGAATAGGACCATCATGGAGATGGCAAGGAGCATGATGAAAGCAAAGGGACTCCCAATTGAATATTGGGGAGAGGCTGTAGCAACAACTGTTTATTTGATTAATAGAATTCCAACAAAGGTGGTTTGTGACAAGATACCTCAAGAGTCATGGACAAAACGTAGATGGATGGCTGAGCACTTAAGAGTATTTGGTTGTGTGGCTTATGCACACATGCCTAAAGAAAAGAGGCAAAAATGGAATGATAAGGGAGAGAAGTGTATCTTCATAGGTTATTGTTCAGAGTCAAAAGCCTACAAGTTGTATAACCTAGTCAACAAGAAAATTGTTATCTATAGAGATGTGGAGTTTCTAGAAGATCAATCATGGGATGGAAAAGTCGCTCTCAATCGCTCCAAATCGCTCCTGATCGTTCCTGATGTTGAAGAAAAGGAATAGGAAGTACAAAATGATGATATAGTGGAGCTAGCAGTCGCTCTTGACAGATTTGGACAAGCTCCTGAAAATTTTAGAAATATCTCCCAATTAGTCATAATCTCTCCTGATCCAAACAGACAAAAAGGCAAGCAGCCACAAATAGCCAAAGAATGGGTCGCAGAGAGCTCCCGATAGCTCCCGATCGCACCAGAACCAACCTGTTCAACAGAACAACAACAGTGAGATTTCAGACCCTACTCTCACCTCCCTAATGCCAAGAAAGACCAAGATTCTAAGGGAGATCTACGAAGATGAAAGGTATGATGAATAATTTGATGAGAACATAAATTTAGCATTGTTTTCTCATAGTGATCCGATTTATTTTGAAGAAGTTGTGAAAGAGGATAAATGGTGTGAGGCCATGGATGAGGAGATAGATGCAATAGAGAGGAACAACACATGGGAGTTAGTTGATTTTCCTCCCAACAAGAAATTTATTGGGGTGAAATGGATCTACAAGACCAAGAGCAATGTTGAAGGAAGGATAGAGAGGCACAAGGCACGATTAGTGGTCAAGGGGTACAAATAGCAGTTTGGGGGAGATTATGATGAGACGTATGCCCCTATTGCAAGGATGGAGACCGTACAGGAAGTCATAGCAATTGCAGCCCAACACAAATGGAAGGTGTTTCAAATGGACGTGAAGTCTGCCTTCCTAAATGGAGTATTGAAAGAGGAAGTTTATGTGGAGCAGCCATTTGAATATGAAGTTCCAGGTGAAGAACACAAGGTGTATAGGCTAAAGAAGGCTCTTTATGGGTTGAAGCAAGCTCCATGGGCATGGTATAGCAGGATTGACTCATATTTGATGAGAAATGGCTTTAGAGAAAGTGACGATGAGCCCACTCTTTACATCAAGGCAGAAAATGGTAATATTTTAATTGTTGTCTTGTATGTAGATGATCTTGTTTTTACTAGGGATGATGATTCCCTCATTGCTGATTTTAAAGAGGCCATGAAAAGAGAATTTAAAATGATAGATTTAGGTCTCTTGAGTTATTTTATAGGCATAGAAGTAAAAAAAATGCATGATTGTATTTTTATCTCTCAAGAAAAATATGCAAATGAGATCTTGAAGAGATTTAGGATGCTTGAAAGCAAGCCTACCCCAACACCAACAGCCATAGGTCTAAAGTTGAGCAAGGAAGATTACAGCAGCAATATGGATCCGACTATGTATAAAATCTTGGTTGGAAGCTTGATGTATTTGATAGCAACTAGGCCAGATATAATGCATGGAGTGAGTCTTATTTCTAGATTTATAGAGACTCCAAGAGACACCCATTGGAAAGTGGGTAAGATAATCCTAAGGTATGTGAATGGTACCAAAGGATATGGTGTGTTGTACACAGCAGCAAAAGAGTATGGGCTGGTTGGATACACTGGCAGTGATTGGGAAGGAAGTTTGGATGATAGGAAGAGCACTTCAAGCTATGTGTTTCACTTGGGTTCGGGTGCTACCTCTTGGGCTTCCAAGAAGCAACCTATTGTTTCCCTATCAATAGTTGAAGCTGAGTATAGTAGAAAATGTAGCAGCATGTCAAGCTATTAGGCTGAGAAGAATCTTTGCTAATTTGAGAGAAGAACAAGAGGATGGAACAATGATCTTTTTTGACAATGTTTCATCGATATCCTTGATGAAAAACCATGTGTTTCATGGAAGAAGCAAGCACATTCAAATCAGGTATCATTTCATTCATGAATTGGTTGAAAATAATGAAATTAAAATGGAGTTTCGCAAGTTTGAGCAGCAGCTAGTAGACATATTCACCAAGCCATTGAGAAAAGATAACTTTGAGTGCCTAAGGAGCCCTTTGGGCATATTTGATTTGGACCAGGTTTGATCCTATTTTTTTGGCTCGGGACAAAAGGGGAGTGTTGGAAATATTAATTTTCCTTGAGCCTGCCATTGCTTCACCTACCTGTTAGGAGTTTTTTTTCCCTTGCCAGTTTTGGGATCTTCATCCCTACTGCTTCTGACTGCTGAGAATTGAATGAGGTAGAAATTTTTGAATTCCCAATTAATGCTGGTAGGTAATTTCGAATCTTAGAGGGAATATTTGTGAAAGACAAAAGGAATGAAGGCGGCTTTGTTCTGTCAGTTGGAGAATTGGAAGAAGTTAGTTTTTGTAGAAGCGAGTGATTTGCAGCAAGAAGAAAGGTTGCAGCAGCAACAGGGAATGTTCTTAGAAGATTTTTCAAAGTGTTTGCACTGAGCAAGATTTCTCCTAATCGCTTTGTGTTTTCCAGGAACAACAGATAGTTCCAGTCGAGTTGTGACAGTGAGCTCTAAGTAGCTCTTGATAGTTTATGAACTGGTTGAGCAGTCTTTGATAGCTCCCAGAAAGTTATAATAGGTAGTTCTTAGTTTGTTTTCTGTATTTTTCATTTCCATCATTTCAAATAGAAGAAGAAAATATTGCATGTCTCCTCTTGTTTGTTACTCCATATTTTTAGAGATTTGGGTATTTCCAATTTAGTTGGAAATAAGAGCAGCAGCTTTGTGTTTTGTTTTGGATTTAAAATTCAGTTAGCCCCACCACCATCTGAAAGAATCTTGTAATCTTTTTAAGCATAGCCACCATCCCCATCACCATTTGTTGCCTTGCATCTATTTCCTCCTTGATGCTCCACACAACGAAAGGGATCCAAGGGTCATTGTAGCTCATCATTGAAGTAGTCCATACTTCAACTAGGGGAAGGAAACCCAACCTTGACACTACCATGCCAAGAATTTCTCCAACCCCACACGCCAGCATGCCTTCACCATCCTCTGCATCAACCATTTTTCCACCATGTGGTCTTCCCTTTCCTGCAATATCCAAGATAAAAACATTGAAGCAACATTGTTGTTCACTCTATAATTGAAATTTTCGGCCAAAAAATGAACACCCAAAATCCCCTTCATCACCTCCATGGGCTCGGCATCACTTATATTAAAAATATTCCTCAAACATGGTCTGAGACCTTGCCTTTGAAATCCATGTTTGTCTTCGGCCTCCAAACATATCGTTGTCTCCATTTCTCGCACTTCATCAACCATTCTACTTTTGAATTTGATTTAAGCTACTTCACCGCCACTCTTTGCATTAAACCAACTGACAAACAATTAATTTTGCCACCCTTTCTCCCTTCCAATTGAAGTTTTTCACACGTGCATAATCTAAACACAATCGTCTTGACATTGAACTTTCATCTCTCCACTCATTTCGATGGCACGTTTTGACAAGCTACCGGCCTCCCCATTTCCTTTGTGAAAGATATGGGAGAGTATAGAGTCATCAAGGAGATTAATGTTCTCCCACATCCGCCTTATAAAACTTTGAATTTTCCAATTAGGTGTTATTTTATACTGATGGCATTGATGATAATGAGAGAGTCCCCTTCTAAGTGTATCTTGTGATATCCCATCCTCCTACACAATTCAAAACCCAAACATGTTGTGTGTACCTCTACTTCATTGTCCATTGCATTTAGAAGGGGTCTTGCCTCCTCCACTATGAATCCTATTATTCTCCTTGTGTGATCCCTTAGAATGCATCTAGCACCTAACAGCCCTAGGTTATCTCTAGAGGCACCATCTAAATTCACTTTAACCCATCCCTTGTCCAATGGATGCCACTTCACATCTTTCCTTAAATTTACAAGAGCAACCGTAGGCAGCCCATAAATGGAGGTTTTTAGACTTAAGTTATTATTCTTTAATGTTTTATCCAATATATAGCTTGAGAAAGATCTTTGAATAATTTATATTTGGATCTTGAGTGAACCTTTCCCTCACTCTAGTAAAAATGGAATTTAATATCCACCTTCCCAATATGTAACTTAACAAGGGTTTGTTTGGGGTTACCTTGGAATTTGTGTGGGGTTAAGGATTCCAAATAGATTTAGTTTCTTATTTTTTAATATTTTTCATGTGTTGTAGAGGGTGGAAAATTCAAAAGACATGTCAATTCAATAGTTCACCACTCCCTCTCTACCATTATGCATTCATGGCAGAGATTTTTTTTAATTTTTGTTTTTTTTAAAAGGAAATTTAAGGATAGTTTAGGGATTATAGATGTAATTTATTATAAATTATATAATATATTCTTGTCTTGTGTATGTGGGTCATCATTTGGAATTACCTACTATTGGATTTGGACTATTGGCCTAGTATTTTTAGTGTATGTCTCCCCCTATTTTCACCAATCTGTCTTAATTTTAATTAAGTATTAAATATCATTATGTTCTTTGGTTTATTTGAATACTACTTGTAAAAGTGTAAGATTATTTTGACTATACACCTTGAATAAATGGTTGAATCAATATCTTCTCATTACTTGATTAATATGATTGAAATCACCTTGCAACCTAAGCATTTTATGAGTTGATATATTTATGAGTATTTTTCGATTAGTCTTTGTAACTATGGGTCATGCTATTAAATATTATATTTAATAAGTCACTCAAGTTAAGTCTTCATATGATCTATTTAATTTTGAGGATGAGAAAGGAATTGTTATGGATGTGAAAATATTATGTGTTACAGATTTATTTATTTATTTATTTATTTATTTATTTATTTATTTATTTATTTGAAATGATTAAATCTATGGGGTATTTATGTAGAAAATCTATGTTTTTTCCCTTGAGTCCAAAAATTGAAAACAATGAAATGGTACAAGGAATATTTAAGGTTTAAGAACAATTATTAAGAAGTGGTCATAAGAGAGTATTATGCTTAAGATGATTTTCTTCATGGTAAGAAAGGTTTGAGAATTTTTTTCTTATGATTGGGATATTGTTAATATTTTTCTTGACTATGGTATTCATGGTTGTGTAAGGTTAGTAGCTACACTCAATAAGACTCTGTTTTTGTTGAATATCTTGTTGAATTGGAGTTATTCCTTGGAATTTGATTTCTGTTGTTCATGGGGGGTACTCATATGCTTTATTTTATTATTATTTTTGTTCCATAACTAGGATCCATTAGATAATGGATTAATACTTGCTTAGGGTCATGAATACATAGATGATACTCAAGAATGGATGTTCTTGTTATAATTATCAAGATATGTAGTTTTCTCTCTATGAAATGCACCTTAGTCTTGTTATTTAATTTGAGTGAACATTAAGTGGAGGAGTAATACCTTACCCACTAGGGTTATATTTCATTATTCGCTTTCAACTACCATACTTAGGTCATGATATGGTAGCTTTAGTATGGGAGTCTAGTCTAGATGGGATTCTAACTCCATGGAAAGGATTCCATCTTTATTTTATAAAATGGTGTTGATTTTATAAATGTACTATGATGATGATGATGATGAGTTATTCAATGAAGTATACTTCACTATTGTCTTAGGTGGGGGTAGGATGGTGGTTTATGGTTGATCTCATCTTACATAATATTGGTGTAGAGGCTCACCTTAGCCATAGAAGTTGTTGATATTTCATGAAGGGATAAATTCTATGAAGTGGTTATTTAGAGTTATCATTATCCTATCTCTATTATTCAAAAATTATAATCTTAAGTATTATGTGGTAAAACGGGATTGAAATAATTTTATAGAAATTACTATATTTTCACTATTATTTATATTGTATGCACTAAACTCAACTTCTAAGACTTAAGTTGTTTGACAAGCTCATTGATTTATTTTGATTGATCTAATTTATACATTTTAGAATCTTTTTGAATTGGAATTATTCCTTGGCATGTCGTTTTTGTTGTTCATGGGAGGTACTCGTACACTTTAATTAAAAAACTATTTTATTCCATAACTAGGATTCATTAAAGAATGGATTAATACTTGCTTAGGGTCATAAATCCCTAGATGCTACCCAAGAATGGATTTTTTTGTTATAACCATAAAGCTATGTAGTGTCATCTCTATGAAATCCACCTTGGTCTTCCTAGTTAATTTGATTCCTAAGTGTAGGTGTAATACCATATCCACTAGGGTTAGACTCCATTATTCTCTTTGATATGTCATACTTAGGTCATGAAATGGTAGCCTTATTGCAGGATTATAGGCTATATGGGATTTAAAATCCATGGAAAGGATATTCCATCTTTATTTTATAAAATGGTGCTAATTTTATAAATATACTATGATGATGATGAGCTATACAATGAAATATATTTCATTATTCTCTTAGGTGGGGATTGTATGGTGGTTTTTGGTTGATCTCATCTAACATAATATTGTTGTATAGTTTACCTTATCCATTGAAGTTGTTGATGTTGCATGTAGGAATTGATTCTATGAAGTTGGAGTTGCCATTATCCTATCTCTATTATTATAGAATTATAGTCTTAATTATTGTGGTAAAAGGGGATTGAAATAAACTATATTGTATGCAATGCACTCAAATTCTCATAATTAAGTTACTTGACTTGGCCAAGTTGATTTATTATTATTGATCTAATCCATACTCTATAGCAAGACATTAACACTTGTTAAATGTTGTAGCATCGTAAATTGTCATCCTTGACAATTTCACAATATGTTTTTCTCCCCCTAAGTAATTGAACCTAATTGAGCACCTAATTTCCTAAATTATGCATTCCATGGCCCGTTTTAAACAATTATCGACAATTTGTGAATAGAAAACAAATGCATTCATTTAATACTTTTCCCCCGACACCTTGATTCCCAAAAAATTGGGCTAGGACTTAGTCGCCCAAGGTGACTTAGTCCCCCTATTTTGGATCCAAATTCAAATATATCTATGTTGGCATTTTATTATTTGAAATTCAAATGTCCAAAGTTGGCTATCGAGATTTAATTTGCGGGAAATTAGAATAATTTCATATAAATACCTAGTTATTACATCATTTGAAAACTAACAAGAAACATCTAGAAATTATTGACAAAAAAAATTATGATCAAGAATTATCAAGAAAGTCAAGAGCAGCATTTCAAAGATTTATTGCAGCAATTCAAGATCCAAGCATCATTTCAAAGTGTATGTGATTTCATGTTTTCATGTTCATGTTTATGAAGACTAATCCTTGTGGGTCTCCAAACAATTCAATTAATTCAAGCAAGAAAGATTCAAACCTTGAGGAGATTTGTATGACTTCAGTCCTTCAAGAAATCCATTAAAGGGTGGTAAGTTGCATCACTTTGTTGATTCATCATTCCTTCTTATCATTTATCCATTTATCACTAACATTGTCATTATGGAAGTGGAAACACTAACACGGGGTTTGAATAAGGCAAGCCCCTAAATAGCACAACCTTTCCTCTCTTTGAATGTGTAGGTTTCAGATCTAAAGAAGAGTGGAGAAGGCTTGAAGATCAATTATTCAAATGATTGCATTCAAACCTTTCACCTTGACAACAAATGGAAACTCTATTATGGAATTATGTGACAATGATCTAACAATGCGACAAGTGGAAAACAAAAGCTCTAATCTAGCTCTTGAAGACTGCGAAAACATATCTGAATTTTTGTCAAAAGGACACTCTCACCTTGGGTGACTTAGTCCTCCATTTTCAGCCCTATATTCAAACCACAGGTGCAGATTACTCTACTCAATCCATTTCTATTGTCTGAATTTATTTGTGATTTTTTGTGTTTGTTGTATTTACATCAGAACAATAACTAGCATCATTATCCTAGTCATTGCATTTCATTTCATCCTTAAGTCCATTTCAAATTGTCAAGGGCAAGTTGACTCACCTTTCAGGTTGTAATTCAATTTTATGTCTTGTCCAAATCCATCAAACCCCAATTCACAATCATATCATTTTATCCCCCTAAAGAGTGCAAATCTCCAAAGGTGTTTCCCTTTTTTCTAAAAAACATTTTGGTGAACCCAACATGTTAACATTAGAGACCTTTTAAAGCAATGCATACTAGATCTATTTTTAATATTACATTGTTTTACATTGTTCATTTAAGCATCCATTTTTTTAGATCATAAAAGACATAAAAATTAAACAATTTGCATATCATATTGCATTTTAGATTGCAATAGGATTAATTTCAGTCATCTTAGGTCAGATCCACATTCCAAATGTACTTACAAATCTCCATTAGGCCATTTAAGTCTGTGTCGCCAAAAATTGCATACCTTGGCATTTTTCACTCATTTTGGCCTTTTTCACTAGATTTTGGCCTTGTTTACCTTGATTCAGCCTTGTAAGCTTGCATTTCAACACTAATCTAACAGTTTTTTTACTAAGGTTTTGTGAAGTTTGTAACACATTTCCTCACTTTTCTAAGACCCTTTCAACATAATTCACCTAAATAATACATTCTTCCACCTTCCTAAGCCTTAAAACAGAGTGTTGTAAACTGTTATCTTGCATTTTCATACTTATCTAGGCTTATCACCCCTAAATCAACCCTTTTCATATGCTAATTTTCCCTTTTAATACATTTTTAGTCCTGACCTAAGTGTGTTTTGGGAGGAAAATGTAATAGACTTTATTAAACATAAATCAATTCTTGACAATCATCAAAACTTGCCTAAGAGGACTAGGTCGCCACTTTGGGTGACCTAGTCCCTCTAAGTATAAAAATCAAATTTTAAATAAGATTCAATGGGAATCTTGCCTCCTGAACCCTAGGGTCAGCCTATTAGGTTTTATTTCGAGAAAATTAGGGTTTCACATGTACAAATAAGGGTTTTCACTCTCTAGCTCTCCATCATCAAGTAATCAAGCAACCAAGCAAGCACACAAGCATTAGGGTTTTCAAACCTCCTCCATTGAATTTGCTCATGCAATTTGTAGTCCATCAACAAAGGTTTGGTAAGCTACTCTATTGTATTATCATTCAACCTTACTTTCCTTTGTGCCTTTCTCATTTGGGTTTAATCACCAATCAAGGGGTTTGACTTAGGCAAACCCCTATATCCTAACCCTAACTATTTATAGTATTTGCATGTTTTTGCAGATCTTTTGTTGTAGGTTGGGTGAAGGACAAGGTGTTGCAAGAAGTAAAAACATCCCTCTCAAGTCAACTCCAAGTCTCAAGCCCTGGGAAGGACAAAAAGACAAGTTGCAGGTCACCTTTGGGACCTCCTGTCACAGATTGTTGCAAAAAAGGGGAACATCAACCGGGACTCACAAGACCAAATCCTGATTCCCCAAAAAACAACAAGAGGACTAGGTCACCCCTATTGGCGACATTTTCCATGTGCTAGGCCTGGAAAAGGGTTTATGTGTTTTTGGATTCCCAATTCCCCAAACCTGTGTCGAGAAATTTTTCCAGTTGGATGACTAGGTCACCCCAGTTGGCGTAAGTGTCCTTTTTCTCATATCACGCACTTTCCAAGAGCTTCTAGGAGCATTCAGTTGTCACATCATTTCTCCAGGTACATGCTTTATGTCCCGCTCTGTCAATTTCCAGAAAACACTCATTTAGGGAATATAGTTAGTTAGTTTGCATTAGTTTAGTTTTGCTTAATTTACATTTACATGTTCTTAGATTAGTTTCATTTTACTTTTAGTATCAGCCACACTTCACACACTTCAATAACCATCATCAAAATCCCTCCCCCTTTTCAATGAACTTCACCTTAAACATATCTACCTAGTTAGGCAAGAGAGGCATTCTCCCACCTAAGTGCTCTTAGGGTGCAAAACCCTAAGAGCCTAGCCAAGGAATCCTCTTGCCCTAGTAAGACATCATATGTTTTTGGCAGTTCATTTTGGTGAACCCGACCATTGACACTAGCTAGCTTTCTGGTTTTCTGCATTTCATCTTACAAAAATATCTTGCATTGCATTAAATTCTTGTATTGTTTGCATCCTAGGGTTAGTGATAAAAGTGCATTTAGTGAAATTTAATGGTAATTTTGCACATTGCATTGTATTTTTAATAAGAAAGCACAAAAAGTTTTTCATTTTTAGTTTTTGTTTGCACTTAAAAATTAAAAAAACCATCAAAATCAGCCAAAACTTTCCGAATTCACCCAAAATAGCACTATTAGGACTAAGTCACCATACTGGGTGACCTAGTCCTTCGGGTCTAATTTCTATCAAATTCTTAGAAATTTTCCAGTATTTTTTGCCTTTTAGCTCCCTAGTTTGGCCTTCATGTGTTTGGTTCCTAAATCTTGGTTATAGACCTTTTGTCACCTTTGCTCATATTTCCTTAAGGGTTTGTCTCTGAGGATTTAGTGTCCCTTTGCCAATACGGTTCTGAGAAGAAGTTCAAGGACCTATGGCATCTACTAACACCACCCTCATTGTAGATCTTGGCATCCCTCCAACTTCAACTCCTGGTGTGGTCAATGGTGCATTAGGCTGACACAATCCTTAATAACTCCTTGTGCCTAGATGATGCTACTACTGATAATACCCTCCCACATGATAAAATCTTCCACATTCATGTTGATCTCGTTGATTATGAGCATGAAATCAGCTTTGAACCCATCTCAAAGACTACCATCCTTGTCATGGAACTCCTACACTGTCTCATTGACCATGATAATGGCTTAAGTGTGATGAAGAAGATTGCAAAAATCTATGAGAAACATGCACCTAAGCCATCCCCATCCCCCACTCATAGGTCTAGCCATGAAGGACCTTCCACTCCTCTCTCTTCAACTATGGCTTCCATTCTGACCTATACCCCACCTAGTGTAACCACTACTATACAAATGATTATTAATGTTGTACCTCCTCCCCCCATCACCGCTAGCATCCCTAATTCTCTTGTGGCATCCCACCCTCTCACTTCTTCCATTGTTCCTCCTATCACTATTCCTACCACTTCTCCTTCCACCACTCTCACCCCCTCACATCTTTCACTTCCCCCTCATAGCACTTACAGTGACCCTTTCATCACCCAACTCTTTCACACCATCACTAATATACAACAACTCTCTTCCATTAGCCAAATCCAATCTAGCTCTCCCTCTCATTACGTTCATAGTAACCCATTCTCCCTTGACATCCTCCGCACTCCCTTGCCATAGGGAATAGATATCCCTCGGTTCGAAAAGTATGGTAGAAGGGGTGACCCTTCTAACCATGTCAATGCCTACACTGCTCTCTGTAGTGATTTTTCCCTTGATGATAGGTTGCTCACCAAATTATTCCCAAGAACTCTAAAAGATGCAACCTTAGATTGGTTCTCTTCTCTACCTAATAACTCCATTAGTTCGTTTAACGACTTAGTGGATGCTTTCATCAACCACTTTCAAGTGCACATGGCTTCGAAGAAAACTCTAGCCGACCTCATGAGATGTAAACAGGCTAATACCGAGAAGATCACTAACTTTATCTCTCGCTACCAAGCCCTTTATTCCTTGATTGATGTCCAGATCCCAGACACCCATCTGCAGAATATGTTTACCAAGAACCTCTTGATATCCCTTCAAGATAAACTTGCCCTCATGAAGTTCCCCTCCTTCATGCACCTATGTCAAGCACTTTGTGATTACCATAACTCTACTAGTAGTCGTGACTCATGGTCCACTACTAGTTGTGATGAAAAATCCGATAACTCTTCCCAACCCACTTCTCAACCTTTTTGCAAACCAAACAAAGGATTCTTTCAATTCAACCCTTCATCTTCCAAACCCCCACCTATTAATAACCAAGTGGTCATTGTTAAGTCATTTGTGCCCTTTAATTACGGGGATCCTAAGCGTACTTTCACACCCCTGCCTGATACCCTTCACAATACCATGACCCAACTACTCCAACAACATGATTTCTTTACCACCCGTCCATACACCTGATCCTAACAAACCATTACCTGCTTCCTACAATGTCACTGCTTATTGCTATTTTCATTGCCAAAACGGCCATGACACTGAATAGTGTAAGCATTTAAAGAACTTAGTGTAGGACCTCATTGATTCAGGACGTCTATCTATTGCCAATGTTAATGTTAAGAGAAACACATCAGTGGCACCCCCTAATCAAAACCTACATATTTTTACCAACCCCATACCTAATCATAACGTGTTGTTTGTCAAGTCAAGTGAAAATTCCACGCCTAATGTAATGAATTTCGATTCACAAGATTTACATCTTGCTTCTCTTCCACCGATAACCCATGTTTCACCTATTAATGATATGGTCGGTGCAATTGACGTTATCCATCGAAAGGGCCCAACCAAAGGACCTCTTTACATATCCTTCTCTACACATGATATACTATGAAACCTTCCTGATAGCCCTCTCTACATTGTTGGCCACATCTATGATAAGCCCACCAATGGGATACTCATAGATCTCGCATGTGGCGAGAATGTTATCGCCGAAGAGTTTCTTGTATTACATAATCTTGATCAAGATGTCTATAATCAACCTACTGCATGGGTCAAAACACACCATAGTTTTGCATGCCCGATGATCGGATCGATTGCCTTCCCCTTGCAAATAGGTCCTAAGACATTGGATGTTGCCTTTTCAATTATACCTCAATCAGACCAATTTCGCCTGCAACTTGGCCTTACATGGCTTCGTTCTACGAAAGCAATCCCATCCATCATTCATAAGTGTGTGAAGTTTCCTATCGACAATGACATATTTACTGTCCATCATAGTGGTTTCAGCCCATTATCCTCTAAGGGTAACTTTTCCTTGGATGTCTTTTGGCCTAAACCTATGGAACCTATCACTCCTAGAAAATACTTCTTATTTATTGCCTACCAAAAATTCAAAGCCAAAAAGATATCTGATATTTCTTTGTGCAACATACCTCCTTCTACCTTGGATTCACCCATCCTTGATGAAGCCATGTTGCCACCTAAATCAGATATGCCTAGCCAACCTACTCTTGAAACCTCTTCCACATCATCCAAGAGGCCTTGGGATCATAATAGTAATTCTATCCTCCCACCTCACACCAAACAAGTTCACAAAGACAAAGAGAAGGTGGATGAGCCACCCTTAGTGCCTTCCATTCCTCCCCTCGGGAAGGATAAGCAACCCATAGTGGACTAGCCCACTCCTTTACCTATGAACCTTGATCACAAAGCCAAACAGAATAAAGAGGCTAGGGCACATAGGCGTTGTCGTCCTGCCTTGACCAGTCAATCTCATGAGGAACACCAACCTAAAGAGCCTACCCCTCTTATTCCTAAGGCCATCCTCGTTGATCCTCCTCCTCCACCCCCGCAGCCAGATCCAATATCTCCGCCATCACCACCCATCTTACAAGCCACTACCGATATTGTCATTCATCCCACCATTTTCATCAATTTAGATGATGATGACAAGGAGAATGCCAAGATTGATGAAGAGGTACACCACACCTTGAATTCACTCTTTTCCCCTTCCATGAGCATTCATGGGAATTCTCCTCGAACAAGTGTTGATATGGACGCTAGTTCGGTAATCGTTGTTTTTCCTCTCGCTAGTCGCCCTCCCAAGTTTTACATTGAGCAATATTGGGAGGTTGATGACATGCTTGACGAGTGACGTACACTTGCCTAGCTATTGGTGTTTCCTTTTCTTTTTCTTTTTCTTTTGTCTATCCTATATTCCTGGTCTTGTTTGATGTTTGTGACATTCTTCTAGTTCTATCTCCTTTCTTCTATATGTTGTGCATTTTCTTTGCTTTTTGCCTTTCACCTTTTGTTTCTCCCTTCCTTTTGGGGATGACGCAAAGCATTAAGACCACTAGATCTCTTTCATGTTGACCCAAAAGGGAAACCTTCTTTTTCCTTTTGTTTCTCCTTTGCTCTTTGTTTTGACCTTTCATTTGGGGATGATGCAAGGTATTGAGACCGCAATGTCTCCTTCATGTTGACCCAAATGACCTCCTTTTTATTTCCTTTTCATGCCCTTCTTTCCTTTCCTTTGAGGATGATGCAAGGCATTGAGATTGCATGGTCTCCTTCATGTTGACTCAAATTCTAAGGCACCTTTGCTTTTGTCTTTTGTCTTTTGCTTTCTTTGGTCCTTTTTGGGGATGATGCAAAGTGTCGAGACATCCTATGTCTCCTCCATGTTGACCCAAAATGACTCTTATTTTTCATTTTATCTTCACTCTCTATGTGTCCTTCTCGTTCTATGTGTTTGAGGAGATGATGATAGTTTTGTGCTCTCTAAAATTTGTAGCAACGAACATATTGACCTCAAATACATAGATCCCTTGTGTGTTTGGTGTTTTCCATTTTGGGGGAATCTTTCCCCTCCTCTTTCACTTGCTTTCTTTTCACATGATGTAGCCTTTATTGGTCACTCATTGCTTTACAAGCTCTCATGTTCTCTTTGAATTGTGCCTTTCTCTACTTTAAAGTGATTTTTCACAAAGCAGTGTGTGGCAATCCCTTTAAAGTGGGGACATACGTTGGCACTATTCTAATTTGCATTTGTTTTCCTTTACCCGTGCTTCCTAGTGCAGCCTTCTTACTTCACTTGATAGGTTTCCTCACTTGGTGGATGACATTGGGTATAATGTATTTCATAAGTGTGACTCATCTCAGCATATTATATTCCTCTTAGTGGCCTGATGTGATGCACTGCATCCCCTAGGTTGTGAATCTTTTATACTTTGATCGGTCCTCTTTTGGAAACATTATACATAATTCTCCCTAAGTCTAAAGACCTCAAATGAATTAAACAAGACTCCTTCGAACACTTTCATTTTTCATGTCTTTTGCACCTTTTAACTTTTATTTTTTGCATGTTGCATCCTTTTTGTATTTGTACATTCATGGCCACCTTGCATAACACAACTTGCATGCCTGTAGATCCAGCTTGCACTTTTTCATGGATTTTAAGCATCCAAGGCTTTTCGTGTCTCATGAACCACACCCCTGTCCTTGTGGCACCTTATCAAAGTTGTCAAGCAGTACAACTTTGATATGGTTGAGTGAGAAGCCCAACTAGCAGCACGGATTTCCCCATATCAACCCTTTGTGTGTGTGAGCACATACCAACCAGGTGTATGTGTCCCTCACCACCTTTTGGCATTCTCACCCGGCGAACAACCAAAAATTTTGTTGGCCCAAAGTGAGTACCCTTTCCTTTTTTGGACAAACAGCCTAGATTTGATTCATAACTAGCTGGACAAACAATCGAAGCTTGATTCGACTTCTCTCCACCCTTTCACATCACTCCTTGCGTGATCTTTTGCACTTATGTTTACTTTGCCATGGGATCTTGATCCTGGGGGCTTGATCACCCCTCTTGATCATAGTCATCTCATCTTACTAGCATAAGTACACTAGATCCCGCTCAATGTGCATGGTTCAGCTACTTTAGTGTGAGTCTGAAGAACATTCATACTCTCACTAAAGTGGGGGCTTAATGTGTTACCAAAAAGTTCATACCTTGGCACTTTTCACTCATTTTTTTGCATTGTTCATTTAAGCATCCATTTTTGTAGATCATAAAAGACGTAAAAATTCAATAATTTGCATATCATATTGTATTTTAGGTTGCAATAGGGTTAATTTCAATCATCTTAGGTCAAATCCACATTCCAAATGTACTAACAAATCTTCATTAGTTCATTTAAGTCTGTGTCGCCAAAAAGTGCATACCTTGGCACTTTTCACTCATTTTGGCCCTTTTTACTAGATTTTGGCCTTGTTTACCTTGATTCAGCCTTGTAAGCTTGCATTTCAACACTAATCTAATAGTGTTTTACTAAGGTGTTATGAAGTTTTGTAACACATTTCCTCACTTTTCTAAGACCCTTTCAACATAATTCACCTAAATAATACATTCTTCCACCTTCCTAAGCCTTAAAACAGAGTGTCGTAAAGTGTTGTCTTGCATTTTCACACTTATCTAGGCTTATCACCCCTAAATCAACCCTTTTCATATGCTAATTTTCCCTTTCAATATATTTTTAGTCCTGACCTAAGTGTGTTTCGGGAGGCAAATATAATAGACTTCATTAAACATAAATCAATTCCTGACAATCATCAAAACTTGCCTAGGAGGACTAGGTCGCCACTTTGGGTGACCAAGTCCCTCTAAGTATAAAAATCAAATTTTAAATAAGATTCAATGGGAATCTTGCCTCCTGAACCCTAGGGTCGGCCTATTAGGTTGTATTTTAGGAAAATTAGGGTTTCACATGTACAAATAAGGGCTTTCACCTTCATTTTTCCTCTCCCATAGTTCATTTTTGCTCTCTTAGTTCACTTTCACTCTCTAGCTCTCCATCATCAAGTAATCAAGCAACCAAGCAAGCACACAAGCATTAGGGTTTTTAGATCTCCTCCATTGAAGTTGCTCATGCAAGTTCTAGTCCATCAACAAAGGTTTGGTAAGCTACTCTATTGTATTATCATTCAACCTTGCTTTCCTTTGTGCCTTTCTCATTTGGGTTTAATCACCAATCAAGGGGTTGACTTAGGAAAACCCCTATATCCTAACCCTAACTATTTATGGTCTTTGCATGTGTTTTTAGATCTTTTGTTGCAATTTAGGTAAGGGACAAGGTGTTGCAAGAAGTACAAACATCCCTCTCAAGTCAACTCCAAGTCTCAAGCCCTAGGAAGGACAAAAAGACAAGTTACAGGTCACTTTCAGGACCTCCTGTCACGGATTGCTGTAGAAAAGGGGAACATCAATTGGGACCCACAAGACCAAATCTTGATTCCTCGAAAATCCATTAGAGGACTAGGTCGCCCCTATTGGTGACCTTGTCCCTATGCTAGGCCCGGAAAAGGGTTTCTGTGTTTTTGGATACCCAGTGCCTCGAAACCTATGTCGAGAAAGTTTTCCAGTTCGAGGACTAGGTCACCCCAATTGGCATAAGTGTCCTTTTGCTCAAATCAGGCACTTTCTAGGATCTTCCGGGAGCATTCAGTTGTCACATCATTTCTCCAGGTACACACTTTTTGTCCCACTCTGTCAATTTCTAGAAAACACTCATTTAGGGCATATAGTTAGTTAGTTTTCATCAGTTTAGTTTTGCTTCATTTACATTTACATGTTCTTAGATTAGTTTCATTTTACTTTTAGTATCAATCACACTTCACACACTTCCACAACCATCATCAAAATCCCTCCCCCTTTTGAATGAACTTCGCCTTAAACATATATACCTAGTTAGGCAAGAGAGTCATTCTCCCACCTAAGTTCTCTTAGGGTGCAAAACCCTAAGAGCCTAGCTAGGGAATCCTCTTGCCCTGGTAAGACATCATATGTTTTTGGCGGTTCAAAGTGTGAAATCAAATTTGAAGGTGTTCATTGTATACATTTAGGTATATTTCATATAGCTCAAAAAAGTGAAAAAGTGCATTATTTTGTTTCAAATTGCATCAAAATCGTCATTTTCAGATTTAGCATCTTAGAATAAGTCAATTGCTACATTATAGATCTAGAACTTTGCATTCACAATTGTCATTTATTGTTCAAACATTTTCAAGATTGTTGGACACTTGCATTTTGAATTACATTGTCATAAATTGAGCGAATTCTGGAAAAATATTCATTGTCAAACCTGTTTTGCACATAGACCTAGAAGCCTTAAGCAGCATCCTAAATAGTCAAAATTTTAATTTTGCAAAACCTTGTCTAGGACATAGTCAGCCTGGGTGACTTAGTCTTGCAAATTTTGGCTCAAATTTTGCTCAGATCTATGTTTTGTGTTCTCTATCTATTTTTGTTTTTTTATTTATGCTTTTGAGTGTTTATTGTGACTATTTGACAGATTAGTGTTCATTGGGAGCACACTCAGTGTCTTGAAACTCGCATGAGCTTCATGACCTACTGTCCTATTGCCAATACTTTAGGGAAATGTAATTTTACACTTATGGTATCCTGTGTTTTTGTTACATCCATTGTGGATCTTGAGTCTTCCAACTCTTTCGCACAAGGTATTATCAATACCATACCCATTTTGGACTCTATCCCTATAATATTACCATACCAATGATAAATTTTCAATCAACCATTTGTATGGATGTTGAGACTGTTGTTGCACATGTTCCTGAAAACAAACTAAAACAATTAGACAAAGACTTAGAGGGATTGCAAGACTATTTAAGCAATGAATCCTTAGCAAGACAAATAGTGCCTATAATGAACAACTTAAGGAAATTGATCAATGAAACTCAAGGATTAGAGGTTTTGCATAGTCTAGCCCACATTATGGATGTCAATATTCCTACGATGGCTAGTTGCACCCAAGATTTGGGATACACTCAAAGCAAAGGAGGAAGCCAAATATCCCTCCCCCCACAACCATAGCCTTTATCCCTACATTCACAAACCCAACTATAGCTATAAAGATACAACAAAACAATGGCATAGCCTCAAGCTTAGGTATTTCCACTATAATTCCTTATAGTTTTGTGTCCTCACATGTTACACTCAATTTTTGTCACCTCTCATAAATTTGCAACATAGTAGTCCACCAAGAACATACACAATCCCACCATATTCACCACATTCCCAAAACATGTCAAGTAATGATTCAGTAATAAATCAACTATTGCAAAATGTAACCTCACTTCAACATAAAATTTCAACATTGAACCAAAATCAAAACAGAAAACCATCACAATATGTCAAAAGGAGCCCATTGTCACTTGAAATCTTAAAGACACCTATGCCACAAAACATAGAGATTCCTATATTTCACAAGTACAATGGTAAAGGGGATCCTAATAGTCATATGTTAGATTATACGAAATTATGTAGTGTTTTCATCTTTGAGGATAAGCTTTTAGATAAACTCTTTCCTAGGTCATTGAAATACATGGCCTTGGAATGGTTTTTTCTCATTGCCAAACAACTTGATACATTGATTCAATGAACTTGTTGATGCATTCATCCAATACTTCCAAGAAAATATTGGTCTTGAAATTACATTAACATATTTAGTGAGATGCAAACAAGGAAAACATGAAAAAGTAATAGACTTCATAGGGTGATATCAGTTAATCTACTCACAAATCAATTATGCTCTTCTTGATGCTGATGTTTAAAGAGTGTTCATTAGAAATTGGGAACCTACCATTAGGGATAAGATTTTGTTAATGAAATATTTATCCTTCACACATTTGTGTACAAATCTCTATGATTATCAAAATTCGGTTAGTCAGTATGAAAAGGCCTCTTCATTGACTTCTTTTGAGCGCTCTGAATCCATACTCCAAAACAAGAACTTTATCAAGATAATTACACCTCAAACAACCAACCACATTGAACCACAAGTAGCAGCCATAAGTTCAACTCCATACCAATTTAGATCGAGAGATAGACAATTCATCGCCCAATTTCCAGATACCCTTCACTCAATTATGCTGCAAATGTTAAGCAAGAACTTAATCCAATTACCTCCAATCAGACTCGTGGACACAACCAAACTTGTATCTCCAAACTTCAACCCAAAATCATTTTGTCAATATCATCGTACACATGGACATGATATAGAATGATACATGTGTCTTAAACATCAAGTACAAGACCTCATTGATTCTAATCACATCTAGTTAGCCGATGTGAATGATAAAGGAAACAAGTATTTCGCTCCACCTAACCAAAACTTACAAATATTCGCCAATCCAATGCCAAACCATTCATCCAACTTTGTGCAAGCTTGTGATGTTAAGAATGATAAGAATGATGATATGAATGATGATAAGAATGATGATGAGGATGGTCTAGAAAATATGGTCACTCTCATAGATGTTCAACCTCGTAAGGGCCAAACCATTTTGTTACTCTATATTTCTTTCACCCATATTGATGCATCCGTACATGTGCTTGATGGTCTTCTCTATATCGTTGGTCATATCAATGACAAACCCACACAAGGAATACTCATTGATCCCATGTGTTTAGAGAATGTGATCACTAAGGAATTCTTGTATGTGCATGAGCTTTATCAAGATGAACAATTGAAAGAATGGTTGAAAAATTATGATGGTTTTTCTCGCCCTACAATAGGTTTGATCACTCTTCCTCTTAAAGTTGGACCGAAACAATTAGATGTACCATTATCTATCATCCCGATGTCAGACCAATTCTATGTGAAGTGAGGCTACCCATGGCTACGCTCCATGAATGTCATCCCATCGATTATTCACAAGTGCATAAAGTTCCCTTCCGAAGATCAAATATACATAGTGCATCATAATGGGTTTAATCCTTTGTCTTCCCATGGAAACTTTTCCTTGGATTACTATGACCTCAACCTATGGAACCTTTCAAACCTCGTGAATATTTCTTTTTCAGATCATATCAAAAATTTAAGGCAAAATCACATAGAAAAACTATCCCTTAGCAACATCCCACCTAAGAATGATAGGTCTATGGTTGTTCCTCCTCCCCCACCAGTTGTGGATGAACCAATGCTCGAAGTAAGGGCCCTTCCAAATAACTAAGGAAAATATGTTGCAATTCCTCCACCCATATCATATAAAATACTAAGAGACAATCGCATGATTCCTTTTGTACCTCTGAAAATAAAGCAAGTGTATAGACCTAAAGAGATAGTGGTTTCCCAACCCTCAGTGATCCCTTTCGTTCCTCCCCTAAGGGAAGAAAAGAGGCCAATGGTTGAGAAACTCGCCCTTACACATTCACAAATTGAAAACCACACAAGAAGAAACAAAAATTCTAAAGAGTGTAAGAAAATATGTCATGCTCTTTCCCGTTAGTTGGAAGAAAATAATAAAACATTACCTAACAATCAAACACCTATGCAAACAAATCAAGAAGAATTACAACATTCACCAAAACAAGAAATTGAACAAGAACATACAATTGGCATTATCATTAAACCTCCCATGGTGATAAATTTGGATGATGAAGATGAAATTGATAAAATTGATAAACAAGTGTATGATGAGCTTAATTTATTGTTTTCAAAGTCTATGAACTAAGATGGGGGGAACCGTGTTGATCCTCCTGATGAGATTGATGCACCACATGTTTAACCTAGTGGTGTTCCTAGTACGACACTTGTTGTATTCCCTTTGGCTAGTTTTTTGCCTTTTGTATATGATGAGTAAGATTGGAATGTGAACGACCTTCTTTAGATCGGCTCGCATGTGCGGTACTACTCCTTTATGTTTGTCTTATGTGTTCTTTATGTTTTCTTGCATGTGATGTGATCTCTTGTGTTGTGTTGCTTGGTGTGTCTTAATGTTTGTGAGTTTTATTTGGATGACCCTTGTTGCTTCGTTGGTGCAAGGATACAAAGGAAATGAATCTGTCATGGCATTCTTCTATTTGTATCTTCGTTCTTCTCTATTCCATAAACATTTTTTGTTGTCTTGTGTTTTCCTTTTGGGGACAATGCAAGGCATTGATACATTTAGGTATCTGCCATGTTGACCCAAAAAAATTTCATTATCTCTATGTTTCATTCTTTTATTGTGTTCATTGTTCCACGAGTATTTGGAGAATGATGTCAATTCTAAGCTTTATTATATCATTGTAGAAAAGACGTATACTAACTGTGGATCCGTGGATCCCTTCTGTGTTCATATTTTGTGTTGATTGTGGCATTACATTTGGGGATAACCCCTTATCATGACATAGATTTATTTGGAAACATATCATTGGCATAGGGCTTTCCAAATAAGCTCTCATATCTTATCACATGGAATTTATCATTTTTCTACCTTAAAGCAATTGCTCACAGCATGGTGTTTTGCAATTTATTTAAGGTGGGGGCATACATTGGCATTATTTTTTTTACTTAGTTCACACACATTGGACTTAGTGGGCTGTTGACATTGGCATTTTTGCTTCACTTTGTTCACACATGTTGAGCTTGGTGACGCATTGGCATAGCATTTTTGTAGCACCTTATCAGAGTTATCAAAGAGTATAATTCTTGGTATAGTTATGAGTACACACCTAGTGAATATCAAAATTCACTAGTCCTTGTGTGTTTCTCATTTTGCTACTTTGTCTTGGGGGCTCACCTAGAGAATATCGGACTTCACAAGCCCGTGTTGCCTTTTGTTTTTGATTCATCTAGCAAATATCAGACTGTTAATTTGTGAGTCATGAACGCCTTTGGTGTGGATCCTACCATAACACAGTTTGCTAGTTCGTGATTATCCATACCCTCCTTTTGTATTTTTCTTTGACATTGTGAATGTGTATTCTTTTCTGCTCATGTTGGTTTTCCATGGGATCTTCGATCCTGGGGGCTTGTGTGCTCCCCCTTGATCCTTTGTCATCCTACTCTTTAACATTTGGGCAATTAGACCCTCTTGACGTATTTTTCTACTTTAGTGTGAGTCTAAGCGCAAATTCATACTCTCACTAAAGTGGGGGCTAAATGTAGCATCGTAAATTGTCACCCTTGACAATTTCACACTATGTTTTTCTCCCCCCTAAGTAATTGGACCTAATTGAGCACCTAATTTCCTAAATTATGTATTCCATGGCCCATTTTAAACAATTACAGACAATTTGCAAACGGAAAACAAATGCATTCATTAATACTTTGCCCTCAAATGTCCAAAGTTAGCTATCAGGATTTAATTTGCAAGAAATTAGAATAATTGCATATAAATGCGTAGTTATTGCATTATTTGAAAACTAACAAGAGACATCTAGAAATTATTGGCAAAATATTTATGATCAAGCATTATCAAGCAAGTCAAGAGCAACATTTCAGAGATCCATTGCAGCAATTCAAGATCCAAGCATCATGTCAAAATGTGTATGAGTTCATGTTTGTGAAGACTAATCCTTGTAGGTCTCCAAGCACTTCAAGCAAGCAAGATCCAAACCTTGATATTTGTATGACCTCAATCCCTCAAGGAAGCCATTGAAGGGTGGTGAGTTGCAGCACTTTGTTGATTCATCATTCCTTCTTATCATTTATCCAATTATCATTGGCATTGCCATTGTGGAAGTGGAAACACTAACATGGGGTTTGACTAAGGCAAGCCCCTAAATAGCACAACCTTTCCTCTCTTTGAATGTGCAAGTTTCAAATTTGAAGAAGAGTGGAGACTTGAATATCAATTATTCATTGGTACATTCAAACCCTACACCTTAACAACAAACGAAAAATCAGTTACAGAATTATTTGGCAGTGTAACAAGCAGAAAACAAAATCTCTTATCTACCTCCTAAGGATTGTGAAAATAAATCTGAATTTCAGTCAAAAGGACACTATCACCCTGAGCAACTGAGTCCTCCATTTTCAGCCCCATATTCAAACCATGAGTGCACAATACTCTGCTTAGTCCATTTCTACTATCCGTTGTGATTTTTTGTGTTTGTTGTATTTGCATCAAAACAGTAATTTGCATCATTAGCCTAGTCATTGCATTGCATTTCATCCTTACGTCCATTTTAAATTTTGTCAAGGGCAGGTTGACTCACCTTTTAGGTTGTAAGTCAATCATATATCTTGTCCAAATCCATCAAACACCCATTCACAATCATATCATTCCATCCCCCCTTCTTAATGATGAATAGAAAAAGGTGTCAAACCCTAAAGAGTGCAAATCTCCAAAGGTATTTCCCTTTTTCTACAAAGCAAATGTAAATATTATTATATTAGTATACATATGTTGATAAAGGTATTGGGTCAAGTAATATTTGCATCAATGTTTTCTTAAATGAGCATATGTTACTCTTCCATTTCAATATTTATATGGTGTCTAGATATAATGGAAATAATGGTTAATGGTGTTTCTATTGAATATTAATATACTTATATATGGAAGACATGGGACTATTTATAAGACTGTGGGTTGATAAATCTTCTTTAAAACTTGTTGTTGAGTTAGAACTTGTAATTGTTTTAACTATGATTAGTAAAGCTTTAGAAGGATTCAAATCAATCATTTACTCTCTCCAACATAAGAAGGCTAGAAAATAAGGCTAGTGGCTATATTTTATCCAAGTGAAGCTTGGCATAGAATCTTAAACCCAATTTTGGCAGGAACCCATTCTTCAAGAATTCAAGGATGTGTTTCTTGTAGTGACCCTCCCATTTGCTTCTTGTTAATGTGAGATCAGTGTTTCAACTTCACCGATTCCTTGTGATTTATGTGGTGATTATTTTATGGATATGAATGGTGTGTATGAACCACCACATGTTTGAGATGAGGTTCCTTGACATTTTGGTTGTTGGAATTTTGTATATTTACATGTTTGGCTTATCAATATGCTTCAGTTCAGTGATGTGCATTATGTATGTCATGATTAAATGTAATCCTGATTATCGATGTTCAGAAGAAACAATTTATATGAAAGATGTATATATGTTATTTTATGTTTTATGCTACTAGACCTCATTGGGTGATTATGATGTGCTTCGACTATATATATATTGAGCATGTACCCTTGGTGTGCATTGAATGGTTGCAGGTACAAGGTTATTTTTGCACCTGGCTATACAGGTCTGAGTTATTCCCCAATGGTGGTTAATTCAGAGATGTCACATTGGGCCTCCCTATCTATTCCTTGATCATACTCGAATCAAGTATGGTATGTGTCATGTTTGACCCTATGTGATCTTGGATATGAATCGTAGGCGATTATAGATTTTGTCTATATTGTGAACAACCAGTTAATGTTTGATTTAATTAATAGTTTAAATTTCATAGTTTCTCATTATTGAAATGTTAGGAATTTAAATGATTTCCTATGTTGGTTATTAAAAAAAAATGTATTTCGATAAAGGGAAAACAAGAATGAAAGTAGAAATGAAGTTATGCTATTGTCTAATTAAATTTGGAAAATTCCTTGGGTTGGGAATTGCAGGTTATGTTGATTTAAATATCATGTTTGAGTTACTAAATTCCATAAATTTAAATTAATATATGCTTATATGGTTTTAAATCATGAAATTAAATGATATATGTTATTTAGAAATTGATTGATGTGTCTATTTGGGTTTTGAGAAAAATGGGAATTAAGGAAATAGAAAATGAGTTTTATTTTGATTTATTTGGACTATGGAAAAAGGGGTTTATTTTCATTATGCAATGTTTTTATTGGGAAGAAATTTGAGAGAGAAAAAACCTCTTTTGGGTGAAAAATTGATTTGTTGATTGGGAGTGCATTCAATACTGGAATTTGACTAGGTCAAATTTATTAGGATAAGAATCAATAGGGGATTATGTATGTCAATTCATGTGGGCTCTTTTTTGGCATGTTTGATGTGGTCTTCATTTCAAGTTTTGAAGGAATTTGAGGCATTTTTCTTGTTTTAATTAATTTGAGCAATTTATTTCAAGTTTGTTTGTAGGAATAGGTTTAGGGGAGAGTAGAATCCTTCCAACCTATGTAATTTCATAAACTATCTTGATGAATTCATTATTTTATTTAAATTTTGAGATTTTTCCAAAATATGGGGTTATGATGCCCAAATTTTTAGGAAATGCGTGAAATTTAAAATTGATGTGAAAAGTGTATTGTTGGGCGTATTTAGAGAAAAAGGGTATCTTTAGATTTATTTAATTTGAAAAATAAAATTTAAAGAAATTTTAATGGGATTTTGCGAAAATTTCACACTTTAGTATATTGGAAAAATGAGAAAATTCGAATATTTTGAATGAAATATGATGAATTTGAATGTTCTAATGAAATTTTCCTTCGTGAATTATGGAAATAGTGCTTATGGAAACTTGTTTTAATTTTTTGATGAAATTGAATTTTGTGCATTGTTTTCCATGCCACATTCATTGGAGGATGTGATGAGCTTAGGGTGTAGGTATTAGAGAAAGTTGTAAGAATGGCTCCCAATGTGTCCCTAGACCAAAGTGGCAAGTAATTTGATTGCAAGTGGAGAGTTATCTAATCAAGTGATAACTAATGAAACATGGGTAATTAATTAACCAAAATAATGGATATCCCTCTCATGCTTTGAGTACTCATATAGGATAAGCATGATGGAGAAAGGCAGGCCACTCAGGGAGCATAAGACTTGTAAGATCAAGTACCCTCATCTATATGAGAGGATACTTGGTTCCATGTTTAGTCCCACATGAGTGTCTGCAATGTCATTCCCTCTCTTGCTCTCTAATATATAACCCTGGTGTAGTTTGAGTAGTACTTGAAGGATGATGTATTTCCTTCCATCTGCTTCTTGTTATATGTCATTGGTGAATTTTTCCAATGAGGATTCCATGTGTTATTCCCTAGGTGATTTTTCCCAAGGATGATCCTTGTATGACATTGGTGAGTTTGCCCAATGTAGATTGTGATGTGACATTGGTGAGTTTTCCCAATGAGATCTTGTATTTGATCTATTTGGTCTTATTGGATGAATTATTTATTTGATGTGTATATGGAGTGTTTTCATTGTGTATGGTGTGTGTGTAAGCCCTTGGATGATCCTTGTATGGCATTGGTGAGTTTGCCCAATGTGGATTGTGATGTGACATTGGTGAGTTTTCCCAATGAGATCTTGTATTTGATCTTATCTGTATTTGATTCATTTGGTCTTATTGGATGAATTATTTATTTGATGTGAGGGTTGTGCTTGTGGCCCATGTGACTTATCTCTTAGCACAGTGGGAGTAGATCATTTGATTCCATGAGGTCGAGTGAAATGGCAATCACCATTGGGGATCGAGGTTCCTAGATTGAGGAACATTGTGGTACCATATTCTACCAAGTTTAATTATTGTATTTAGGTTTTTTCCTTTCATCCAAATTGTAATATTGATATTAATGGGCCTCTCATTGAGAAGGATTGTAAGATTTGTAAATGTTAGTGTTTTAGCCCTAATTATGTGTCTCAATGTTGGTGCCAAGAATGATCATACTTATTATGTTGTATTTATGTCTTGGAAGTTAAAATGAACTTAGGAATATTTATTTTGGGTTTATGGTATTGTATCTAGGCAACTTTGTCTTGTTCAATATTGACCCACACTGACCAAAATGTGGCTATGTCTAGTTGAGTGGCCTGTTTGCATGTTTAGGCGGCCTGGTCTTCAATGGGGCAACTTAGTCTTATGTTTGGGTAATCTCGTTCCCATACAAATAAATAGAGTGTTAACCCTCTCAATTATGTTTAGCCAATGGTTTTCTAAGCCTAATGCCACTGACGAATAATTTTTGTCTTGTATCTTTCCCATTCCAACTATTTTAGTCGTTGGAACTCTCATAAACCTAGTCAAATATCTATGTTTCAAGACTTTATCTTTCTTCCTTGTTTCAAAACCTCGTATGGGAAAACCATGTAAATTGAAGTTATTCCTCATGGTTTCAAGGGTCTAATGGTGTTATGTGCATGTTTTAATGTGTTGTCATCCAGAACTTGTGGCTTACCTTACCTTGTTTTGTGTGCCTTCTTTTGAAGTTGCCTAGTTGTCAAACCCATGGTTAGGGAGATTGTGCACCTAGTCTTGTGAAGACTTGAGAAGGTTGTAATACTTCTTGGTTGGCCTTTTTGGTGTCCTCCACATTCTTTATAGGTCATGGGATGTTGTGGAGTAGTATCCTTTCAATTGTGTGTTGATGCATTGCGACAAGACATCTTGGAAAGTGTGTGGTTGTCTAGAAGTGACATGTCGTCATTTCATTTAATGAAGAGTTGTTCCTCTTAGTTAGGAAACCTCTCATAAAGGTTTCCCTCTATGTTTTGAGTTTTTTATTATGTCTGGATGTGGATTGTATGTTGATGTTTCCCTTATCCTATTTTGGTGTGGTGTTGCGAGAGAATGCAATCGTGATTTAATAATCGATCACCATGAAGGTGTTACTCTATATCTCTCATATGTTCATCATGGTGGATTTATTTCACAAGTGGTTAGTCTTTTGCCATTGCCACCTTTCTTATGCAATGGTGAATTTTTATTCTTGTCTTTGTTGTTGTCTCATTGCAACACTTATGTGCACATTGTTGTGCAAGTGTGACGTGTTTTTGTTTCATTATTTGTGTTGTCTTTGTTTCAAAAAAAAGTTGTTTCATCAAGTTTTGTTTTGAGTGTGTCAACTTGGGGCACTATATATGGTATCAAAGCCCATGTTGCAGCATTGGGATCTCTAGTTCATGTTCTTTTCCATGTGGTTGTTAGTGCTTGGTGCATGATCACTCAAGTGCATGTTTTGGTAAGTCAATTGGCTTCTCGCATGGGTGCCTTGGGTGGCATTTTGAGGGTTCAATGGGAACCAACTTGTACAATGTGTTTGAGGAAGAGTGCCTCCTAGGCCCTAAAGCATTTGATAGGGATGGGAAGAAACCCTTGGTTGAGAGTCGCTTGAGAGAGGAATGATCATTCTCTAATGTGTTTCTTCTTGTGTGAGAGCTTTGGTTGGATCTTTGTGTGTGAGTGTGTTGTTGGCAACAAGGGTTTCCATTGTCCCTAGCATGATAACTTTGATAAATGCTTGTTTGTGAGGGTTAGTGAAACTCTTGGCACCTTCTTGTCTATCTCTTTGGAGACTAAAGAACTATCTCATTCTATCTTTACCCACATCTAGGTTGAGATGGATTCATTCAAAGGTGCACTAGGTGAAATTTAGCTTTGGTCAAAAAGGATGGACTATGGGAAGGTGATTTCCAATGCCACATCCATTATGGCATTAGTCATATGGCAAAAGAATGTACCAGAGTCAAACAAGAAGGCATTGGCCAAGCTTCCTAGTGGAAGGATGCAAAGCCTCATAACATTATAATTTGTGGTGCCTTATTGAGGCTTCTCAAGAGCTTTATTTGGTTCCCCTAGTAAATCCTCCACTTGTGTCAACCCTCCCTTCCAATTCCTTGTGCTTCTCGCATTACTTGCATGCATTAATTCAACCATCAAACCAGTGAATACCAAAATAAGTGAAGAACATTAATATAATACAATGGGGAAAAGGCAGCAACTTGAAACCACAAAAGTCAGATTAATATCGTTTTTAACATCTGGAATTCCTCTTTATAAGCATGGTTTCACCATCATGAATGCAACCTTCTTGCAACCATCAACATTTTATATAATATTTTTCAAATAGCCCACACGGAAAATTAAATAATACTTCTTACAACCAATGTGAAATTATTCGAGATATTAATTATATTGATCATACATAGGATACTAAGTAGGGAGATTTCATATCTCAGCCAGAAGAGATCAAACCAGAAAAATCATGGAAACTAGCAACACTAGCAATTCTAACATCACTAAAAGACAGTGTTAACCAAAAAGATTGACCAGATCCTGGCATGCCAATTCTTGTGCTTAAATCAACCACACCATCAAACCAGTGAATAACAAAATAAGTTACATAATTCATGTCATATCAATGGTTATAACTTACAAGATTAAGAAAATAGCATGCAGTAAATGTGTTGTTTGGAAAATATAAAAAAGACAATAAATTTGTTTGGCATGTCAATAATAATTATTAAGTATAGAACAACAAACAATAATATAAATTTGCATAGCAGTCATCCTTCCTTCTTCCATATCAGTAACAAACTGAATTTAATAGGGACGTCAATTCCAAAGATAACTTCCCAACTAAAAAAGCCTTTGATGCTAAAGAAAGCCTGGACTCAACTCTGCAGGTGATGCTTATTCAAACTATAGTTCTCAAGTTCATGTTTGTAATACTGTGGCAACTGCAAAAAACTTGTGAAGGAAGAAAGAGGATGAATTAATTAAATTTGAACAACGGTATTGATTAAAGTTGCCCTCTTTTTGCAAAACAGGAATCAGTTAGTTATATCTTTTGGCGACACTCACCTACTAGAGATTTCTGGTTTTGGTTTCTAGAGGAATTTTTTATGTTCTTTCCAAAAAGAAATTCCTGAAGTGGAGTGCTGCTCAGTGACTCTCAGATGATAAGTATTGTTTACAGGAATCACAGGCATATGTTTTGCTCACTGCTCTTTTCTTCTTGCCGAAGTTGCATTGTTGAGCAATTTTTGAAAAGGATACTTCTCCAGTCGATCTATCCATATTGAAGCTCTTTAGAAAATATTTAGCATATTTTATGAAAGTACAGTCAAGATGGATATGTAAGAATTTTGACTCCTTGCTTATTTAGGAAGGGATTTCACTACTAATTCTACAGTAAAAATGGATGTAAATTATTGGTTCAGAGAAGTAATATAAGTTGTATTTCTTCTTCAATTCTTTTTTTAGAGATTAGATAAACCCCTTACTCTTCTTTCTTTTTATCAACTTAAAACAAATTTCTCTTGCTTCTTGTATAAGATAGTAAAACCAAACACTCCTCCATGTGACGTGTGTTTTCATGCAAATAACACAATTTCAGCCACCTCCATGATTCCCACTGCAATAGATATTTTAAACATTTCACAAATAGGAATAGAATGCAAATACTTTGCCTAGCACTATAACAGTTATCCAAAAAGTAGGGAAACTCAAAAAAATTATTCCCAATTTAGTAATTTGATGCAAACATAGAAACTCCAGTTCTAAAATATAAACTAGGCTAACAAAAAGTCTCATTTTGTTCTTCTGTTTGAAGGGATTTATGAACAGAAACCAGTTCTCTACAAGCAAGACAGGTTAAGCAAATGTTAGTGAACAAATTGTGCACTGTCTCAGACTACATATAAATTTCTTAAAATCCAAAACCTTGAATCGCATAAAGCTCACAAGTAGTAGAACTGCAAATTCCTGTCACTAGTTGATGGTTATGCAGGTAAAAGCCATGGTACAAACTCATGCAATAAAGTATAAACTAAAAAATTTCTGGGGAGAAAAGCTTTGATTTAAGGTTGTAGACTCTTAGATTTTATATAGTTCTTGACAATAATGAAATGAACTTAAAAGCTACTTTTAGTAGTATGTTTTTTTCTTTGTAAGGACCGGTCTTTAGCCAAGAGGGGATGATTAAATCTTATATATGCAGTTAGTTCCAACCATTCTGCCCCTACCCTTTCGGGCCCCACAGCAACAAAAATCTTTTGGGGAAAAAATTGGCAAACCAAAAGTTCAAATTTTTTTGAAAAAATCGGATGTTAAAAAAAAAAATGTAAAAAATTGTAGAATAAGAGACAAAAACTGTGTTTTTTTTAATTGAAAGGCATTTCCATAGCAATAGAGTTATAGAGAGCAAATAAAATAGAGAGTTTAACTAATGAATCATAGAAAATAGATTTTGTTGTTTATATTCATATCGCTGATTACATTGCATTCCACATCTTTCAAAGCATTAGTTCACAATGCATAACTGATAGATGACAAAATTTCAATTACAATATAGTTTGTACAAAGTCAACCTATAAACTGAGTACAAAGTTTCAAAAAATCAAAAGTAGCCAATGACTCTTGCTAGTTGCTACTATAAATAGAGCTATGCTAGAGGGATGCAGGTCCTGATGATGAAGCTCCTGGGGCTTTGCCTCTCCTAAGTCGTTCAGTCAAATGAGTGTCAAAAAGTTGGACTCCACTAGGATCTCAAAATCCTCAGCCTCAAGAAATTCGTCACCAACAATCCACTCATTGTCTGGATCAAAAATTGCCTCAAAGAAATGCGGTCTCATGGTGATAGAATGCCATGACAATCAATAGCAACCACATTTCTTTGAGGCAATTTTTCAACCAGTTCACTGCTTTGTCTATGCTACCACATTTTTCATACACGTCTACCAAAGCATTTTATCAAACAGTTCACTGCCTTGCTGCTATGGCTAAAAGCCTAAAACAAGTGCTTTTGAACAAGCTATGGATGCTTGGAAAAAATCTATCAAAGCAGAATAGTAAACAAGCAGCTATAGTCTCAACGTTTTTTTTTTTTTCGCACGAAAATCAGCGTGATTTTATTCGCATTTTTCTGCAGGTTTTAAACGCATTTTTTTGGCAATTTTGCAGTTTGAAATGGGAAAAAATCGTTTACCAAAAGGTCAAATATTTTTTCAAAAATCAGGGAAAAATCGTTTACCAAAAGGTCAAATATTTTTTCAAAAAATCGGGGCAAAAATCGTCCAGCCTGCAGATTTTTTAAAAATTGGGAATAATCGGGTTTTTTTTCCAGATTTTTGTTACTATGCAGGCCTTTCCCACTCCTGGCCTTAGGCACTCCCCTATGAGCAGTATCAGAACTTGCACCAGGCCCTTCACAGTGATCAACGATGACACCAGTTACTCCTCCATTTCTGGCCCAGACTGTGATGCTTGATGAGACCTCCTTCTCTCTCCAGTACTTGTCAGCTTATGTTCTTTGGGGTTTTTGTTTCCCATATTTGGCTAGTTGTATGGGTTTCTTGACCACCTATTTTGGTGGTCCCCTGCTATTTTGTATTTTGTTTTTGGTTATTCCCCTTTGTGGAGCCTCTCTAGAATTCTCTTCCAAGAACTTTCTTTGTAAACTGGTGTGATCTTGAGTCCCATTGACCTACCTTTGGTTATTCATGGACATTAATGTAATTTCTTTCTTTCTTTCTTTCTAGACATTACACATTGCCCATAGACACAAGTCATCATTCTGTAAGATCAGAGATTATCAAAGCAGACAGGAGAATATCGCTGTGGAGTTATTATATGCACTCAAAGCTTTTATATAAATGTAATGATCCTTGAAGTATTCTTCTGTTAATAATGTGATGGTCTTCGTTTCTATGTTCTGTATATTCTGTGATACTACAACTATGTGTTTACTAAGTGACTTGAATGTAGATCAGTTAGTGTGTTCACAGGACCTTTCCCTCTACAAGGGTTTTATGACAAAGCAGTGAACTTGCCTCCAGAACAATAAATATGCATGCCATGAGTACAGATGAATAGTTATATGCCACTAATGTATAGAAGATTGATTGAAATCAGTTAAAATCAGAAGAAATGAAGAGATAAAGTTCCACTAAAATCCATTGTTTTACATTGTCAACATAAGCAAATACAGACCTCCTCTATGAAACTAAATCCAAAATCTACAAGACCCTTAGAAGTCAGGTATAACTTTAAACAGAGAGAGGTAACTAAAATCTGATGAACAAGAGAATCCAGTTTTTAACCCCCCATCATCTGAAACTCTGTGCTTATCAGTTTAACTTAGTGTAGGCTAATTACAGGTATTCCACCACAACACCACAGACCTTAACAAGCTACTCTATTGACATCCAATCTATTATTTAACAGAATACCAAAGCACCAATATACCATCCTCTTTTACTGCTGATTGTTTTCATCTCCATCAACGAGCACCTTTTCCTCCGCAGCATCCATCAACTCCTCAAAATCATTTGATTTCCCTAAAATAATTTCAACCTAGAGAGCCGAGGCAATAGAAGCAATCAACCCCACATCATAAAATTAATAGAAAAATAGCACCATTCATTTCATTGACAACTGACTAGCGAATTGTACCTTGGCCTTCTGGATTGGTCTGTTCCTTGCCTCATCTTTAATATCAATAGTTGAGGTTAAGATTCCTTCACATTCATGCTAATCAATTTAGTAGCTTAAAAAACTAGTTTAACACATGCACACATAAACATGCATCAGGAAACTTGTATGCCTAGGAAATAAAGTTAGTACAATTAAAATTCCTCAAGCTGTCCATTCAATCAGAAAAATCATTTTGTAACAAAAATACAGAACATGGTAAATTGACATAAAAAAATCAAATTAAAACTGAACTACAGACTAGTGTATGATTGGAAGACTGGATGAAACTTACTTTTCTCTACAGCCAGACCGTTATTTTTCAATATTTCAGCTACAGTAACAACTGTGGCAATAGCTGTGGCAAAAATAAAGATGGCTAATCAGCAATTTTACAACTTTAACTTCTAAAAAATGTTTATTAATATTTCTACTTTTTTCTAATTCATCGTCATATGAACAGCAGAAAATTTATAATAGAACTCTGCACTACTGTTTCTTTCGAACGAATGTGTATATACCCTTTCCTAAAGCCGATAGCTCCACTTCATCATAATGTTTCAAATACCTCTGCAATACCATTACATTTAATGAATAAGAGATGGCAAGAAGTAGAATGCTCAAACACCCAACATTTACACTTTAAGGCTTAAGCCAATACATCCAACAGAAGTAAACATCTGCTAAATGAAAGAATAAATCAATGATTCTCCTGACACATCCCCATGGTCCAAATTTGTTTATGGCTGACCACCCTGGTGACTCCTCCATCTAAGTGATAAATGTATTTAGACCTCTTAATATGTAAAAACATAAAACTATTGAATTTGAACAGCTCGATGTTTATGTCTTACCATACTTAATAATAGCAAAAAGTAAAACCTAACATGAACACATATCAAATTACTAACAGGACTAGCAAGAAAGCCCGCTACTCAAGCTTCATCTAAAAGCCCTAAACACGTGAAAGTAGAAGGAAGTCATAGACCATTAGAAGGGATAGGCAAGATGTGCAACTCATTCCCCTATAATGGTAAAATTAATATTGTCAAGATGAAAACAAATTCATAATACTGGAAAATCATTTCTATTACAGAAAACCAATATCAATAGCAACAAAAAACTACTCCAAGCAAGTCCTTGCCAACAATACCAATGACAAAATTAACACTAGATTTTCCTTACAAAAGGACATCAAATAGAAGTTAAAACCAGGGAAACCCGGGGACGCATCCCCCCCCCCAAAATGCCCCATACCCATTCCCGGGACGTCCCGGGTACCGGGGGACAGCATGGGGGCAGCAGGGGACCGTCCCCCTTTTTGCAGAAATCATAGGAAAAGTCCCCGAGACGGGGGGACTCCGTTGACCGAAAGAGGGACGGCTGACCGGTCCCAGGGACAGTTGGCCGTCCCCCACGTTTTAGCATGTTCAAACATTTAAAAAAAAACCCAAAACAAAAAAGTGACGGCCTAGCCTACGTGGCATGTGTGGGCCCCATTGAGTTTGACTCCCTTATGAAGGAAAAAGGGCCTCTCTAACCTCATTTTATGCATTTTGTTTGTTTGAGTAGCCAAGGGTTTGAGAGCAAAAGAAGTTGCAGCCATTGAAAGAAAAGGAGCAGCAGCTTGAAGGAGGAGAGGAGGTTGAAATAGTGTTGAAAGGAGTGCAAATCCACCAAAGAGGTATGCATTTCCTTTCCCTTTTTTTTTTCATTTTTTTGCAAAATGTGAAACATACATTGTCTGATTTTATTTTATTTTTTGCATTTTCAGTTGAAACTTGCATTCTAAAAACAAAAAACATGAGCAGCAGTGAGGGTGGAAATGATAGTGAAGTTGAAACGCAAACTAGAAAGGAAAGTGGTGGGGGTGGTAGTAGAACTAGAGAGCAAAGAAACCCAATCCAATGCCCTCCTTCATCAACCAATACCAAAACCATGGAAGACTATGCAAGACACCCATTAAACCCAAAAAAAAACATTCCTTCGATGTTACACCCGTGGGTGAAAGACAAAAAATTCAGGGGGGAGTAGGGTTTGGTTTTGCCATGTTTGTGAAAAGGAATTTAGGGGCAGCTACACAAGAATTAGGTCTCAATTTTTGGGTGAGGTGGGCCATGGAGTTAGAGTGTGTCTTTCATTGACAAATGACCTATTTTTAGAGTGCCAAAAAATTCAAATAGAGATAGAGTGTGATGGTGGGGTTCAAGGTGGGTCTCCTTCTTTCCCAAGTTCACAATCATCTATGCCTACTCCTAGTCCTTCCATGGTTGGTAGTAGTGGAGTTGTCTTAAGAGCAAAGAGGAAGGTGAGTGGTAGTGAAAAAGCTACCTCAGTTGAGTCCATGTTTAATAACCAAGCATGAGTGGTAGTGAAAAAGCTACATCGGTTGAGTCCATGTTTAATAACCAAGCATGAGAAACCACTGAATCCTCCATTGCCAAATTCTTTTTTGCACATGCCATTCCATTTCATGTGGCCCATTCCTCTTATTTCAAACAAATGGTGAAAGACATAGCCAATGTTGGTCCTTCATTCATACCCCCTGGAGATCATAAGCTACGCACCACCCTCCTAGACAAAGAGTACTCCAAAGTTAATGTGTTAATGGAGGAGATGAGGCAAACGTGGATGAAGACGAGGTGCTCTATAGTGATGGATGGGTGGACTGATTGTAGACATCGGCCACTCATCAATGTCATAGTCACATGCCCTGTTGGTTCTTATTTTCTTAGAGCCGTAGATTGTTCGAGGAGACGTAAGGATGCAGAATTCCAGTTTTCCATATGGAGAGATGCCATAGAGGAGGTTGGGGCTGCAAATGTGGTGCAAGTGATCACCGATTCAGCACGTGTGTGCAAATCGGCCGGGTTGATGGTGGAGGGTAAGTACAGGCACATATTTTGGACCCCATGTTGTGTTCATGCATTGAACAATGCATTGAAAGACATAGGGAAGTTGGATTGGGTGAAGCAAACAGTGGCAAAAGCTAGAGATATTCAGATGTTTATTTGCAATCACCACACCTCACTTGCTCTCTTCAGAACATTTTCAAAGAAAGAGTTTCTCAAACCTGTTGAGACAAAGTATGCCACTTCATTTTGTTTCACTTTCAATTTGTATTCATAATCTGATTTTGTTTTAAATTTTTATTTTTTAATGAATCATTGAATCAATGAATGAACATTGAATGTAGATATGCCACATACTTCATCTTGTTAGAGAGGATGGTAGAGGTGTATGAGCCTCTACAAGCGATGATGGTCAATGCAAAGTGGGCTAGATGGCCTAATGCAAGTTCTACTGAAGGAAAGACCGTCAAACAAAAGATCCTCGATGACGATTGGTGGGCCAATATGAGGTAAGACATTAGAATCTTAGATGGCTGATTTTTTGTGCTCCATGGGGACGCGTCCCCTATGCTTTTTGCCCATTTCCCGTACCGAGTACGAAATGGGGACGCGGGGACGGCCAGGAAACGTACCCTGGGCATCCCGTTTTGCCCTCAAAGTACCCAAGCCAGTCTGGGTACTTTTTGCCACAATACAGGGGACTTAGGCTACGATAGCAGGTGCCGATACTGCCTAGCTGTCCCTCGACCGTACCGGGTTCAGCTAGCCGTACCCTACGGCCCAACCAAAAAAAAAGCGTGTTTTTTTAAAACACTAAAGGTTTTTTAATCAAATAAAAGGTATGGGTGGGCCCACAAGGGATGCCCCATGACACTTAACCTAATCTAAGTGTCATATAAGCTCCAAGATAAGAAAAAGCAACTCATTTTTACTTTTCCATTGTGAAGTGAAGGAAAGCAAAAGAGGAGCAGCTGAGTGAAGGAAAGAACAGCAAGTTGGAGAGGAGCTTAGGGCATCATTTCCAGCATATTAGAGGTATGTTTTTCATCTTTTTTTTTATAAAAATAAGAAAAAAAATCTGAGGGGTAGTAGACTATGGGAGTGTCATTTGTGCCACAAACAATACAAAGGCAGCTATATGAGAGTTTATTGCCATCTTTTGTGGATTGGTGGTCAAGGGGTGAAAAGGTGTAGAAAAATAACCCAACAAGAAAAAATTGAGGCAACTAGATTGCATATGGAGGGGGAGGCATTAAAGAAAGGGATTTCAATTGAGAGTTTGCAGCCTAGTATGGGGGAGGATTCTACTAGAGGAAAGAAAAGAAGTATGCATGTTGTTGATATGTTTAATGTTACAGTAAAAGATGGGGCTGATTCCTCTATTGCCAAGTTTTTTTATGCTAATTGTAGCACCCCACCACACAACCCTAGAGGATGTTGCAAACCACTACATAAACAGGCTAATTTTTTTTTTGTTTAAATACAATTAATATATAATTTCGCTTCCCAATGCAACCATTCCCTAAGGTTACGAGATTGAGATTACTTAACAACCCACAAACAACATAAAGGCAAAGAATACATTTACTCAAGATATTAAGTATGCATACATTCCATACAAGATAAATTACATCGCCATAAAAGTAATACCACATGATTACAATATTAATAACTTAATAAGGTGATTACATCACTCATTCCTCGAATGAGGCAAGTCCAATAAACATAATTGCAAATTACAACCTTCCACCTCGATAACAACTGAGGGGTAAAATAATACAAGATCATCTGAAATAAAATAAAGCAAGAACTGAAACTGAATCCCATGAGTTCTCCAGCTGGAAGTCTCGTCCACACGATCATGAAGAAAGAACCCAACGGATTTAGGTGCACACCACCCAACCAAGTGGAACCCAAAAGCCCACCCCCATGCCAGGAGATAGTAACAAGGAATTCTAGCCAAGACCAACACCTCTAGACACAGGCTAAATCATCACTGAACCAAACTGACACATCCAATCACATGTGCCACACAAGCACATCACAAGTACAACTCAAGTACCACATAAGTACAACATAAGAGCATCACGAGTACCACACAAGTACAACTCTACATGGTCACATTGCTTCCAGAAATAAAGCAAATCAAGTTATTAAAAGAACCATACACATAATAATCGAATACCAACTATGGTCACATCAGGTATGTTAAGGAAACCATACCCACAAAATCGAATACCAACTGTTGTCCTGGACAGAGTGTCATCACACAACTCGTCATGGGTTGTCCTCTGGGATTCTTCCTAGGCTTCGGCCCCCACTAAGGGTTATCTTGGTGGCCTCTACCAAATCTCGGCCCCCATACTCACTCATGCGGAATCAAATACCTTTCGTATAGACAAGATAGATGACCTTGCCATTTCAGGCCTTCCCAATCATCCCAAGTCTACACGAGCCCTTGTGTCTATGAGTGAAGCATAATTATTTTGATTAGTGAGAAGTACCACCTAATCTTCTAAGTTTTGTTTTAGTTATCACTTGATTAAACCACCTCCAAAGGTTACCCAATTTACCTCTTCCGAACTCTGGCCCCTACGGAAGCCACTCTTCTACTTGACAACACACATACCATCCAAACTCCAAGGGGTAACAAAGTGCAAACAAACAAGATATCATGACCACTCCTTTCTCAGGAGGCAACATAAGATAAAACCCTCTCCAAACACTGGACCTAACAGCAGTAACAAACCACTCTTTACAAGGAGGCACAAATCACATAATCCACTCCTAATCCAAGGAGGTACAAAACATCCCCATTCGTAGAAACCGGGTAATAATAACGACATAATTTCATGCACTACCCATGAGAGTTAACCAACGGTCGTCATCACAAAACGACAACTCCCAACCTCTAGGGTCCTCTGGAAGACTTACAAATTAAAACGCTTAACCCATTTCCCCAAACAAGAACACAAAAGTAAAGTTCGCTGAAGGGAATAGAAAGAAACTACCTTTGGATATTCTAAATCCATTTCTTCATTACATTCAGCATTGCATCAATAAAACTAAATTAAGAATACGTCTTTTCAGATAAGGGAGAAATTATCACTAATTATTTAATTTCCCTAATTGCATTTAAATAATGAAAATTAACCCGTTCAACATATAAAACAATTACATTGCTTTAAAATAATTATTGTTTCCCCGTTTCATTATCGCCATTTAAAAATAATTAACTTGACTTGAAAATATATTATTTAAAATCAAAACTATTCCCTTTTCAAATAACGTTTACAAACAAAACAATGATTTGACTAAAGTTAATGTATTTTCCATTCCTCCAATTTAAACTTAAATCATGTCATTAGAAAATCAATAATTTCCTATGCATTTTAAATTTACCACAACTTAAGAATATATAAATATATACATATCAATATTTTTAAAAAAAACATATAATATAATATTAAATATTATATTAAAACTCTTATTTACAAATATATATATATATATATATATATATATTCTTTTAAAAAAAAGGCTGAATGAAATAAGGTCAACACCTTATCGGGCCGCGCGCCGCATTTTTTGTTGGTGGGGAACACGCCAAGTAAAGTGGGGCGGACTGTGGGAATACACAACCGACCCCATTTACATGGGGCGGCTATGTATTCACACAGCCCTTCCCCAAACCTTGCGCAGCCATTGAGGGGGGGGTCGCGCTGGGCACGACTCCCTCCCCACGCGCCTCCCATGGGGGGCGCGGTGGGGAGGTGAGCCCCCAGCGCCGCCACCCCACAGATTTCAATGTTTTTTCCTTTTTATTTTTTTTATCTTTTTATTTTTATTTCATTTTCAAACGAAAACGCCATGCGGATTTTTAATCCGATTTTACAAAAAAAAAACAAAGTTTTTTTATTCCCCAACCCAAATACTATGACATAATAAAATATATATAAATATTATATACATATGTATATATATATTTATATATATCCACAAGGAATCCATATAACTAAATGAGGAAATAAATTTAAAAGACCATTTTCAGTCAAAAACCTCCATTGATTTTCTTGAAGAATTATATTTTTTTATTTTTTTTTTAAAAAGAAGAGATTTTTGCAAACAAACTCAGATTCAACATGGGTTTAAGATTTGATACCAATTTAACATGAAGATTTCCAACATAGATCTTGTTTTTTTTGGATTTTTCAACAAACAAAACATATACAATTTAAAATCACAAGCATCTAATTTCGAAGACATGACCCTGATTTCTTGAGTTTGAGGGAGTCCAGAATGGTGCTCAACTTCCAACCTCCACTCCACATATTTTCACAGCCTCAATCCAAAAACCCACAATTCCACCTCTTTCTCATCCCATCTTTTCCAAAAATTTCATCATCCAAAATTGTGAAGCAAAATTCAAACATAAGGATAAAACCCTAAAAATTCAACAACCACCCTCATCAATTCACCAAAACAGAAAATGGAAATATCTTATTTTTCAATTCAATTTTTTTTTTTTCTAATTTCAAATTTCCTAACTTGACTTTTATGCATTTTTTTTATTTTCAATTCCAACAAATATAACAATAACTTCAACATAAATAAATTAACTTCTTTCAACCTCACATCTAATTAATTAAAAAATAGATTTAATCAATGATTAAATTATTTATTAATTAGATTAAATTAATAATAAAATAAATTACCTTTCAACATAATCTAAGAACAAATTAATCCACAACGTAAATACATTAAGGCACTTAATTACCCTTTTTAACTTGCAATTAAATAATCGAAAAGAGGAAACAACACTCAAAGCAACACAACCCGACAACACCTGACGACATACTAGGACTAGGGTGACAACTTGACACGGAAAACCTCGCTACTATCTCCCAATCGAATACCGTTGGGCATTGGACACGCTCAAACCTGTGAAACCAGGTGGAGTCGATGTCCTGTACCTGTCAACCTGCGAACACAGAGTATATCCACATGCATATATATGTCAAAGTCAAAACACACCGTGAAGAGGGAATCACGGAATCGTAGGGCACTCGCAAGCGAGTGATGCGATCCGTCCCTTTCACCAATACAATATTACTAACTGACGAATTTAACATCATTAATATGATCAAAAGCATAAAAATCATTAATTCAATTATCCACTATGCTAACCCAAAGCATGCCATAATGATAACATCAGAAAAATACACCATCACACCAAAATATAACATTCACATCGTTTTACAGATAGCGATCAAATAGCAACTGAGCTCTAAGTCAAAGTACAAACGTAAAATAAGACATAACCAAACAGAACATTGTTTGATCAAAAGAGTAAAACGAAGGGGTCTTACACTAATGCCATACCATTTCATGTCTCACGTTCACCATATTTTAAAAAAATGTGCAAAGATATTATAGCTATTGGTCCCTCATATGTTCCACTTGGAGAAACTAAGCTACGCACCACTCTACTTGATAAAGAGTACTCCAAGGTGAGTATTTTGATGGAGGATATGAGACAAACATGGTTGACAGATGGCTGCTCCATAGTCATGGATGGGTGGACCGATATCAAACATCGGCCACTCATCAATCTTATTGTCACTAGTACAGCAGGCTCTTATTTTCTTAGAGCTATAGATTGTTCGGGCAAAAGGAATGATGCAACCTTCCAATTTCAGATTTTGAGAGATTCTATAGAGGAGGTTGGAGCCTCTAATGTTGTGCAGGTACTGATCACAAATTCACATTTTGATTGTCTTTCTTTCTTATTTTTGATTTGGAATGTGATACATCATCTATAAATTGAAAAATTTACTAAATTATTAAATTGATATCTATACTAATCTCATATCAACTTGATGATATGTCATTGCCATGTAGTGACCGATTCAGCCCGTGTGTGTAAATTAGCTGGAGTGATGGTGGAGAGTGCTTATAAACCCCTTGTTGTGTGCATGCGTTGAACAATACCTTGAAGGACATTGGGAAGATAGATTGGGTGAAGTCAGTGGTTGCAAAGGCTAGAGAGGTGCAAATGTTCATTTGCAACCATCAGACTTCACTTGCTTTGTTTAGAACATTTTCGAGGAAGGAATTCCTCAAGCCCGTGGAGACTAGATATGCCAACTACTTCATTTTATTGGAGAGGATGCTTGAGGTTCAAGAGGCTCTACAAATAATGGTGGTTGATGTAGAGTGGGGTAGATGGCATGAGACAAGCACACCGGAGGGAAAAAGGGTGAAACAAAAAATCCTTGATGATGACTGTTGGTCCACAATGAGGTAAGAAAATTGGCATTGCTGATTTTATTATTTATTTGAATTATTTCTTAATTTTATTATTGCTAATTTTCATTTTATTATTTAATATTTATAGGCTAGCTGATTTTAATTTTTGTAACTTGTTTGCACTTGCAGATATGTATGCTCCTTCATCCAGCCTATTGTGCAAGTGATTAGATATTTTGATACTAACTCTCCTAGCCTTGGAGAGATTTATGAGACCTTTGATAGTATGTTTGGACAGGTCAAGCAAGCAATTTATAGCAAGGACCCTACTTTGGCATTTTATGAGGAGCATCTTAGGCCCATTGTGGCGCGACGGTGGGACATTATGAACACCCCGCTTCATATGGCAGCCTATGCTCTCAATCCAAAATGGTATGCACCGAGACCTAGGAGAGTGGCTCCATCTCATGATGAAAAGTTGAAAGAAGGCTTCATGAGGGCCCTTACAAAAATGTATACTTCAAAAGAATCTACTATACTTCACACACAGTGGCTTGCATTTGCCAATCTTTGTGGTCCAACCTTCAGCAAAACCAGAGGCGAGGACAGATAGAGCTACATTGGCTCAAACTGACCCTATTGGATGGTGGACGTGGCATGGGAAGGATGCACCAAAGTTGAAATTACTTGTCGTTCGTCTTCTTTCATAGGTTGCCAGTTCCTCTACTGCAGAGAGGAATTGGTCCACATATAGATTCATCCAATCAGTCAAGAGGAATAGACTTACCTCTAGACGATCGGAGAAGTTGGTGGCAGTACATAATGCTTTGTTGCTACAGGATCGCCAATCTAGTGAGTATCGTCAGACTCCAACCTTACGATGGGATGTTAATCCCGAAGATGCTATGCAGATTGAGGATGAGGATGCACATGAGGGATTGGTTGGGGTTCCATTGGTTGAGGCAGATCCTTCTATTGACATGGACACTGACACTAACTTAGACTCGAGCTCCGATGACGAGGGCAATGCTGATTTAGACCTACCTTTTGCTGATTAGGGACACTGGACAACGATATGTTTTCTTAGTTTTATGTTTATCATGTCATTTCATAGTTGAGACATGGAGCCTTTGGGCATTTTGGTTATAATTATCAGAATCTTATATGAGATGTATGCACATTGATAATGAAAAGCATTTGAATTTTTTTAATTTGTTTGTCGATTCTCATGTGAAATATCAATTCAAGTCTAATGATATGTATTAAGCTTATACAATGTCTAGAATGAATGCTTTATCAATGTTATGCTATGAACATTTGAAATTTTTCTATATTTTTAAAAATTTCCCTTTTTTTTTATCAGTCGTCCCCTAAAAAATGACCCAAAAGTACCCCCGTACCAAAAACTCATCCCACCGTACCGGGTACTCCCCGTCCCCGAAACCCCGTGGAGCATAGGATAACTCAAATTGAACTAAAACCTTCGGATTGTTTTGTATTTTTAACAAATAAAAAACATTCTTGGACAGCTATGATATGGTCAATTATTTGCCTGCTATGAACAAAGGCAATTTGTGTTTTAGAAATTAGCTTCTACAACATAGCCATGATTATCCTTCCTATGAGTTGGGTAAGATTTTCTACCCATGTTGAAAAAAGCAATAGACCTATGGCAAATTGTGGATTGCACTTTTACAGTTATTGGTATCACAACTAACCTTGTCGAGTTCAAGGTTTCATGTTTCAACATTTTCTTATTGTTTTTGGATTCTTTGATCACCTCCAGTAAATCCATTTTTATCGAGTCCCAAAACACTAGTTGGGGAATCATCGAGGCTTGGTGATTTGTCTTTCTAAAATGGGAAAAAATAATCACCTTCAACTCCTCAATGACAGCCCTCAGGATAATCACATTTTCAATACTTACGACTCTAGAGGGGATGTTTGTAGCGGAAATATTGAGATCTTGTAGGAGCTCACTAAAGTAAGCAAGGTGTGTTTGGCGACTCCTATTTCTTATCGAATGAAATCTCCAACACCAATTGCACATACGCCAATGATATTGATGATTGGCTACTCTAATAATTGAGCAGCCCATCCTTAACCAAGTTTGTCTCATGTCCTTCATAAACAAACTCGCCTTAGAATACTCTTTATCAAGGAGGGTAATGTGAAGTTTATGTTCTCCGGGGAGGGCATATGAGGACTAAAGGCATTTGTGTTTTTCAACATTTCTTTGAAATAGGGAGAACGTGCCCTGTGAAATGAGATGGCATAGGCAAAGAAAAATTTGGCAGCAAAAGAATTTTCCATTCACCACAATTGCACATTCAACATCCCTAAGATTGTCCGTAACCTCTCACTAGTCTTCCTCCTTCCTCTTGTAGAAACCTCGCCACTAACAATCATGAATAGTATAGCAAACTATGGGAAACCTCTTTCCTCTTGGACATACCCAACCAACATATAGCCATTTCCAAGATGTTCCTAATCAAATTGCAAGGATACAAAATGGTCCAAGGATATTCTGACACATCCTTGTGTCCCTAAAATATCTCAAGTACAGGGACAACCAATAAAGACTTGAAGTTGTGTTCCCACATTATATATGTACATATATGGATGTTGGGTGAAATGAATACACAAAACTTAAAGTAATATATTTATGAACTCTTGATGTAACCGGAAGCAATGCAATGGACAAGCAAATGCAAATGAATGAGTGAGTCAATGAAAGGGGAAAGCAATGAAAAAATATTCGAGGACGAATTTTCCAAAAGCCTCCTAGATGCCACATTTACAAATTGTTGCCTAGACTACACAATTTGTATTCTAGAAAAGGGTTTTTCTTCCAATAGGCAACAAAGGAGTGGATCTTGATAATGGGTTTGCATCCTCATTGCATAAGAGTTTTTTGGATGCACCTACTCATCCATCGAAAGCTACAAGGGAAAATTGAAAAGGCAGTCAAAGGAACCACCACTAACTATAAGGGTTTATAAGGATTGAAAGAACTTACCAAACCCTTTCCATGCTTGCAGATATTTCTATAAACAGCAAATTATTTCAGCCAATCCATCTCTTTTCCATACATTGATTGAGCAAAAGCTTGCTTTGCATTCAAGATTAGACAATGTTGGCCCAAAAATCTCTAATGTGGAGATGGCCACTCCTCAACCAACAATTTCAGATGGGAAGGAAGCTACTAAATATAATAATAATCTTCCCCTCTCATTGGGAGATGTTCCTTTAATGATAGCAGATGAGGTACCTAAAATTGTCATTCTTGATGACCATATAATGTTGATTGAAGACAATTTTTCACGCTACATGGAGGAAGCTGTCCTTAGAAGATTTATCCCTCAAGTTGAACTTTGCCCAGAATGATATTGCAAAATCTTCCTTGACTCTACCAGGAAATTACTTTTTCCTAGTCACTTTTCAAACACTTGTACATCATGAACCTATGATGTGTACAAGCCCCTAGGTTTTTTAAGTCGGGATATTTTTTTGTTACCATGGTCCCTCTTTTTTGAGCCAACAATTGCCTCAATCACTAAGGTTGGATCCACTTATACAAACCCACATTGGTAATTAAAGAACTTGAATTGATCAAACTTTTGGTTGAAAAGGTGGGAGCTTTTTATAAAAATTGATAAGGAATTATATAATCCACAAAACAAATTTGTTAGGGTTTGTGCCATGTTGGATGTTTCTAAGCCAATCTTACATCCATCAAAATTTTGTCATCTTGGGAAGCTTAGATCTCATATCAAGTCATGAAGGGTTTCCATTTAGATGTTTCTGTTGTAACAATTTGGGGCACAAGGTGGCTGATTGCTCCTTATAATCTCCTTCAAGTTCACTTTCCATTCGCTTGCAAAAGTGGATTCAAAAATCACATACCTCCAACACTAATTTTGTGTGGAGAAACAACAAACGATTTCTTTAGTGCCTCCGTCCTCTACCACCAACATCTCGAATGATAGCAGGCAGAAACTTGTTTCTACACCTAAAAGCATGGGTTAGATGGAAGCATCATTTCTTCTAGTAGGTGGTGGTAAATTTCTTAAGTAGGCAATGAGGAAGTACAGATTAGTAGGGAACCTAAGGCATTGAACAAAACTGAATATATTAGTCTTGCTAGACATTCTTACAATTTATCAAACTGAAAGCAAAATATTGAAACTCAATTACGAGACCAAGGCAAAAAAAATAGAGAAAAACAAAAGTTGAGAAGTTGCATGTGGAGGCCCAGGATTTAGTGCATGAAGGATCACCATGGGTGATGGGGGCTCTCATTTCATAGAAAGGGAGGAGGGTGATGCACAAAAATAACTAATTGTTGCACAAGGTATCCCAATTGCTACATAAAGCATCTCAATTTCTAGTTGTGCAAAGTATTTTAGGTTGAATGTTTCCTACTTCTTGATAATCTATCTCCATTTTTTGAGCCAAAAATAGTTTTTGTAATATGATTATATAGTACAGCACAAGTGGACCCCTACATCCACTTTCATGTATTAAAATATATGTGTGTGTGTGCATGTATTTATACACATGCACGCACATATATATGTTTGTCTAGAGCTTTCAGTGATCCAGAAATCAAATCTTGTTTACAATCAAATGGTTGGTTATATCTCCACTCAATCAAAGACTAATCAAGGAGTTCCTTTGTAAGAGAGAGATGGTTTCTATCAGTTTTGGAGCATCAAGGACTTGTAATCTAGGGTTGTTCAAGAATTATAATGATTCAGGGCATCCTAGGGAAGAAGACGAGCTTGCATGTAGGTGTCAAAACTAAGTGTTTCTCCAATTTTGACATGTTCACCACTTGTTACAGGAGGCAAACACACCAGTTGCTGCAGCAAACATGTCTTCCCCATTGAACATATGTCCACTCCCTGGCAGAACCAGCAATCACGTCTCTGTGCATGCAATTCTTTAAAATTGAAGGGTTTCATCTATTTGTTTCACCTTCCGAGCCTTAGTTTGCATGTCCACACTCTTTGTAAACATGAAGAAAGCTATAATAATCAAAATTTGAGCATGGTAATAGGGGGTACCCTTGTTCACCTATGGAAGCAAGTGGTTTGCATACTTTTGTCATGTATGTGTAAGGTTTTTGGAACAAATCAGCTGATTGAAGGTTGTACAAGTTTGTGTTACCTGTCGATGAGCTCTATAGGTCCTATTCAGACCATACTTCATTGTATTTGGCTGTGCTTGACTGTTACAAAGTGAAGATGTGGACATGTCAAATCTTGTGTTACAGTTATTGTTTAATGGTTTGTTCATGTTTTCATGTTTCCATGTTTGGTGATGATGTATGAATGCAAATACATGACTGATGTGTGGTTTTAGGACTGTTAACGCTAACAATTGCTTATTTGAGGTGATTTTGAGTAGTCACACAGTGAGTATTTATTTGGTGAGCTGTTTGGGAGTATCCCACTCAGTTTTACAGATCAAGTTAAAACTTGCGCAACCTAGCTTTTCTTGCACATGAGTGATTACATCTAAACCAAGTCAAAATTTGAAATGGTGTAGTGGGGTCTCTTTCCTTGAGGTCACTGCCAAAACTCCCTATGAACTGCTGATTGGAAAGATTGTATCCCACTCAGTTTATGGATCACTGAAACTCGCACAATCTGGGCTTTTCTTACACAGGGATGAGGATATCTAAACTAAGTGAAAATTGAAATGGTGTAGTGGGGTCTCTTTCCTTGAGGTCGCAACCAAAATTCCCCATGAACTGCTGATTGGAAAGATTGACTACCACTCAAAATGGACATAGGAAAACAGATGTGACTTCTTGTGTGTATATTGCCTAGACTCTAGAGAATATAAAATCTTACTTTTTTAGTTGTTATTACGGCAAAAAGTGGATGTTTCTAAAACTCTTAGGAAATTCACAAATCTCTTTTGGCAATTGCTTAGCACATGATCAACATGAAACAAGACAAGTCTTCTTTGACTTCAAGGGATATGTGTCGGGGCTTATATGCTAAAAGAGATACATAGCCTGGATCAATTGATGACAAAAACATTCCCAATATTTTTAATATTTGTTGGCTTTTAATCTCTGCTGAGGCTTTGGAATTGAAGAAATAAGTATATTTTTCAAAATATGGGAGGCGTGATTTACTGACTGCATATGTAAACTTACACTATCAAACGTTGTTGTGCAGGCGTCCATACAACTATAGCTGCAATTTGCAACAAGTAGACCTCAGAGAACTCCCGAATACTCAACACTTTCAAAACAAAACCAACTATAATAAGCTGAACAGCAAGCTACAAAGACCACTTCTCCTAATTTAAAGACTGATTAAGTGAGGCAAGGGAAATAAGCAAGAACGAAGAGATGCATGTAATTGAGCAACAAATAAGCCAACAGAATAGGATGGGAGGAAACTTGCAACCTGCTACACCACCTTCATGGGTGCAACCTGCTACAGATGCTGCAGCAATTTTCATTCAAGAAAGAAGACCAATTCAGACCAGGTGGATAGTTGAAAGAATCCCATGCTCTTTATAAATTTATTCCTGAACTAGATTACCTTTGAAAGAGAAGCAGCAATTAGGAAGGAAGAGCAGCAAAAAAGTCTTGTTAATCACCCTTCTTATAGTTCTGAGGAGGAATATATGGAAGGTAACTATCAGGTTAATCCCCCACTAGCAAGAGGAAAATGCATTGACAATGATGGCAATACCATTTATACACATAAACACAACAGAAGGAATGTTATATTTCAGCAGAGCAAGTCTAGTGTTCCTCAATTCCAACTGCCTCTATAAAGAATCTTTGACTATGGGACAATTTAGTGATGGCAATGCAGACTCCAATGTGTTTGAAATGGTCATTCATCCAAAGCAGATGCTTAAGCTAAGAAGAATGGTAGTAAGGGGCTTCTGCTGCCATTATTTCAACTTCAAGTACAACACACAAACACCTGCATCCTCGACCAAATCTTCTCCTATGCAATTAGATTGGCCTTACAGAAAAGGTAATTAATTGGATTGTTGCACTTCTCCTTTTTCAAACATGCCTCTGTTTCGGCCACATGGCAAAAATAAGTTTCCATTCTTCAACGTCAACCATGCATTTAGAAGCCATCTTTATCCATTCAATGTTGATAGTATTAGTGAGGATGTGGATTCTGGTGGCTTGGGTTACAGAATTATTTGAAATTATTCTCAGTTGCAAGATGAAGAAGCATTCAAAGTCATTTAAGGAAAAATTCAAACCAGGGAAAAAGTTAGTGATAGAAAGCACTAAGAATTTAGAAAAAGAAGTGAATTTCCTAGGACCAGGAATGTGCAGATTAGACCTGAGTTTGAAAATGATGACCGACCTCCTGCAGTGATTGCCAATGCTGTTGCTCCTCATAAAGATGAAAGGAGTGAGAAAATACCTCCTGTTGTAGCTGCAAAGAACTAAGTCGGTACTAGGAATGCCTAGTAAAATTTTACATTTTATATTATGCATGCTCTTATGTAATCGTGCCATTTTAGTTTCTGTTGGTAACTTAATCTCAATTTTTTAAATATTCTTCTGGATTTAGTACATCTGGAGGGGCATATGATTTTTGTACATTTTGCAATTCTTGATATGGAAAAGAAAAAAGCTTCATTTGTAATATGGACACAGCTACATTCATGAGACCAAAGTGTTAGTTTTTAATGATCAGATATGAAAGCAATCAGAAAATGCAACACATAAGACTATGAACACCACAAGATACCCTGGGAAAACCCTCCAAACTCGAGGGGAAAAACCCAGCAAATATATCTCTTATATATTTTGGAATAGGAGCAGAAATCTGCTTACATCTCAGGCCCAACACAATGCCAAATTTGATACAATGAATAATAGCACCTCTCCTAGATGCAAAGATACAAATGAATATGTTTCTCCTTGAAATCGGTCCGCTGCTACAAAATGATAATCTGCTGCTACAAGATGATGATCTGCTGCTCAAGTATGAACTTCTTCTAGGAATGCGAATTATGATGAATGAACTTAGTTCGAAATGAATGATTATCATCTTGTATTTGTAGGCAAGGACGTGACTCTTCATGAGATAGGTCGGCCTAAGAAGACATGACTCTTGATATTAATTAAGTCGGCCTGAATTAATTAATATACAAATATTAATTGTCTTCTAATGAATTCACATCTTCTCATGTCGGCCATAAATGAAGCGCCTCTTCATTTGAATATAATATTAACAATTCAAATAGCCATTAGGCTATAATTTGAATTGCCTTCAATAAGTTGTGCTAAACTGGAAGTAGCAGCCCGACGCTGCTTAATAACATCAACACAAAGGGTGAGAGAGAATTTGTGTGTGCCACATTTTAAATGCTAGATAATGAAACAATAAATAATTACAATAATAATCATCATCTGTTGCGACTAACCTGACTACATGTCAAAGTTATGCCAAACGAGTCTAGCCAAGGCCATGGCCCATAACTATAGGCGCCAAAAGAACGGAGAAGGAAATTCAGTAACATATAAAATCCAAGTCTATAAGGGCCTTGTTAGTTAGTATGATTATTAGAGGGTTAAAATGAATAGAGAGTAAAGTACCATTAACAGATATGAAGAATTTAAGCTAATACTATAACAATGGATTTGAGCCTACTGGTACATGTCAGAACAAAGCTTAAATAAGTCTGTGCGAGTACCCATGGTCACTGGAAAGTTAAAATGCTAGAGAATAATCTATCACGCCTAGCAATTTGGCAATATGATTGTGTGCCAAGACAATGGAGTTGCATCCATTGCAACATGCTAATAAATATAACTACCTGCACCATGACCGCCATTATGCAAAATGACCTGTCAAACAGCAAGACCTAATGGAGGATCGGGTAACCACTCAGCCTAACTAGATTTACAATACGACATGACCAACAAGGTGGAGAAATTGACCTGAAATTTAAAGCAGCAAATCAGAACATAAATTTAAAATGTTTTCAGACAAGCAAACATAAGCAAGAAGCACCTGAACAAAAACAACTCAAGGAACAAACTCTAGGTGACACCCCGTGGATTTTGAAGCCCAAATCTGGTCCACAAAATTCTTCAAAACTTTAATGGAGATAGAGTATGCAAGCTACCGATATGATATGAAGATTTTTTACTTTTCAGTTGTAAAATCAAATTCCAAGACACACATTTTCAAGCAAATCTGACTTGATTGGAAGGGATTCTTCTAGAAGCCTATAAGAAGGAGATTTTTTTAGATTTTTTTAGATTTTTTAACATACAAGAGGAAAGGAGAGGCCAATCATGCAAATATATTCATCCACAGCTAAAATACAAGAACACGGATTTATGGTGTACCGCTAATGGCAGGGATGATTGTTGAATACATCTCTACTTGAGGCAAGTTTATAATTACAGTCATAAGGCTGTGGTCAAGCCAACCCCAAATGACATCAAATGCAACCTATAACCTCACTCGAGATTACCCAGAGAATAAAAACAAATCTTCAATACCAAATACGACCTCCTGGACCAATTCAGAACCCTGCGATGATAATGGACTGGATGCAGCAATTGAGCAACATCCATTTCACAAAAATCTCCGAAGAGACCATAATGCTCTTGAAATAAAACAAGAAAAGTACATTTAAAAGTGTGATTATTTTTCCTCGCAAGAATCTGTCGTGGGACTAATCTATAAGAAATGAAGAGAACAAATAGTGTATATATGATTATGGTGTAATTTAACTTACCTTAGCCAGATTGACATAGAAGAAAAGGGGATTCTTGGTATTGGACACCTGGATCTTGTTCTTCTTCTGGTTCTCTTTCAAATGCATGTTGCCCATTTTCTGGTTGATATCCTCCATCTTTTCTTCTCAGCTCTGCGCCACAACCCAATGTCCAGAACCCTCAACGCTAAAACCTTACGAATTCCAGCTATATCATACTTGTGTGTACCATTTAGCGTATATATATATATATATCCCATATGTAATTTTCGCTTGAAATAAAAAAGAGCGCACCCATATGTGCTTCGAGGAAGAAATGACTGTGCGACATGTTTCTAGAAGGCAAAGGTGACCGGACCGTGCTAGAATACTACATTGTATTTTTTAACGAGTAGAGTGCGGTTCAAGGGATTCGAGCAAACACGAACACAAACGATCTTTTGTTTTTAACTTTTTATTGGAATCGCCTTTTATATGTATGTATATGTGTGTTATAAGTACTCTTACTGTGTAATACTAATAATAAGTTTTGTTAATTAATATTGTTTTTTTTATGTCGCAAGGGGTGAGCTGAGGCGAGACTAGCTCCTTGCGGGTGGACACATCATAGCCCGCATACATGTCCATCGGTCAATCGCGAGAGCGGGGGTTGAACTCGAGACCTATGGGGAGTAAACCCACGGCCCAAGCCAACTCTGCTACCCGAGTGGGCTTGTTAATTAATATTGTTATAATATGGTTGAAAATAAGTGTATTGTATTATGAGTTTTGTAAATGTATGTAATGTAATAATAAGTGATGTATAAAGTAAATAAAAAAGGAATTATTGGGATACAAGAGTATTTGTGAGAGCGATTCAAATTTAAGATTTGAACACAAAACAAAGTTTAAGTAGATGTAATAAAGTTATTATATTTTTATTGTTGAAGACATGATAATGTTTTGCAACGTGGTCTTAAATTAACTTGCATTGTGTGACATGGTATATTATCTATGAAATCTTTTATAATGTGTCCACTTATGTTTCCTATACATATATGACTTAAACATAAAAAGGAATGATGTGATAGTGGATATAGTCAAGCATGAGTTGCATATGACTCACTTTATCTTTACATACATGTAAATAGAATACAAGGATAAAGTTCTAAATATAGATAGTATAAATTATTGAAAGTCGTCTAAAATCTAATATGGCTATTCAAAATGATTCATATGTATGATGGTCACATCCATGAAGGTCTCTATGATGGAGGGTCAAGACCTCTAACATCAAATTGTAATTGTGGAGGCAAAGTTTGAATTACAACATGAGAAAAATAAAAGGCATGTCGTAGAGAATAAGAGACCTCAACAACACAAGTGGGCTTATGCAAGAAGTTTGTTGCTATAAAAAATGAAATACACCATTTGACTCAACTGGTGGGAAATGTTACAACTGACAAAGACATTCAACTTAGGGAATCTATTGATAAGAGTATGAAAATGGAAGCAAAATTGTGTGTGGTCAAGCCCTTAAGGGATAAGTGTATACAATTATGTTTTGATGTCCAAAATTTGAGTGTTGCCTAACAAGAGTTGGTGATTCAAGCACAAACTCTTCAACAAAAAATTGGTAGATTGTTTTTGGATGTGCAATAGATTCTTGTATTTTGTGCAAATTTGGATAATTTCCACCAAAAAGTCATATGATATGGGACTACTATTAACTTATAAAAAGAAGGCTAACACCAAGTAATGGAGCAAGGATAAGCAATGGAGAAAATTTTGATATCTTTGACCCATAAAGTTGAGAAACTTAGAATCGAACTTACAAGTTCTAAGAAAAGAAGCTTTCAACATTTATATTTTTCCTTGCAAATGTATATAAGGATATGCCTATGGTTAGGGTTGTTGGGTCAATTTGGTTGTTTGCTAGATAGTTTGTTGCTCTATATTGAATTGTATTATAATAATATTAAATTATATTATTCTATATTAGGTATTAAAATAAAACAAAACGAGTTAACTTACTATTATTGTTTAAAATAATCAAAAATCAATTATTGAGATACGAGAGCATTTGTGAAAGAAGATCCAAATTTGAGATTTGGACAGTAACAAAGCTTAAGTAGATGTAATAGAGTTGTTATATTCCTATTATTGTATACATGATTGTGTCCTACAACATAATCCTAGACTAAATTGTACAATGTGATGTGGTAAATTATCCATGCAATCTTTTATAATGTGTTTTATTATATATTTTATACAAATACAACTTAAAATAAAAAAGAATAACGTGATTATCCTCTTAGTTAAAAATGAATTGAAAATGACTCATGTTATCCTTACATGTGCATAAATAGAATACAAGAGTAAATTTCTAAATATAGATAATATAAATTATTGATGTAGTTATTGAATCTTTCCCAAACAGGCAAATATGTAATGGCTGACTGTGGGCTCTTACTGCCAGTCTATTTTTTTTCTAATTTTTGTTGTGTGTGTGTTCCTATTTTTGGGGTGGCATCAGTCTGTCCAGGCTATTTCTTATTTTGGCTTGTCTTCTCCTATTTATGGAGAGTTTTGATGGGTTCTTTAGGGTGGTGTTGAAGGCTGTAGGGTGTGGTGAATGTTGTTTTGTGGCTGTGTAAGACTCGGTGTGGTTTTTTGGCTTGAATTCTATATGAAAATCTTTTTTTTTATTACTTTTGAGAATCCTATGGGTTATGCTTCTTATTTTCATTGTAGGATGAAATGTTTTGTTGTAAGTTAATCCTCTAGTTGCAAGTTTTGTTATGGGATTTTTAATACAGAGGCTGAGTAGGGGTATTTAGAGCCTCACTTGTAGATATTAACGTTATTATCTACATTAGTTTTGGTATCAAAGCAAACTATGATAGCCTAGAGGGGAGTCCACTTGAATTGGGGAAGAAGGGGCAGGAGGAATGTAAGCCCTCGACGAAACAATGGTGAAGTGTTTAGAAGGCTAGAGGCCCTCGAGACTAGATTACAATTGGACGAGTCCAAAGAGGAAGAAAACTTAGTAAATGTTGTTAGGGTTTTAGACCCTACATAGAGGCTTATTGAAGCATTGACTAAACAAAGTTCCAAAGTAAAGGTGGATATTTCAGATTTTAAAGGCAAGCTCAACCCTAATCTATTCCTAGACTAGATCCAAGAGTTGAAGAAGTACTTCAACATGGAGGATATTGATGAGGATGATTTGAAAAGAGTGAAAAAATTTGCATCCAAGTTGAAGCCGCATGCAACCCTCTAGTGGGAGAACATATAGATTTGAGAAGAAAAGAAGGAAAAAATAAGACTAGGCTTTAGTCTAAGATACTGAAATATTTGAGAACTCAATTTATTCCCTCTGATTACTAGTAGAAATTGTTTAAAGGATTTCAAAATCTGAAAAAAAAGGATCAATCAGTATAGGCTTATATTGAATAGTTCATGAGGCTTCAAATTCGAATGGATATACAAGAAAGTGAAGGGCAAGTAGCAGTTCAATATGTGAATGGACTAAAGTTTTAACTTCAAGATGAGCTTGCAATGGTGAAAATTCCTACTGTAGATGAGGCTTATGAATATGCCTTAAAGGTAGAGGAGAAACTAAACCGGAAAAAAAAATTATGAGTAAAAGGGATGATAGCAAACAAAATAGAGAGGAAGAGGTTTCTTTGGAAACTACCATAAGTGAAGAGTCAAAAGAAGTCAAGAATGTGAAGACCAACTTCAAAGGAAAGGGAGGCTTTAGAGGTAGAGGATGAGGAAAACTATCTCCTAGAGAGTGGAATGCCATGAAGTGTTTTATTTGAGATGAAGCCCAGAAGGCTATAGATTATCCGCAAAACCCCAAAAGGGTGGTGGTAGCCCAAGAAGAAGAACCTTGGATAGAATAAGTTGAAGTTAAGTCAGGAGATGTTACACCCTTTCTCTTAGTTATTGAGTTTCTTTTACCTTATAAGTAAATAAGATGATAAATATTTATTAGAACTTTGATATGTTTAATAGGAGAATGAAATATTGAATATGCCTTATGATGTTATTTCTTTTGAAGGAATGATTATGTTTTATACTGATGGAAAATATGATTAATGAATATGAATTGCAGTATGAATGCTTTAATGCTTTGATGATGCAAATGATTTATGATGCTAATAGATTTTATGTGAACGGCTAACTATCTTTGTATTGCACTAAGTTGAATGTGGGAACAAATTCAAACCTTCGGAAGAGAGGGGAAGTATCACTCAGGAGAGGAGCTTGGTCTGGTAACCCTTAATGAGCCAAACTGAGCATTCTTGCACTCACACCCTAGTTGGTCTAGTCAAGTTAGTTCATGAAATCGAGTAGGTAACCTTCAGTTATAGTTTAGGGATGATCTATTGTGGTATGTGGTTTTAGTCTTTGTTATGAATGTTGTGATTGAGAATTATGATTAAATTTTGATGTCATGTGACAGTCTTTCCTTGTATGTTTATTGTGGTATCAGTGAGATATATCCATAAAATGTATATATATGTATATGTGTACATGTCTATGGTAGACTCATACATGTGAGTGAATATGTGCATGATTATACGTAGGTAGACGCACCTACACATGCTCATGGATGGATTACCCATATGCATGAGAATGTTGATTCAACTAAAATGGCATATATATATATATACATCCCACGTATGTATGTCGATTGATGGAATTGTATATATGAGTGTTTTATAAAGGTATTGAAACGAAATTAAGTATATATATATGTGTGTGTGTGTGTGGTGTATATATATATACTTTGATAATAAATATATATATATATATATATATATATATATATATATATATATATATATATATATAATATAATATATATATATATATGTGAATTAAAGCTATTGATATCAACCTCAAGCGCATAAGATAGTGTTGATTATTATTTTTAATAATGTGAAGGAAATCACAAATTATAGCATGTAGTGCATAAAGCATAAAGCGCAACTTTAAGTGGAATATAAACTAGTGCATGATGTTTGATAAGACCAAGTCAAAACAAATAACAAAGCACGTATGAATTTGGTTATGTAAAACATTTTAAAAGAAATTAAATGTTGTTTGAAAGACCTATGGAATATGTCAAAGGCAACACTATGAATGTAGCACAAAACACAAAAAGGTGGCACCATATTTGCTAGTGTTTGGAAGGTAAAAGAAGTCTTTGAATGCACATAAACCTGCAAATAGTGTTTAGACTTAGTCAGGAGAAAACTTTGCAACATTTTGGTAAAGGAATTCAAATTAGGAAACTTGTGTTGAGCTTGTTATCTCATATATCAAGTTGACTCGGCCATTTAAATGGTGAGAACTCTAATGTGTTGCAAACTTATGAGTTAGACTAATGAGTCATTGCATGAGGTTAGAAAGATGGAAAAAATACTAACTTGTTTGTAGCCTTCGGTTGCTCACAAATTAGTATAAATAGAGGTGCTCATTCTACCAATTGCTTCACTTATCATTCGGATTATCTTGATGCTATTCAACTGTGATTTATGAGTTAGTGAGTTGAGAGCTTATGAGTTGAGAGTTGTTTTTCCATTTCATTTTTGTGAATTGTTCAGAGGTTAGAGAAAATTTAGAAGAAGGAAATTAAGTCGATCTTGGAGGAAGTATCAAGCGAGCTAGAGGAGTTGAGCTAAGTATCAATGGCAGATGGCCAGGTGCCAGGTGTCGAAAGCTAAGCTCAAAATGCTTCGGTGATGCTTCTATGGTGAGTTTTGTCTAAAAATTTACTTTGTCTTGGAGGGGTTTTTTGACGAGGTGAAAAAGTTGTAAAAATGGCTAAACTCTGGAATAAAAAGCGCAACTCTGAGCTAGGGGCGCCCTTCATTCTAGAGGCCTAGATCAACTTTTTGTGATTTCTCTCTTCCAAGATGTCTTCTCTGGATTCCTATTAGCTTTGCGATGAGCCAGTCGGCCAGTCCAACGGATCAGTATATCACCTAAAACTAGAGATTGAATGCAAAATGAGGGAAATTGAAAATGACTTAAGTCTGGAGTGAAAAAGCGTACCTCTCAGCCAAGGGCGCCCATCTTTTTGGAGCTTCAGATAAATTTTTCTGATCAAGTGACACCCAAGAGGTTTGTTTCCATCTTGATCCAGCTTCACAACGCATCTGTCAGCAAGTGAATCAGAGTTGTCATGTTGTCGTGGTCAAAGGTCAGACTTGAGGTTCTAGACATGATCAGAATTATCCAGAAATGTCAAAAGCGCCCCTGGCCCAAGCTTTTGGAGCCTTGAATGAAGTATGTTTGATGATTTCAGGTGTTCATCCTGTTCGTGTCAGCTTCAACTTTCCATTGCCTATCTAAGCCGGGTCAGATGACTTCTCAACAACCTGCAGCTAGAAGATTAATGGATTTTAGCTAGTTGTGAAAATGGCTAAGTCTGGGAGGAAAAAGTGCCCCTGGAGGCCAGGGGCGCCCATGTTTTTAGGATGTCAAATGATGTTTTTTCGCGAAATGCTCTCTAGGAGCTCTTGCTCAGAATTCAATCTGCTCCGCAATGAGCCAGTCAGCTAACTCTAAAGTTTTTCCAGATACCGAAAACTGTTAAGTGAAATAAGGTCAAATTTACAGTGAAAATGATGGAAAATGCCTGAAAATTTTCTAAGTCTGAGGTCAAAAAGTGCCCCTAGAGGCTAGGGGCGCCCATCATTTTGAAGCCTTAGATGGATGAATTATGGGTTGTCACCTTAAGGAATCTTTTTGTTAGATTTGATCCAGCTCTTCAACGAAACTATCATCCAATTGATCTGACATGGTAGTCAATCAGAATCAGTGGTCAAACGTGAGCTCCGATGAGGTTTTAAGATTCAAATTTTTAGAAAATGTCCGAGTCTGGAAAGGATGCCTAAAGTCAAAGCTTGAAATTTAAACTCAAGAATAGAAGTGCACATGAGAGGTGAAGCAGTTAACTGAAAATAGATCTTCAGTTCAACTCTTTCCAAGTCAACTTCTTCTAGAGCCTATTTTTAGTCTGTAACTAGTTGAAATCAGTTTACATGCAACAGTTAACTGAGCTTTTCAAGGTGGCGCCCCAATTAGGGTTTATTCTTCATTCAGTTAACTGATTTTGAAGCCAATTATAGGCCATGCGTGAGTTTTGAAGGTTCAGTTGAAGTCTAAGCACCATTTCCAAGACATAGCATGCATTTGACATGCCTTAGAGGATATTTTCTTATATATTTTACCTATGGCATCCATTATTTCTCATTGTGAGCTGATGAAAAACGTCTTTTCTTGAGCATAAAAATGATCTAAAGGTGCTGCAGGTGTTAGATTTCAGTGTTCTTCGTAGCTATAGATTCAGAATGTTCGGGTGAAGAATATTTCAGAGTTTGTTTTCCATTTGCATGCAGGTTTCATCAGATCTACTTCAAGCATAGGCGAATTTCTACAAAAGAAGATTAAAACAAACAAAATAAAAAACTTCTATTCTTTTGTCTTATTTCCTCTATTCTTGTCCTAGATTTTCTCTGCATGTCAAAGAAAACAACAAAATCTTCAGAAAAGCATCATCTGGGTTCGAGTATTTCAGCATCAACAACAATACCCATGTCTTAGATTATTTTGTGAAAATTGCCCCGCTGCCTCTATTCTAGAGCACTGTGCTTTTTTCCAGAATTTTCTTTGCATGTGGGCCTAAAACACATGTTTTCACAAATCTATCAATCTAGGTTGTCTTAGAATTTGATTCTACACAAAACCCATGTTCCAGATTTTCACAGGAAAAGTTGCCCCCAGTGCCCCTGCCAGTTCAAATATCAACCAAAAACCTTTTGCATGCGGGCCTAAAACTCAATTTTTTGAAAAATAGAAGATCTGGGTTTGATCAGTTCTCCAGAGGCAACAAAACCCATATGCCAATTTTTCTTGAGGAAAAATGTTCAAGAACCCCTAACTGTCAGTTTAGTTCTAGACTCGAAACCCTTTGCATGCCTTACTAAAAGGTGCTTTTTCAAATTTTTGACGTTGTGGGTTTGCTTAGAATCATTTTCTGCACAATACCCACGTCTCAAATTTTTTCGTGAAAATTCTCCTTCGACGGGCTATTTTTAGCCTCATCGAGTGCTATTTTAGCTTTCTGAAAAAAGTTGTCAGAACATAGCCGTGTTTACAGTCAACAAGTGAGTTTTTCAGAAGGCAATTCACTCAAACTGAATTTAGAACCAAAATGGTCTTAATTCACAATTTCATAAGAAAAGCTAACACTGTTTTGCATCAAGCACATATGGAGGGTTCATACCATTGGAATTTTGTGGGTGCGGTTAGTTCGTATTCATTTCTCAACTAGAGTGTTCGCAGTCAAACTTCATGGTTTCATCATGCAATACTTTTCCATGAGAAGAATCAAGGAAAGCTTCAGAGGTATAAGGTTCAAAAGAAACAAGGGCCATCACTCCAGTTTGTAGAGCCGCCAGAGTTTATCTTTCAGATCCCATGCCACTATCTTTATGAAAATGGCACATACGCTAAGCTTGATGTTGTGTAAACTGAGTTTGAGAAGCTGGTTCGTGATAACCTATATGGAGATCTTGAGGCGTCCAAGTTGGATAACTTCTTAGTGATGACTGCCAGTTTCAACAAGGCAACTGCAAAAGTCAGAGACAGTCAGAGGGCGATCAAGGATGCAGAGGAGTTGGATAGATAATTGATCATCGTGGATAGCGTCAGAGTACCAGATGATGATACCATCGATAAATTCCTGGATGAGATGGTAAAAAAAGAGGACTTGGAGTAGACGCCCAGTTAGATCCGGCAGTTGTTTATGAGGATGAGTCACAAGCAACAGTTAACTCAACATCAGTTCTTGAGTTTTCCTTGTTGACATCAGGCACGCCTATCTCATTCTTGGAGATATCTTCATAGGAGGATGGACTCTTAGTTAGTGTTAGTTAACTGATGTTAGTTATCAGTTAGCTTTTCTTTCAATAAGGACATGCATGTTGCACATTGTCCAGTTAGCATTGTTTGTGTCGATTAACTGATGGTAGCTTTCTAGTTAACTGTATAGTTTCCTTTATTAGGGTTTAGCAATAAGATCTTGCATGCATTGCAAGATTGTAGTTGACTCAAGGTGATTTTAGGGTTGCCTACACCTTTGATGTCTATAAATAAGAGCTTTCAGCTCATTTTTAAATAACTTTTGCACAAGAGAGTAATATACGTTGTGCCCACCTTGCTTGTAATATTGCTTATTTTGTATCTATTCACGAGTATTTATTATGATAATGAATTGTTATGCCACTTGGGTTTCATGCAATTATTATGGTGAATGCTCAACTTAGTTAAATATAGTGGCTAGTTTGATCATAGATTGTACGTGTGTCTCGCCTATGCAATTTACTGTCCTAGTTGGCTATCCTTTATGTTTTGTTATCAATAAGCCTATTCAAATTGAGCAAATTGTTGTGCCACCTTGCCTTCATGTTGAGAGTTTGTACCTAAATCTTATTGTGTGATGTGTGTGATAATAAGCCTATTCAACCAAGCAAATTGTTGTGCCACCTTGCCTTCACATTGTGAATGTGTACCTGATTTATCATGTAAAACCATTCTTGCTCCTTTTCCTCATGCTCTTTTTCCTTGAGGAAATTGGATAGATTAAAGTATTTAGTTTTTAGTTGTAGTTAAGACCTGTGAAACTAGAGAAAACCCCTAGTTGCAATGTCCTTGGTTTCCTTAACCTTGTGCCTCTCCCAACTGAGTCGAAAAAGATAGGTTTAGATTACTTTACTTTTAGAACGCATACCAACAAAAGAGGGAGCTTCCCCTCCTAATTTGAAGAGCACTCATCACGTAGTGTGCATAGTTGTTTGTACAAACTTACACTCCAGAGGTGTTAGTTATTACGCCAACAATGTACAAGCATGATAGTTTCTATAACTTTGTCATTTATGTTGGAAAGGTTAAATAGTTTTGATTACTATGTTGGAAAGGAATAGTTTTGAGTATGTTGTGTTGCTTGTACATGCTTGCATGTTTCTTGGTTGTTTATTATGTTGGAGAAACCTATCATATTGTTTTATACTTATATAGATGTGTATGTACCCTATATATGGGAGGTTGTATGAATATAATGTAATTATACATTTAGTATGTCTATACTTGATAAATTACTTGTGATTCCTTGAAAGTAGGAATAAATTCTTATCCCTATGGTTAGGGTATAAACTTGATGGTTATATCAATACTCAACAATAGGATTGATAAAATGTATTATATGATTATGTTATTTTGATCAAGGATCTATTCCTATTCATGGAATTTAAGAGGACATATGTTTCGACAACCCAAAGTTGTATTGAGAAGAGGACTTGAAGGTGCAAAAGCACAAACCCTTCTCAGATTAATGTCCTCTAGATTATATTCAAATACAGTGAACATTATAAACGTGAGAATATTTTAGGTATATGGAAAGAGAGGTTTTGTGATTTGTATATGATCATTTGATCTTTACATCACTTTCAATTGAAACCCTAGGTTGAGAATAACCTATTTGGTTAGGTTGTTTATTTGATCATTTATTGAAGCAAATGGGTTGGGATTAACCTATATGAACGGATGGACCATTTGATTGTTGTTTATATCTTTGATTGAGGTTATTTATTGTTGAAGTTTATACTTTTGATGGAAGTTATTTATTGAAGAGATTATACTTTTGATGGATTTTCTTATTGTTGATATACTCTTGAATAGAGACATTTATTGTTGAGATTATACTTTTTGAAATAGATTCATTTGATGTTGTGACATTAAATGAATACCATATGGATGAATAGGTTATTATTGGGGTTTGTTTGATCCATGGGAAAGGGGATAACCTATGTATTTTGAGATACTTAGTAGTTAAGTAACTTTGATTATGAGATATTATGTGGGTTATCTTTGGATTTGTCTGATCCATGGTAAATGGGGTAACCTAGGTATAGAGTATGAATGGTCATTAATCCAAATTGAGCTAGGAAGGTGGGTGAACGTGTGATGTCCAATCTAAGTTCTGAGTGATGGAAACTTTGGCCAAAGTAGTGTAAGTAGTCATCGTTTACAATGTTGGTTTCACTATGATTTGTGCTTACGTACTAGGTCAGGATGTACATACATGTAGGGGTTTATCCATTGTATGTCAGTTCTAGAAATGTATAGGACACAACACCAAGCTCATAAAGGACTATTGTTATGAGGTTACCAAACCAATCTCTCCGTCGAAGGTTAGGGCCATTTTACTACTTAGGTAGATGTGTGGGGGACAACACTAAGTCCATGGTTGGTAGAAAAGTGCTTGAGTGATGCTTCTCCTCATTAGTTGATGACCAAGATTTGAGATGTACAGGCCAATATTGGGGACAACTAGAATGTATGCACTAGCAACAGGGGCATCTAGAATGTATGCACCAATGCGAGGACATCAAGGATGTATGCCTAGGTAGGGACATCTGAACCATTTGTATCTTTATGTTGGTAAGCTCTTAGAAGCTATGTAATCATGTATCCATATCTATAAAAATTGTAAATATGAAATGTCATGTGGAAATTATGTATCAAAATTATTTGAATTAATGAAAGGAATTATTTTGCATGAATGGGAAAGTTTGAAATATGTTTCAAATGTGCATTTATTATTCCAAGGAAAAGAAAATTTGTATTGCTCTTAAAGGTTAAATGCATAAACTATTCACTTGTGGGTAAAACATAGAAAATTTTACCGTGTAGAACAAGGGGCATGTTACACATGGTATCAGAGCTATGAGGTTCAACTTTGGAACCTATGAGCTCATTACGTAAGTGATATGTAACCCTTATAGAAAGTTAATGGTTGAAAAGTTCTTATTCGAAGATGGCAAGTGGAAAAGAACAAAAGGGAAATAAAAAGGGAAGTTAAGATTCCTGAAAAAATTATGTATTGTAGAAAAAAGTATCCCTTTTTCACACTTAATTTGGAAATAATTAATATTAAAATGAGCTTAATTGTGCCTTGATTTAGTGTTGTAATGTGTTTCACACATTCACATTAAGTTTAGGACCCTTCTTAATAAAATGGACTTAATGGTACCTTATTTAGGGTGTTGTAAAGTGTATCTTTACACTTTCACATTAATCTAAGGCTTTATTAATCAATTGAGGTTAATTTGAGGTTAATTGGCCCCTTTATCCAAGCCTAATTAATTGCAGATTTTGAGGGCTAAAGCCTTACATTCATAAATGATATTACACAACACTTAATTTTACAAGGTGTGTGTCCTAGTGACCTAGGACCCATTTGCCACCTGGCAAATGGGTCCTCATTAGGTCTTAGGACCCTAATTTCACATAACATTTAACATCCCCCAAAGTGTGTCCTAGTTAACATGGTGAATGGGTCCTCACTTAACCCTAGGACCCCCCCTTGGAATATGTTTTTGGTGGTATTTTAATGATTTGAAATCCTAGATCTGATGTTAGCTTATGTTATTTGAATTTCAGGAATTAAGAGTAGGATAAGTATAAATACAAGGTTGTTTCACATAGTTTGATCTAATTTTTCAAGTGTTCAAGTCCTAATAGAAAATTTATGATATCAAGAGTTCACAAGAGCATTCAAGAAGGCATTCAAAGTGTAGATTATTGAATTTTATTACATCACTCAAGATATCAATCATCATGTCAAAGTCATGCATGTTGTTGAGCTAATGTGATGATGTAGCATTGGTGATCAAGTTCAAGTGTTCAAAGCCATTATCTTATGTCAAGTTCATGATCAAGATCGACACTCATTGAGGCCATTTTATGCTAAGTTTCAGATTTGCAATCCAAGGTTACAATAAGGTTTGGTGAGTTGTTACACATTGTTTGTTTATTCATCGTTCCTTTTATGCATTATTTCATTTCAAGGTTTAATTACCAAAACAAGGTTTGACCAAGGAAAACCCTTGTTCCCTAACAAACAACATTTTTCTCCCCTTTGATGTGTGATTGTAGGTTTTAAGTTTAAGATCACTTGTGAAGAGCAAAAAGTTGTCAAAGTTGCAAAGTTGTCGTCTTTCTTGCAAGATCACAAAAACTAGGCTACAAAATTTATTTTCGGGTTTCTGACAGTCTCCAACTAGGATCTAGGAGTGCAAACATTGAAGAACAAAACCCAAAAATTTGATTTTCCAAAACCCTAGCCAGGACCCATTCATCACTGGGCGAATGAGTCCTCAATGAAGCCCAAAAAAGAACTTTTTGAAATAGGTACACAACATTTGACCCTCTTAAAACCTACCTTTTGATTGCTATATTTGTTAGGTTTTATTTTTTATTCTCATATATGTATTATAACCCTCATATTTGAATGAAATATTAGAAGAATTGGGTTCATCATTTTGATCTCATTTTGGTGAACCCCATTTTCTATGTTTCAACTTGTTTAAGTTTGGGACTAGTAAAGAATCATCCCTGGAGTTGAAAACTCCTAAACCACCAACTCATTAAGATACACCTTTGGATTGTGGAATATTATACAACCAGGATTAGTAGAAAGGTTATGAAGGATTATTGAAGAGTACCTCCACCCTACCAATTTTTTTATATGACTCAAAGGGTTGAGACGAATCAAAGTAATCCCCTCTTCTAATAGAAACCATTGCAAAGAGTCTAGGATTTTGGATTATATTAGGATCCAATAAATCTATGAGCATATCCTATATCTAATCTTTCAAATTCTATAAACCTACGAATATGGACTATGTCTATTCATATGAATGTTCAAGTTGGAAAAATGAACTGCTAGCATAAATTAGAAACTTCAATTGAACAAGAAAGTCAAAAAAAATTGTGAATCAAATCAACTAGAGAGGTATCCAGGAGGTTGGATAACCCTTGACTGACTTGAATTAGTACAAGGTTAAAATATTGCAATAATAATCAGAGTCAAGAATTAAATTTAGTACCTTAGAAAAGGGAAGAGACCAGAATGATTAGAAAAAGAAGCAACCTATGAAGAATAAAATCCAACATGATTCCACTAGTCAGAATAGGCAAGGTCAATTTGGAGATTCTAATTGAAAAATGGGGAATGAAGATAACCAACCTTAGTGTCTAAAGTTATGAGAAAGTGGAATTACCAAATAACTTGGACAAAATTACTTTTAAAGATGAACGCAAGGTAAAATCTTAGAAAGAAAATCAAACAAATCGAGCAAGGGCTTAATTAGAACATAGTTTGGTTGAAGTGTGAATTGAACTTACCAACTTGTCAACGAAAGTAAACTTATTTTTAGATGTTCCAAAATAAAATGGGTATGAAAGAGACTATGTTGTCAAATCGAAAGAATAATTTGGAAACTCACAAAAGTGAAGACACAATTGACATAGGTATCCTCAAGCAAGTTCATTTGACACATTAACAAAAGGGGCTTTACAGATATGGGATATTCTTCTACTATGGTTAAAAGGCTATTAGAACACATAGAAGAGAGAATTGGAATGAAATAATAGAGTATCGCTTAGCTTGTAAGCTATCATTTATTCATTAGATCTCGTTACGGTGGATCCAAATGTTGATTCTAAGAGAATAGAAGACGATGATGAATCCAATTTTGGAAACAAGAAAGTATAATCAAGGCATGCCATGGAGGGTAAGAAAGGAAAGTAATAGTTAATCAACTATCAAAATCTAAGGGATGATAAATCAATTCAATTTGGAGAGAGAGGATGATTGTTAAAAGTTCAAAGATGACGTAATGAATTGGAAACATTAAGGGGGGAAGAGGGAGAGTAGATGTACTCAGATAAGTACCTTTTCAAACGAGGTTTAATATTGTATCTCCAGTAGGAGAGAATTTTTAATCAAAATCTTAAATTCAATGACCACAACAAGGTTGGTAAAGTTAAATGGTTAAGGTATTGGAATTATTGAGGTCAAGTCTTATGACCAATGAGAAAGAAATATTTGCAACAACATTTTATACGTATTTGTTCAGAAGATCAATTTGTTTTATCATCAATGTTTTGGAAAAAGGCTAGTTGAAATACTTGATCATGAAAGGCAAGATTAACGCCTTTGCAATCATAAAAGGAAGATTTTTATACTGATGATTTTGAGTTATAGAGAAATGTGCATGCATGGAAACTAGGTATGTAATAATTTTTGACATCTTTTGTAAGATAATATCAAACTAGAATGATGTAATGACGATTATTACTCATCTAATATAAAATGCTAAATGGAAGAAATAGATTGAGCTAAAAACCGGATTACACCTTTGGGAATGCTTACAGAGTGAAAGAAGTCCAAGTTATGGATGTCCTAAGTGGAAGGAGTTTTATCTCCACAATCATATCAAATCATTATATTTCGAGGATCATATGTGGCATAAGTCCATGGAAGAGTTTTCACTTAGTCGGGATGGATTACTATGAATCGGAGAAAGAACCTATGTACCAAATTTTGGGAAATGAAAGAATGAATAAGGTGAATTGGGGTTGTACTTAGGACACAATAATGACAAAATTATTCGACGAATGGGAAACCATTATAATCTAGAAGGGGATAGAGTAAGATGTTGCAAGCTATGTAGCAAGTTGTTGTCTAGTATGCCAGAGAATGAAGATGGGATGTCGTCATCGGCAGGACATGTATACTCTCATGAAATTCCAAATGGGAAGTGGTAGATCATTAGAATAGTTTTGATCCTTCTATTTTGATGGAACTAACATAATATTATGGTGGATAGACTCACCGATGTAACTAATTTTTATTAGGAAATTTGTTTTATAGGATATCAGTCCTAAACAACAAATTGTGTAAAGCAGTTACTTAATGTTCTTGAAAAGGTTATCTCATGATGGGAATAAGCAAGTGATGTTAAAGTTTTTATGTAAACCATGATTATCTTATGAAAATTTCAATTGAATGAATGATCAATTTATTACTTTAAGTTAGCCAAATAGGCAAAAGGGGTGAACAAAATCTTGGAGGATTTAGGGAGTACTTTACGATAACTTGTATCATTTAAATAAGATCCATCTTAAACATAATACGGGAAGAAGGGTTGAATTCATAAAAGTTGGGAGAAATTAGGAAATAGGATTATCCCTAGATCTAAAAGGTTGTAAAAAGGGAATCATAGATCAAAAGGATCAAGGAAAACTTGTTGATACAAAGCTTTAATTAATTAGTATTATTATGCTCGGAACTGAAATGTGTCCAAGGGTAGTATTATTGCAAGGTAAATGGTTGTGTCAATGATGGATGGTCTTGGCTTAAGATTTGTCTAATGGTGTAAATACCAAAAGGAAGGATGGGAGCCACAGTGTGGTGCACAATACACCAACATTCTTTTCTATTTGGGTTACACTAAGGATAATTGTATTAGCTAAGGAGAATGTGTTTTTCTAGTCACTAAGGTATTAGGTGTCATATAGGATATAGTCACTATTGTACTTATGATGTACACGTGAGTCAATGTAATTATGTTGAATAATTCTCCAGAAAGAATTTTTTCTTGAACACACGAGTTCTCCTCGTATGTTAGCATAGTCACTCGATGCAAGTTCCAGGAAGAACGAGATTGCAAGGGGTTGTGCTACAAGGGAAGATTAGATGGGAATATACTTAATTCCTACTTGATATGGACAATAAAAGGTAGAACCTTTATTTTACTTTATCTATATGTTAAAATTATTTAAATAATCAGGGACGATGATTCGCAAGGGGGGAGTATGTTACACCCCGTCTCTTAGTTACCAGATTACTTTTACCTTGTAAGTAAATAAGATGATAAATATTTATAGAACTTTAATATGTTCAACAAGAGAATGAAATATTGAATATGCCTTATGATGTTATTGCTTTTGAAGGAATGATTACGTTCTATACTGATGGAAAATATGATGAATGAATATGAATTGTGATATGAATGCTTTGATGATGCAAATGATTTATGATGCTAATAGATTTTGTGTGAATGGCTAACTACCTATGTATTGCACTAAGTTGAATACAAGAATAGGTTCAAACCTCCAGAAGAGAGGGGAAGTATCACTCAAGAGAGGAGCTTGGTCTGGTAAACCTTAATGAGCCTAATTGAGCATTCACACACAAAGACCCTACTTGGTCTAGTCAAGTTAGTTTTTGAAATTGGATAGGTAACCTTCAGTTATGGTTTAGGGATGATTTATTGTGGTATGTGGTTTTAGTCTTTGTTATGAATTTTATGATTGGGAATTATGATTAAATATTAATGGCATGTGGCAGTCTTTCCTTGCATGTTTAGTGTGATATCGATGAGATATATGCATAAAATGTATATATATGTATATGTGTACATGTCCTCTGTAAACTCATACATGTGAGTGAATACATACATGAGTATACATAGGTACACGTACCTACGCATGCTCATGGACATACGTATGTGGTATATATATGTGTGTGTGTGTAAGTTGATATATATTGATATATATACATATTTATTTGATAATAAATATGTATATGTATACATACATACAATATATATATATGTGTGTGTGTGTGAATTAAAGCTATTGATATAAACCTCAAGTGCATAAAATAGCGTTGATTATTATTGTTAATAATATAAAGCAAACCACATATTATAGCATGTAGCACATAAAGCATAAAGCACAAATTTAAGTGGAATATAAACCAATGCATGATGTTTGGTAAGACCAAGTCAAAATAAATAATGAAGCACGTATGAATTTGGTTGTGTAAAACATTTTAAAAGGAATTAAATGTTGTTTGAAAACCTATGAAATATGTCAAAGGCAACACTATGAATGTGACGCCAAAAACAAAAAGGTGGAACCATATTTGCTAGTGTTTGGGAGGTAAAACAAGTATTTGAATGCACATAAACATACAAATAGTGTTTAGAATTAGTCAAGTGCAAACTTGGCAGCATTTTGGTAAAGGAATTCAAATTAGGAAACTTGTGTTGAGCTTGTTGTCCCATATATCAAGTTGCCTCATCCATTTAAATGGTGAGGACTGTGATGTGTTGCAAACCTGTGAGTTAGACTAATGATTTGTTGCACGAGGTTAGAAAGGTGGCAGAAATACTCTTTTTTGTAGCCCTCGGTTGCTCACAAAGTAGTATAAATAGAGGTGCTCATTCTACCAATTGCTACACTTATCATTTTTATTATCTTGATGCTATTTTGTTGTGATTTCTAAGTTAGTGAGTTGAGATCTTGTGAGTTGAGAGTTATTTTTCCATTTTGCTTTTATGAATTATTAAGAGATTAGAGAGAAGTTAGAAGAGAGAAATTAAGTGGATCTTGGAGGAAGTATCAAGCGAGCTAGAGGATTTGATCTAGGAGGGGAGTTTAATCAATTAGAGCTTTTATACAGGCATGCTAGTTTCTATACCTTTGTCATTTATGTTGGAAAGGTTAAATGGTTTTGATTACTATGTTGGAAAGGAATAGTTTTGAGTATGTTGTGTTGTGTGTTCATGCTTGAATGTTTCTCGATTGTTTATTATGTTGGAGAAACCTATCATATTGGTTTATACTTATATAGATGTGTATGTACCCTATATATGGGAGGTTGTATGAAAGCAATGTAATTATAATACATGTAGTATGTCTATACTTGATATTACTTGTGATTCCTTGAAAGTAGGAAGAAAGTCTTATCCCTAGAGTTAGGGTATAAACTTGATGGTTATATCAATATTCAACAATAGGATTGATAAAATGTATTATATGATTATGTTATTTTGATTAAGGGTATATTCCTATTCATGGAATTCAAGAGGACATATGTTCTAGCAACCCAAAGTTGTATTGAGAAGAGGAATTGAAGGTGCAAAAGCACAAACCCTTCTCGGATTAATATCCTCTAGATTATATTCATAGTGAACATTGTAAACGTGAGAATATTTTAGGTATATGGAAAGAGAGGTTTTGTGATTTTCATATGATCACTTGATCTTTACATCACTTTCGATTGAAGCCATAGGCTGAGAATAACCTATTTGGTTGGGTTATTTATTTGATCATTTATTGAATCAAATAGGTTTGAATTAACCTATATGAATGGATGAACCATTTGATTGTTGTCTATGTCTTTGATTGAGGTTATTTATTGTTGAAGTTTATACTTTTGATGGAAGTCATTTATTGAAGAATTATATGTTTGATGGGATTTGTTTATTATTGATATACTCTTGAATAGAGACATTTATTATTGAGATTATACTTTTTGAAATAGAGTCATTTGATGTTGTGACATTATGAATACTGTATGGGTGAATAGGTTATTCTCGGGATTTGTCTGATCCATGGGAAATGGGATAACCTATGTATTTTGAGATACTTAGTAGTTAAGTCACTTGATTATGAGATGTAATGTGGGTTATTCCTAGGATTTTTCTGATCCATGGGAAAGGGGGTAACCTAGGTATAGAGTATGAATGGTCATTAATCCAAATCAAGCTAGGAAGGTGGGTGAACGTGTGATGTCTACTCTAAATTCTAAGTGATGGAAATATTGGCCAAAGTAGTGTAAGTAGCCACTATTTACACTATCGGTTTCACTATGATCTATTTTTACATAATTGGTTGGGATGTACATACATGTAGGGGGTTAGCCATTGTATGTCAATTCTAGAAAAATATAGGACACAACACCAAGCTCAGAAAAGGCTATTGTTATGAGGTTACCAAACCAATCTCTTTGTCGAAGGGTAGGGACATCTTACTAATTAGGTAGATGTGTGGGGAACTACAGTAAGTGCATGGTTGGAAAAAAAGTGCTAGAGTGATGCTTCTCATCATCAGACGGTGGCCAAGATTTGAGATGTACACACCAGTATTGGGGACAACTAGAATGTATGCACCAATGCAGGGACATCAAGGATGTATTCCTAGGTAGGGACATCCAAACCATTTGTATCTCTATTTTGGTAAGCTCTTAGAAGCTACGTAATCATGTATTCATCTCTATGGAAATTGTAAATGTAAAATATCATATGGAAATTATGTATCAATATTATTTGAATTAATGAAAGGAATTCTTTTCTATGCAATGGGAAATTTTGAAAAATATTTCTAATGTGCATTTATTATTTCAAGGAAAAGAAAAAATTTATTGCTCTTAAAGGTTAGATGCATAAACTATTCACTTGTGGGTAAAACATAGAAAATTTTACTATGTAGAACAAGGGGAATGTTACAAGAGAGAAATTGATATTGAGAAGAACGTGGATATCTGGAGATAAAGAAACCATTGAAGTTGATTGGAAGAGGAAGAACATCTTTTGAACAAAATGCAAATGTAAGGACAAGGTATGTATGGTGATCATAGATGGTGGATCCACTGATAATCTGGTGAGTATAGAGATGGTTAACAAATTACAACTTGATTTTGTTCCAAAATCTAATCCTTATAATATTTTTTGGTTAAAAAAGATCATAGTGTACTTGTTGCCTTGTTGCCTTCAAAATTGGTCCATATGTGGATGAAGTTCTTTGTGATGTGGTATTGATGAATGCATGCCATTTGTTGCTGGGTACAGGGCCTTCGCAATATGGTCAGGATTTTATCCATCGAGGTAGAGAGAACACCTATGAGGTCCAACATGAGAGAAGGAAAACACTCTTAAGACCATGGAAAGAGAAAGGAGCATTTGAAGTGGCAGCTTTATCTCTTCTAGCAGAAGCCAAGTTCAAGCTTGAAGAAAAAACCAAAATTTTATCTCCACCAGGAAGAAAGTTGGAGGAAACTATAGCAGCAAAAGAGGTAAACAATTTGAAGAATGAGATGCAACCAAAAATTGATGTAGAGCTACAACAAGATTCAACTAACAAGATTACATGTGCGCCTTGAGAAATAGGAGTTGAAGTTTCAGTTGACTGTGACCTTCTTTCTCAAGGAGATAGTGAGTTGTGGGAGTATAAGCATAATCATCAAAGATCTTCCAAGAATGTGATTCAGAGTTCAATCCAAACTAATTGCCTTACCCAATCTTGGAGGAGTGATTTGAAGTGTGAATGAAGCAAGGGAAAGACTTTCAAGTTTACTAGTGATTGCAGTAGTGATTTTTTTTTGGGTTTTCTTTGGGGACTTAGTTTAGCTTTATCGATCCGACTGAATGGTGGAATCAACATTGGATTCCTGTCACTAGAAAAACATGGGTTGGAAGCTTGGATGATAGCTCAAATTGTGCTCAGGAATCCCAAGAGAATACTTTGAACATCATACCACTTGTGGTAATGCAAATTAATTATTTTGAACCAAGAGGTTCAGACCTTTTTAAAGTCAGGGAAGATGATGTAACTATTGAACCTTTCCTAGACAAGCAAATATGTAATGACTAATTGTGGGCTCTTACTATTAGTCTATTTTTTTCTAATTTTTGTTGTGTGCGTGTTCCTATTTTTGGGGTGGCATTGATATGTTTGGGTTGTTTCTTATTTTGGCTTGCCTTCTCCTTTTTATGGAGAGCTTTTATAGGTTCTTTAGGGTGGTTTTGAAGGCTATAGGGTGTGGTGAATGTTGTTTTGTGGTTGTGTAAGACTCGATGTGGTTTTTTTGTCTTGAATTCTATATGAAAATCTCATTTTTAATTACTTTTGAGAATCCTACGAGTTCTACTTCTTATTTTCATTGTAGGATGAAATGTTTTGTTGTAAGTTAATCTTCTAGTTTTAGGTTTTGTTATGGGGTTTTTAACACAAAGGTTGAGTAGGGGTATTCAGAGCCTCACTTGCAAATATTGAGGTTATTATCTGCATCAATTATGAAAGGCCATATAAAATCCAATATGGTTATTCAAAATGATAAAAATAATTCTATATATGATGATTGCATTCATGAAGGTCTCTACAAAAAAAGGCTAAGACCTCTTTATCACACTATAAATGAGGAGGCAAAGCTAGAATTATGACATGAAGAAATCCAAAGGCTTGTTGAAGAAAATAAGAGACCTACAACAATACAAGTAGGCTTGCAACAAAAAAAAGTTTGTTGTTACAAAAAATGAAATAAATAATTTGATTCAAGTGATGTAGAATGTTATAACTAACAAATACATCCAAGATAGAGAATTTATTAATGTGTATGAAAAATGGAAGAAAATTTGTGTGCAATCAAATCCTTAAGGGTTAAGGTTAAATAATTATGTTTTGATGCTCAAAATTTGAGTGTTTCTTAACAAGAGTTGGCAACTCAAGTTTAAGCTCCTCAATAAGAAATTAATAGATTACTTGTGGATGTGCAATAGGTTCTTGTATTGGGGAAAAGTTGAATAATTTGAACCAAGAACCTATACAATCTAGGACTAATATTCAATATGAAAAGAAGGCTTACACTAAGCAGTTGAGAAAAAAATTGGTAATGGAGAACAATTTGAGATCTATGGCCCATGAAGTTGAGAAACTTAGAGTGGAACTTACAAGTTCTAAGAAAAGAAGATTTCAACATCTATATTTTTCCTTGCAAATGCATGTAAGGATGCATCAATAGTTAGTGGTGTTGGGGTAGTTTGTTGTCTGCTAGATAGTTTGCTGCTCTATATTGCATCATATTATATTAAAATATTAAATCCTATATTCTATATTATCTTAAAACAAAACAAAAAAAAGTTCCTTGTAATTAATGTTTTGAGTGCTTATATTTCTTTGTAAATATAAAATGATAAATAATAGCTATTAGTATAATACTTATAGTATGTATAATTACTGAATGATGATGACAAGAATTGACATAACATTTTATATCTCTTTTAAATAAATTTAAAATAAATAATAATAAATAACTTGGCATTTGTCATGTCTTATAAATCAAGAAAATATTTATCATTAATTGTTATCAACATTCAATATGTTGCAAAATCATAGTAACTATTGAAACTTTATAATAAGAAAAAAATTATATTATTAGTCTTTTTAAAAAATGAAATTAACTTAATTGAAAATAGTTGCATAACAAGACATTAAATTATCTTCTCATTGGATATAAGCCAATCAAATTTCACATAAACGTTTATTTTTCTATTTAAAATAATATAAATATTGGAAGTTATTTAAAACTATGGGAAAAAATAATTTGATGTGATTAGTCTTTTGAGTCCATTTCCTTATTTGTATTGATTATTGCAGACATCTAAAATTGTCCTAACAACATTGCATACTTGATTTCACCATTCCTAGTCTATTTCACCTAATTCATCCATTTAATTAAATAATGTCAATTATTTAGTTAAATTCACCTATTTCTCCTATTAATTAAATAAATCAATTTTATTTAGTTGATTCATTTTTCTTCATACAAATCCCATTCTCATTTGATTAAATAATGCAAATTATTTAATTAAGTGTCATAATCATACTTTGATTAAATAATTCATGATTATTTAATTAAAGCCTCTAATCTCATTCACTTGCACGATTAAATGATTTTAATTAATTGTTTAATTAGCTAATTTGTTTCCAAATCCTCCAACTTTTCCCACTTGCACAATGAATATTCTCATGGAATATTTCCTTTTCAAATTCAAATATTTCCCTCCAAATGGAAATATCTCCAACATCTCTCCAACATAATTCCTAAAAATTAGGGAATTGGTTGAATCTCTCATGGATCTTAAATCGTTGATCTGATCCTTGATCCATGTCTCATGGATTATTAATCGTTGGATTCATCCTTGATCCATGTTCACTCCTCTCATTCATTTACATCCATTGATTGTCCTTTTTAATCCTAACCATTGATTATGATTTCAAATTTCTGTAAATAGCAAGGACTTTTCCATAATAATTCATTCACAAACATTGAGTAAACTTACTCTCTTGAATCGATTGCCCAATTTGATCAATTTGAGAGCATCTTGTGAGCCAATTTGCAACATTTCTTCATCAATCACTTTGCATCAACAATGGATTTTTTTTTAATTAAGCACTCCACATCTAATTTGAGCATAATCCCACAATGGGATTGAGGTTTGCATTCCTTAGTTAGATTTTAATTTGAATTGTTTTGATCTTTCATATTATTTGAATTCTAATTGATCTTTGTGAATAATTTCATTGAATTATGTAGTTAATTGATCATTTGCATAGCTTTAGAGTTCAATTTGATGTTATTTAGTCAATTGATTTTACACATTCACATAATGGCATGCACGATGGGACCTCACATCCCTAACTGATCATTTTTCTTCAAGTTTTATCGAATTTTGTAGGTGCAAGATAGAATTGGCTTTTGTTTTTACAGGGGCATGCCTTTTTTAAAGCTTTGTGCCTTTGTTTTTTACAGTGTCATGTCTTCTTACCTAAATTTGTGCTTTTGCTCTAATTTTTTTTGCTTTTGTCTTGAGGAACAGAGCACACCTTTGTTAAAGGGTCTCGTCTTCGTTAAAGGGTTGTGCCTTTGTCTGTCTGACAATGCCACACCTTTGTCTAAACATTTGTACCTTTGTTGGATGCAGCCCCACGCCTTTGTTTGTTTTAGTTATTTGATTTAATTTCATATTTTGTTAAGAAATAACCCTAACTATCGTCTATTTTATGGTTTTATCTAATAGAGATGGATCTTTACAACATGATGAATTTGAAAAGTGTTTATTAAAAACTCATTTGGAAATAAATTTAGAGCTAGTTTCATTTTATGCATTTCACATTTAATTTGGTGTTTAAAATTGAACAACAACAATTTACATCTTTCGATTTGGTGTATAAAATTGAATATCCAAACTTCACCTTCGTTTGGGCTTAAAAAAGAGCATACAAATTACACATTTCAACTAGTTTTAACAATTTAACACATTTATCTATGGTGTGCCTAAAAAGAGAAATAGTGTGTGCTTTATCTTCCATGTTTGGTAGACTAGAAAGTGTGTATCCTCTCCCCTTGCACTTTATGCGATCTTGGGTGAAGAGAAACACTTATATTTTTCACTTTATATTCATTGTAAACCCTATAAGGTTGTTTCTATGTATCCTCCCCCATTGCACTTCATGCAATCTTGGGTGAAGAGAAATAGTAACACCTTCATTTTTTTCTTTCAAGTAGGAGGCCTACCTTGAGATACATCTCGCAATGGAGAACTCAAGGGTTCGAACTCAAGCAAAATTTTTTGACGCACTATTTAAATTGGTTGAGAGAAAAGTTGTAGGTCAATCTATGTATGTAGCACTCTAGACTTGTGTGGGTTTCCTGATGCAATGTCTGAGAGTTCAGCGACATTCACCAAGTTTCACCCACTAAAAACTATTTGTTTTAGAGGCCTAAGACCATCGAACGTCTTCTTAAGGAGGTGCAATGGAATAGCATCATTCCATGAAGTTATTCGCTATGCACTAATCATAGTTGAGGTGAAAAAAACTTTGTAAGGAAAATTTCCTTTCAAGTTAAGAGGTGTATCATGTACGTGTGCATACTCTAGTCACTCATTCTATGGGCAGTATCTTGTTGTGCGGACTTGACTTAAGAAGATAGACCTACTTGACTAAATAGGATTGTGCTTGATTTTTTTTCTATCAATCTATTGCTAGTGAGATTTATGGAAGAAAGCCTATGAAATATCTCCCATTACCCATTGAATCATTTGAACACATTACTTGATCATCAAAACATTCAAACAAACATTAAACATTGTTACAACAAGATTTTAAACCCTTTGAACATATTGTATGCACCTGAAAGACATAGTACTTTTGTATGCATTTAAGTATATTATTTTTTATAAAAATGATATCCTTGTGTGCATCCTAGTATCATTGTATAAATCTTTGCGCATTGTGTCAAAGTAAACCTAGATAACTACAACTTAGCATTTTTGTCTTTTCACAAAATTGAGCTTTTATGGAAAACAATTAAATTTTTGTAGAAATCTTAGTGCTAGACAACTCATAATCAAGATCTTTATGTGGTAAATAGAGCAAAAGATTAAATCATACTTCAAAACTTAAACCTAAAGGAAATATTCAAAACCACTTGTGCTACTTTCTTCAAACAAACAAACAAGGAAATTTATACTCAATATTGTTTTAAATATCAAAACAATTTTTTGGTTATCATTAGACCAAATCATTGTTATCCATCAAACATTCAAACATCAAACAAGGCTCTTTATCAAAGTGGATTAGAAATTTTCAAAAACAATCTTAGGTTATCATTTGGAACAAAGACATCACATTCATTCAAAATCAAACATCAACCATCAATCAAACATCATAACATTTCATATCAAAACAAACAACTTAACATTTGGACACAAATCAATTAGGTTTGAATCCTTTATCATATCAACTAATTTAGCCTTATACTTGGAAATGATCTTTTTTCAAGGTATGTAGGTTGAGTTAGAAAATTAATTATGAACAAACACACTTTGGAGTCACGAGTCTACTCCCAAAGTAGTAAGTTCATAATCATCAAAAAATCAAAATAAAAAATCCAATCAAACCATCAAAGTCCTAAGTGTGGTCTAAATCAAAAGCTTCATATCTTCCACTCATTCACATAAATCATTCATCATTGATCCAAATTCAATAAAAACATCACTATTGACAACAAATTTGAGGTTACAAATAAATTTCAAAATCATTTGTCTCAAATATTTCCTAGGATTGATAAACCTTGCATGGTCACAACTAGATCTCAATACAAAAAAACTATGGAGTTTAATCCTAGGGAATCAAGAGATCCTAATTTTAGTGATCAAACATATGGAATGCCTCAAGAAAGTGAGATTAATCCAACTACAACACAACCTGAACAACTACAACCAAAGCTCAAGTGGAAACAATTTACATTGAAAAAGAACAAAAACCACGTGAAGTCACTCCTGAAGATATACTAGAATTGCAACAAAGTAAATATTTCCTTCATACTTTATGGAAGTGTTGATGAAACAAGATCCCACACATTAAATGCTCAAACTTGCAAAATTAGGTGCCAAGATTCCATAAAACTTTGATCTTAACACATTAAAGGAACAATCTTTTGAATAGATGACACAACCACATGATCAACTTTGGCCCAAATAGCTTTAATAAATCACCCACAAGGGAGTGAATCCTTCATACACAATGTGATTCAAAATTTCCAAAACCACCATAATTTATTCAAAGGTCACCAATAGTGACTATACAAGGGGATTCTCAAACAAATCATTCAAATCAACATGGCAATCCCTTACATAATACTCAAGTTTCAAACAATACCAATACAAATGCATCAAATAAAAACTTGGTAGGTTATGGGATTAATCAATCATCTTCTACTATGCACCAACCCTTTGATGCAAGATCAAAATCAACCACCATCACATAATCAACAATCATCAAATCAAGGTCAAAATCAACACCCAAACCCAAATCATCAATCACAAAACCAAGGTTTAAATCCAAACATTGGTTCAGATCTAAACATTGGTCAAAATCCAAACATTGGTCCAAATCAAAACATGATTCTAAATCATAACATTGTTCCAAATCAAAACCTTATTTCAAATCAAAACCTTGTTCCAAATCAAAAACTAGTTCCAAATCAAAACCTTGTTCCAAATCAAAACCTTGCTCCAAATCAAAACCTTGTTCCAAATCAAAACATGGTTTCAAATCAAAACCTTGTTCCAAACCAAAACCTTTTTCCAAATCAAAACATGGGTCCAAATCAAAACATGGTTCCAAATAAAAACATTATTCCAAATTAGAATGTAGTTCCTAATCAACATATGAGTCAACAACAAGGCTTTTATCATGATCAATTACAAGCTCAATAGCAAGCACAAGCCCAACAAAAGTATAGTCAACAATAATTGCTTTCTCAACAACAAAATTTGCAATATGGTCCTCAAGGTCAACAATATCTTCAATCTCAAGGAAATGCCACACCACAATAAAAATATGGTGGAGCATATAACACACCTCCCACACCACCATCTAATTCACAATATCACTCATACAATACACCTCCATATCAAGATCATACATATGTTCCACCATTGTTCAACACAAACATGGACATTTAATCACAAATACAAACATTGACCCAAAAGATACAAGATATTCAAGTACAATAAGTAAAGAAATCATATGCAGTACAAGATCTATGACCCTATCCAATTGATAGAAGCATCATGATGATACCTTTTCCTCCAAAATTTGAGATCCCAAAGTTTAACAAATATAAGGGAAGAGGAAATCCTTAGGAGCATATAAGATATTTTTGTGTTGCTTGTATGGAAGTCTCCTACAATGATTCATATCTTATGAGACTATTCCCAAGAAGCTTTGGTGTATTGGTAATGGAATGGTTTTCACATCTACCTCTTAGAATCAAGACATTTCAAGAGATCATAGATTAAATTTTCTTGCATTTCTCTTATAACACTGATTTCAACATGACATTGGAGGATCTTTACACCCTAAAACAAAATAGAGGAGAACCCTTTGCTACCTTTTTGCAATGATGGATACACAAAGCAAGAAATTACAAATGGCCTATCCTAGAAAAACAATAAATCGAAATACTTGCTAGGAATCTAGGTATTGATTTGGCTTTTCAATTACATATGCAATGTGTCTCTACATTTGAAGAATTAATCTCCAAAGGGATTACTATCGAAAGAGATCTAATTGTAAAAGGATCCATCCAAATATCCAATGATAAACCATCATTTTCGAATAGCGACTGATAGGTCTAGATAGTAGCTCATTTTCTGTTGTTTTCATACATATTTTGAGACACTTTTAGATACACTTTCCAGACAATGATCCTATATTATACTATCCTTTTATATCTATTATGTAGACTTGAATCTAAAATATAATGGTGGAAATATAGTTATAATATACGAGTATTGCATAGTTTATATGAAGATATTTATGAAACATGTTGATGGAATGCTATGTTTTAATTGTGATAGTTAGTTTTGTGTGCATACTTTGTGAAATTAACCTTTTGAATCCAATGAGGAACTATGGCACACAATAGTTGTAGGATGAACTTGGAGCAAAAGGAGTCGAGGACAGCAAAATGGGGGAGTTCCAAATTAAGTTGAATGTGATAATTGCTTATTAAAGGCACTTGATGAAGGTTGAACATGCATTATTATAACTAGTTAATAAATGTTGAAGAAGAGGTCTCCTTTACTTATAGGATTTTGACAAGTGTTTGTATTTTTACATGCAATTATGTTTTGATAGAGTTTTAGTCCTATTAGGATTATTTTTCCTTGTCAGTTATAGGTTGAATAAATCAGTCTCAAATCTACACTCTAATATCTGGAAGTGGAGTCAATGATTTCAGTTAGTTGTTGCCTTGAATAAGATTACCTCAAGCTTGTATATAGATGTTGGTTGAATCCGTAAGATAAGTTAGTTGGTTTTTCAATTTAATGTTACCAGTTATTTTCAATTTCAAGACATGACATATTCAAAATGATTGAATACAATATGTGGAAAGATCTTGTGTAAATCTTCATGATATGCAATGAATGGAGTTAATTTCATGGGATGCGTAGAATCTGTTAGTTAGATTTGGGTTCAGTTAAAGTGAGAACAACCACTTGAGAAAGTCACTCAAGGTATTGTTCCTCACTTCATTTTTCAGTTATTCATTTTTGTTTGATAGTTATCTTTTATTCATCGTTACCTCACGAACTATATGCAAGTTAACTAGAATCTCATATCTTGCTTATTATTAATGAATGGTTATGAATATGCATGCAATGATTAACTAGTAGTACTCCGAAGGCTAATTTAGTTGAGTCAGTGGCTTTTATAAACTTTGAGTTGTCATAGTATCATTTCATTAGCAACAATTCGGTTACAATCTAAGTTGTAGGTACCCATAGCCACTACTTTTGGTTATGTCTTTTACTGTTTTGTAATTATGTGAGTTTCCAACAAGTATAATCACTTAGATAGGGTAGCTTAAGTAGTTTTGAGTCTCTAAAGGCATATATAATGTTTCACCATCATAATTTTACAAACCTTGTGTTACACCCCAATTGTGTAATTACTATTTACTATTACTATAAGGGTAAATATGAATGTAATGTGAATTTTGAGGATGAATAAATTGTGCTTGCACTTTGTTATCAATGCATTATGTATGAATGCTATGTGATGAAATTCATATATGAGAAATGGATGGATATTAATTTGATATTGTAACTTTCGAGATGTATTATGTGAAATACATGTTTTGTTGAACAATTGACTACCATGTGCATATGTTAGTGGATGCAAGTATATGTTCAATTCCTCTAGGCGGATGGGAAGTATCACTTAGGAGAGGATCTTGGTCGAGTAACCAATAACGTAACCTATTTGAGCTTACACACACCACAGTAGAATAATTGAGTCAAGTTATTAATTGGGAAGATGGTAAGTCATCTTTAGTTGATATGTCTACACTAGTAAGAGTATTGTTTACTATTGAATGTATTATTGGGTGATGTTTATTTGTTTGAGCTTATGATTTCTTTCCTTATTACTATGCTTGTATCAATGAGTATGACATATGAGGTATATGTACATGTACACACATGCATTTCTATGATAGACCATATGCATGAAGGAATGCGTACATGAGGGTACATAGGTAGATGTATTTATGCACACTCATGCACAAGTTGCTTAAGTGCATGGAACTAACCAATCACAATAACACAACACGCAATTAGCGCTGACTTTTGCACCGGATTTTAGTGTATTTTGAGTACATGAATTGAACAATTTGGCTAGTGCTCAACCCGATGCAAATAGGCATGGTCAATTCAGCATCGAATTTTGTGTTGAATTTTTTTGCCGGATTTAGCATCAGATTGAGCGCCATCTTTAGGGCTAGAAAATCATAGCACCTTTGTTAGCGCCTAAAATAGCATCAGGAAGTAAAATCGTAAATTGCTCCAAATGGAACCCAATTTGGTTTCCGATTTTGCTTCCATGTCTACTCCCATTTTTGCTTCTAATTTTGCTTCTAGTTTTGCTTCCAATTTTACGTCCAGTTTTGCTTCCAGGTTTGCTTCCAAGTTTTCTTCCAATTTTACTTCTTGGTTTGCTTCCAGTTTTTCTTTTGGTTTTCCTTCCAGTTTTCCTTCTAGTTTTTCTTCCAATTTTGCTTCCAATTTTGCTTCCAATTTTGCTTCCAAGTTTGCTTCCAAGTTTGCTTCCAATTTTGCTTCCAGTTTTGCTTCCAAGTTTGCTTCTGATTTTGCTTCCATTTTTGCTTCCGATTTTGCTTTCAGGTTTGCTTCCGGTTTTGCTTCCAATTTTTCTTCCGGTTTTGCTTCCAAGTTTGCTTCTGATTTTGCTTCCAGTTTTGCTTCTGGTTTTGCTTCCAATTTTGCTTCCAGGTTTGCTTCCAGATTTGCTTCCAGATTTGCTTCCAGGTTTGCTTCCAATTTTGCTTCCAAGATTTCTTCTGGTTTGCTTCGAGTTTGTCTTCCATTGTTGCTTCTAAAAATGTTTCTTGTTTTGCTTCCATTTATTAATTTAATATGTTTTATTTCAATTTAATTAGTTAAATATATCGTGCCTCTTAAATAACTCATATGATTATAGAGTAAGTAATTTAATTATTTAAATCATATGATTAAATAATAATATAATTATTGTAGCATGATCATCATCTATAATTAAAACAATTGAGTCAAATATCTATAATTTAATTCAATTTGACAACATCCATCCCGAGTAGTAAATTAAAATAATCATACTTAATAAACATCCATGCAAAAATCATTGACCACTTTTAATATATATAAATTGACAAGTCAATACTGATAAAATCATCATCATATATAACTAAAATAAGTGAAAGTCAAATATGCCAGTACATCAAAAACATGTCAAAATGATGCATGTCCAATAGTCGACATAAGTGAAAATGATACATGTACAAATGATACAAATAAAATTGATAAATTATGTAACTCAAATTAATACAACTCAAGATGATAGATGTCCAAATGATATAGTGAAAATGATACATGTCAATATGATACAACAAAAAAATATAGTATTGTAGGTCATGAAAATGATACATATGATAGTAACCATGAAAAGAGTCATCATAATGATATATCAACAATGATCCATGATGTAGTCTATATGATCATGAATTCCACTAGTTACTATCACCAACTATCTCATCATCATCACCATCGTGATCATCATCACCATCGTGATCATCATCATCATCGTTGTCGTCGTCATCATCATTGTCATCAGCCTTAGTGTCTTCCGTAACCAATATTTTGTGGATCTATATCATGTTGAGGATCATCTTGATCTTCTGGAAGACTCATGTTCTGCAAAAAAAACATTTAAAATGAAAAATTATTATTTATTTCATGCAATAATTTATTTTTTTATTATATATCTAATATTACAACATTTGAGATGAAACCATAATCATATTACATCATATCAAAGTGCACATACCATAATAAATTTTTAAAAAAATTACAGCTAATACTGGTGAGTCAGGAGAAACTTTAGCTTTCAAAAACAAAGCCAATTAGGTTGGCAGACTTGTGGATCAAGCCAACATTTGGTGGAAGAGGAAGAAAGATGATTGGAACTTTGGAGGCCCACCATAATGGATTTCAGTATTCAACCATGAGAGCAAAAGAGAGAGTTGATATCATGTATCAAAACATTAAGCATGCATTCTTCTAGCCAACGGAGAAGGAGATGATTACTTTGCTTCATTTTCATTTGCATAACCATATCACGGTGTGGGAACTAAGAAGACCAAGGATGTCCATTTTTATGTGGAGGTAATGGATGTGGTCCAAACTTTAGCACGGGCAAGAAGGCCAAAGTATTATCCTGATGAAATTGAGGAAGAACAACAAGAAAGGGACATGAAAAATAAAATCAATACAGAGTTTCAAGGATTTGTCAAGTGAGTAAGAGAGCTATGGGAGAAGCCTCATCTAAAATATTTTGAACTAGATTTTGATATACCATTTAGAGATCTTGGTTTTCATGGAGTTCCTTTCAAATCCTTTGCTTTTATTGTTCCTACGGTAAACTATTTGGTAGAGTTGGTGGAATTACCTTTCTTAGTAATCACTATTAATGAGATTGAGATTGTTATCCTTGAGAGAGTAGCACTTGGGAAAAAGGAATTTGATATAATGGCTATTGTTTTCAAAGATTTTAAGCGGGATGTACTCCGCATTGATGCCATTCCTCAATCTTCGCTTGATGGCATCAAGGAATGGCTGAACTCCATGGATATAAAGTACTATGAAAGCATAATGAACTTGAACTGGCGGCCAATTTTGAAGAGTATTACTGATGATCCAGATAAATTTATTGAAGATGGTGGTTGGGAATTTTTGAAGATGGAAGCTAGTGATTCTGATTTTGATAATTCATAATAGTTAGATCAAGGATATGAACCCTCTGATGTAGAAGAGGAATCAAAAATAGATTTCATGTAGCCACCATCAAGAGTGTTACAAGCCAACAAGATGGAGGGAATTCTTATATAAGGATAATTTTCAATGTTCCAGGTACCGACTTTAATGCCAACTACAATGGCAACATTGAAATTCCCTAGCAGTATTTATGTTAAGGAAATTTCCTTTAGATGCAAGGATTCAAAGCACATCAACCATGTGGTACAAATGATTAAATCCCAAAGACAATCTGTAGAAATGAAAGAGTCTAAAAAGGCAGAGAGAGCTACACTGGTGACTCAGGAGAAACTTTTTTTTTTTTTTTATTAGACTGCAGGAATCGGGTAGCACGACCCCCTATAAACTGCAGTGCGCCTGGTAAACTTTTTAACGTGACCGGCGGCGCTAGCGCGACACGCCCTCCGGTACCATGGGGGGTGGGGAGACTAGACCTCGTGACCAACCTCCTGCAACAAGAAAGATTTAGCCAACCGAGCTAGGGCCCCAACCTCGACTCAGGAGAAACTTCAGCTTTCAAAAACAAAGCCAATTAGGTTGGCAGACATGTGGATTAGGCCAAAATTTGGTGGAAGAGGATGAAAGATGAATGGAACTCTGGAGGCCCACCATAATGGATTTTGGTATTCAACCATGAGAGCAGAAGAGAGAGCTGATATCATGTATCAAAACATTAAGCATGCATTCATCCAGTCAGCAAAGAAGGAGATGATTACTTTGCTTCATTTTCATTTGCATAACCATATCATGGCGTGGGAACCAAGAAGCCCAAGGATGTCCAATTTTATGTGGAGGTAATGGATGTGGTCCAAAATTTAGAAGGGGATATCCTAATGTCTACCAAGAGTCATAAAGTCAGACGAATTAAGTTCACCTACATGTCTGCCAAAGTTTACTTCCAATTGTTATGACTGTTTTTCTTGACTATTAGAGTTTACTTACAAATTTGAAACTTCTTTTTGGTCATTTTGATGAGGATATATTCAGCCAATGTGTAAGCACATTTTGTTTGTATCACAAGCATATGTGCATTGCAAGAATTCTGATTATCTATGTTCTACAACTATGTCGTCTCACTTATTGGATCTTCTATTTCATTTTTTTCTATGGCCTTCTCTATTTGAGGTAGCACCTAAAAATCCTACCTCCTTTCCTTGGTTGAGAAGTGGATTTGAATTTGGAAATACTGCACTTTAAAACTAGCTATAGTTTAAGGAGAGTTATTCTAGCTTTGTTGTTGACACCCTCAATCTTCAACAAGGACTTAGATGCATGGACTGAAATGCAAGCTTTGAAACTTAGATTTGAATGTGCATAATTTGATTGATTATGGTTTTCACAGGTAGTTGTCTTTACATGACTATTCTTGGATTTTCAATACATGTAATAGTGACTACATCATACATGTAATAGTGACTGCATCCTTATCAAGTTTGGCTACCCTTATTCAGAATGCCTTGGTCTTTGGACTCGATACAAATTTGTGCATTGTTATTCCATATTTGTAACATGTAGGACTTTTAAGGGGTACAACATATAAAAATTCAGTACTGTCATCCAAGGAAAACTTACAGATGGTGTACCAAGAATAATAGAAAATTCTTTTATTAGGGTTAATGCTTTCTTCCCCCATGCTGTTGATATTTTCCCCAAAACATGTTTTTTTAATTATTTCAACGCATCTCAAAATTTAATGTATTGATTAACATTTGTTACACATTTTAGTTGTTTATGCAAATGATGTATATATGTTAACTCGATCAATGTTGTTACTTCAGTAGTTTGACTTCTATGACAACCAATTGTGTGCGGGAGCACATTTGTGTTTTTAGTTAGCTTTTTTTGATAGCTCTACTGGGTGATGAGGATATTCTATTTATCTTTTGAATATTAAGAAGTTAGAGTTTCAAGGATTTTTCAAGCAAGTAAGAGAGCTATGGGAGCAACCTCATCTAAAATATTTTGAAATAGAGTTTGATATACCATTTAGAGAGCTTGGTTTTCATGGAGTTCCTTTCAAAGCCTCTGCTTTTATTGTTCCTATGGTAAACTGTTTGGTGGAGTTGGTGGAATTACCTTTCTTAGTAATCACTATTAGTGAGATTGAGAATTGTTAACCTTGAGAGAGTAGGACTTGGGAAAAAGGAATTTGATATGGCTATTGTTTTCAAAGACTTCAAGCGGGATGTACTCTGCATGTACGTCATTCCTCAATCTTCGCTTGATGGCATCAAGGAATGGCTGAACTCCATGGATATAAAGTATTATGAAAGCAGAATGAACTTGAACTAGTGGCCAATTTTGAAGAGTATTACTGATGATCCAGATAAATTTATTGAAGATGGTGGTTGGGAATTTTTGAATATGGAAGCTAGTGATTCTGATTTTGATAATTCAGAAGAGTCAGATCAAGGATACAAACCCTCTGATGTAGAAGAGGAATCGGAATAAAATGAGGAAGGTTCAGAAGATGAATCTCTTATGGAGTCAGAGGAGGATGAAGAAGAAGAAGAAGATTCTGAAGAGGAGGAAGGTAAAACATGGGATGAATTAGAAGCTGAAGCCATAAGTGCAGATAAGGAAAAAGGAGACGAGTCTGATAGTGAAGATCAGGAAAGGCGGCAATGAAAGGTAAAAGCTACAGGGAAGTCTTGGGCACCTGATATTAGAGATTCAAGAGGAATACCTACCAAGAGGCATACAGTCAGATGAATTAATTTCATCTACATCCTTCTACTATTTATTCATGCACATAAACGATCATCTTGTAATCATAAGATTTGAGCTCTATTTACTCATCCTATGCATCAATAAACAACTCAATGCAAGAGATGCAAATTGACATATTAACACAACAATATCCAACTAATTTATTGAAACTCAACTATTGATACCTCATTCTCCATCCAGATTACAAAATCATTCCACTTTTTGTTTTGTAACATATTCTTTTCAAATTGCTTTGGACGGCGGCCATATTTCTCCTCCTATCAAAACATGGCACATGGACTAGTTAAACTAATTAATATGCAATCATTTACTTTTTCCAGGGAAATAAAAATATATATCATTTAACATATTAAATATACTTACAAATGTACAGATCAAGGCCTATAAACCTTTCTAGCCACTATGATGTGTGGCACGAAGTTTCTCAAGCCTAGCCTTGGAGGCCTTGTCCTGAAACATATACTAATTCAATTTAACTATGCACAAATAAAATTTAAATATCATTTAATAAATTTGATATAATCTTATGAGAAAATTTAAATACCTGCATACTCTCCTCACCAAACTTCCTCCATGCATCAGACTTCTCATATGCTTTTACAAGCTCTTTCCATACTTTCACACTTACATCAATTGGCCTTCTTTTTTGCCTTAGCTTAGGAGGGATTTTTTTTATCTTCTTTGTTTGGTTGCACTGAAATCCCTTGCAGTTTTGAGACATTTGTAGCTTTATCTTCTTTATAGACCAACCTATGCCAGATTCAGTCTCCATGTCATGGAGAACTGCTTTTTTCAATTACATGGGTATCTGTGAGAATGACAAATGTAGATGGTCTTTGAACTGTTGAAGGCATGATTCCTTCAACCTATTCACAAAATTTTTCCTAGGATCCGTCATTCGGACTTCCCCTGAAACCACCTCGTATTCTATCTTCGTATTGTAGCTACCAATGCAAGATTGATAACATGGCATGTGGAAGGAGTCTATGTCTTAGGAGTGGCTAGGACATTGGAAGTCTCTCTTCCCTATTCCACATTCTTAGAGTTTACTGTCACTGATTTCCTCTTGGATCTTTTGCTTGATCCAGGACTGGTTGGGGAATCAATTGATTCCTTTTCACACAATTGATTTGTTTGCAATGTTTGAGGGGCGTTACCAGATTGTTTTTATATGTATCTAGCAAGCGTTGTCCAGTCCACATTAACCAATTTGTTCACTGCCTCTATCCCCAATATGAAATCCAATTCCTCTTTATCTTTGTCAGTCTCATGTCCCTATATATATATTTTTTAAAATTATATATCTTCTTTTAAAATCTAGAAATAAAAAACTAAAAATTAAAATTCAAAGAAACAATGGAAATATTTACAAATCTATAAATTGATAATGAATTACCTCATTGTGGCTAGAGTTTGCTGACAATGCTCACTTCCTTCTATTGCTTGACATTTTGAGGTGACCTAGGGAAAATTATTTTTGTCTAGTTTATGGAGGCAAATGAAGTACACACTGTCATGTATGAAAGTTTTCATCCAGTTTGTGGTATGAAAGTTTTATTTTGTGGGAAAATATGTTTTTTGGGTTTGCTTAGTGTTGATAACCTAGGGAAAATATGTTTGTTGGGTTTGCTTAGTGTTGATAACCTTATCATGAAAATTCTTTCATAATGCAATCTTGCATGAATTTTTCATGGCATCGGTGAGTATGGAGCGACTGGGAAAAACCAAGTGGTTTATGTATTTATTTTCAACAGTTGCTCAATAGTGACCAACTTGATTCCCATATTTTCCAAGCAGTTCACTATTTCCTTGATACCCAAGTTAGGGAGAGAATACAAAGGCATCTTGGCTTCATGCTATAATATTTTGAGCCAAAGCTCAAATGGGTAGGGTAAAAGTATTTGTTGGTTTCTCAAAGGTTTTACAATTTATAATGATGTGAAAATTCAAAGGTTGCCTGGATAGGTTAGGCCATGAACCAATAAAAAATCATGAATTCAAATGTAATACAAAGAGTAATAAACAATCACGAATTCAACCAAGAAAAAAAAATTGTAACCTTACCTATGGTGCCGCAAACTAAATTGAATTTCTCATTAGTTGCTAGTAGCGCCTTGCTCTCTTCCTTCATGTGACATTTTTCCCTTTTTTGTCATCTAATTTCTTCCTTCACACGGGAAATTTTTTAATTTTTGATTTTGATTCAGTAGTCGGCGCTTTAGTCGACATTAGTTAACACCGACTTTAGTGTCAACTTTTGGTCGTTAATGTAATTTGTTTGGGGCACCTAAGGTAGTGCTAAGTGCACCTAATTGAGTGCCTATCATTGTTGTATAGTGACTATTTTCATTGTTGTGTATCACAGGATCCAGAGTGTTGGAAATAATTCTAACTCTTGCCTTGTTTTTATGACCACCGTTGTCTCATCGCTCCTTCATTAGCTCATTGTGATAGAGCAGTTTTTACCGCAGTCCCACAAGGTGCTTCATCCTTCTCAATGGTAGTGTGGTGAAAGCTTTTGTGGCGACACATGAGTCTTCCTTCTGTTCCTGGTGGTGTTGCGGTGACTCCCACAAGTCTTCTACCAAAGGTGTGCGGTAGTGCGGTGACCATCATTGTCATGTGGCTCCTTCATCAGCTCGACATGGTAGATCAATTTTTACCGTGGTCTCGCAAGTTGCTTCTTCCTTCTCGGCGGTAGTGCAGTGAAAGCGTTTGTGACAAAAAAATTATTCACAAAGGAGGACATGGAGAGAGGATGTGGACGACGTAGACATACTAAATAGTTGAGAGGAAAGTGGGTGGAAATAGATGAGACAATGAAATATACAGATACAATAGAGGTAAGAAGAGAAAGCAACCTCAACCAAAGGAGGAATGTGTTTATGAATTCACAAATTCTACAACATAGAGGAGATATCAATATGTCAAATATATGACTAAAGTGAGGTTTTGTGTTGGATAGCATACTCGTTGAAATGATATAATTGGTGTACTAAACATTATTTACTATGTTGTGTATTATAGGGGCGAGATGAGGCCATGGCAACAAATCGTGTCATATCAAATGAGGACACAACAGATGAAGCGGGACATCAGGTACTCAAATTTTAACTTAACTTAGGAAAAAATGATCTGATGGCATTTTGTGATATGTCCATCTTTTTTCACAATAGTATTGAAATTTATAATGTATTATCCAATCTTGACATAAATTAATGCATGTTGTTGATTATTTTAGATGGAGATTTGAGAAAATGCAGAGCCTAGGCATCCAACTAGTAAAAGAAGAATATATGTACGTGGACGTGGACCTAAAACTATTAAATCATGTAGACGATATTGGGTGGAAGAGGATATGATATTGGATATTACAAACACAACAAATGATTGCACTGAAGAAGAGGTAGGTCAGGACTATAGTACATGGGATGAATACTTTGAGAAAATTGTTGTTTGTGGATGTTTTGTATGTCATGGAAAGAAACAATTCAAATGAGTGATTGTACAAAGACATTACATATATGATGAGATTACAGTCGGTAGTATGCATCATACAATTGATTAAAACCAAAGAATAATAAATGAGTGTGGACCGATGTTTTATAAACTATGTTGTCAAAATTGTGTTTTATTGAAATTATTGTATAAAAAAGGTAGTCTATAAAATAATGTTCCATTATCCAATTGATGTATATATGTTCATACAATTTATATTTATATTTTTAAGCCATATTTGATTATATTTCTTTGAAATTGATACATTTATGATTTAACCAATTGTTACCAAACATTAAATAATATTTGCATTTGTTGATAGATAGAAGATTTTGATGAAACACATACTAATACCCAAGATCCAATTGGGTTATTAAGATTTGGACGAGATGATCCAAACCATCCTTTAAACCATACTAGGGCGAAAAGAGAAAGATTGAAGAGAACACTACCACCTGAGAAATTTGAAGAGATGATGAGAGTCGCATACACTAATGGCATGCCACCTAGCCTTAATGATGATGATTATGATAGTGAAAATGCAGTGCATGAAGAAGGATTGAATGAAATGCTTATAGGTTTCTTTAGGGATGGAAACAATGATGATATGGTTGACAGTAACGATGATAGTAGGGATAATTACCACCAATGTAATGTTGATGATAACAACATAAAAGACTCCATCAAGCAAGCAGCGAAGACACCCGTGTTCAAATTGAGTGCAAGTAGAACCTGAAAACTAGCATGCACATTAATATTATTAGAAATAAAGTCACTATTTGGTTGGTCAGACAAAGGATTCACTACCCTAATGAAGTGAGTTGAAATCTATTTCTTACTATGCATTGTCAATTGGTGTACATAATTCGTAAACATTCATCAACTTCGTTTATATTTCTTTAAGGGGATTTTAAAACCATATATTGTATATAAACAGTCCTAGTATAGATTGACATATCAAACATGTTCATCATAAGTCAAACATTCAATTGATTTAATATCTGGCAATCTTACAGGGCACTAAAAACTAAAATATTCCCTAAAGAGAATGTGTTGCCATCAACTTGCAGAGAGGCGTGTCTATTGTTGGTTGAGTTGGGTATTGAATATAAGCAAATTCATTCATGTAAAAATGATTGCATTTTATACATATATGAATATCAAAACAAGGTAGAATGCCTTGTATGCAAAGAGAAGAGATATCGTACAGATGTACAAGGTCCTACAATTCCAAAGAAAGTTTTACATCACATGCCAATTATACCTAGACTTCAACAAATGTTTTGTTACAATTCAATAGCACAATTGATGGATTGGCATGCAAAGAACATGAGTAAAGATGGATTCATGTGAATTCCGACCAACTCCAAAGCAATGAAACACATAGAGGAAAAATGGCCAAGAAAATTCAAAGATGAACCCATAGTATCAAGTTTGGTCTTGCAATTGATGGAGTGTGCCCATTCTCTTTCTTGAGCTCAAATTATAGTGTTTGGCTAGTCGGATTGATAGTATACAATATTCCCCCATGGATGAGTGTTAGAAAGGAGCACCTTATGTTGACTCTCATTGTTCGAGGAAAACATCAAGTTAAAAACATGGATGTTTGTCTTTCACCTTTTATTGATGAGATGTAACTATTATGGAAAGGCATAAGAATGTATGACATATCACGTCCTCCATCAAATAGGTCCTTCATGTTGTATGGTGTGCTATGTTGGACTATTCATGATTTCCTAGGACTTGTTGTTTGTTCTAGTAAGATAAAATATTTACGTATTTACACTCATAATTTATTTTCATCCCAACTTTCATACTTAGTTTTATACTATTTTTTTTATGTTATTAATATTACTTATTAAATTGCAGGGCTTCAAGCAAAGGGGATATTTGCATGTCCAAGATGTGCAGAACAATTTCAAGGGTGGTATTCTAAAGATATACATAAATTTATTTACGCAAACAACAGGGTTTTTCCCACTGGATCATAGGTTTAGAAATCTCTTGAAGAATCAATTTGATGGAAAATTTGAAAATAGAGGCCCTCCCATGATTATGGGTCCAGGTGATTGGATTAAGAAGTATGAAGATGCTGAATTGAAAACTTGGGAGGATTTTTTGATGGGGGTGATTCAATTGAAGAACCAGAACAAGTTGTAGTTAATATTCTAGAAGGAATGAAAAGGAAATCCATATTTTATGAGCTCCCTTATTGGAAGGATCTATTAATATCTCACCTATTAGATCCTATACACATCTTCAAAAATGTCTCAGATTCTATATTTTTATATATATCAGGCAAAGAGGACACCTTGTCTTCAAGGAGAGATATTGCTCTTTTGCGTACAAAATTTGATAGAAAACATTTATGGCCAAATAGGGAAAATGAAACATATGCAAAAGCTCCATGGATTTTGAAAAAAAAGAGCTAGACCAACTAAAAAATGTCATTCGTTCAATAAGGACACCTACTGGCTATGGGTCATCATTAGCTTAAGCTTTTACAGTTGATGGACATATCATAGGATTTAAAACACATGATTTTCATAATTTAATGAAGGTATTTAATACCAACATTTAACATTTATTGGTAACATTGATTAAGCACTAAATTTATTTTGATATTTTGTTGTGTGAGAAAAAAATACTAATGACCTTTTCATAAATGTGTTTGATAGCATATCATGCCATTGGTAATTAGGGGGGATTCTTATCTTACAGATGACTTAAGGAATGCCATAAGTCGATTGTTAGCATTTACAAGGTATACGATTATATGAAATGTTCATGTGTGAGAGACATAGAGATATTATATTGCATTTTCATTTATGACTAAAGGTTCATACTAATTTACTATTCTTATATTAGGTGGATGACCTCCAAGGAGATCCATGAATCTGAAGTGCCAAAGTGGAAGAAGGAAATTGTAAAAATTGTATGTGTATTTGAGAAGGAGCTCCCTACAAGTTTCATGGACCTACAATTCCATTTACTTATACACCTAGTCAATGACATTGAATTAGCGGGTGTTGTATCAACGAGGTGGATGTTTTTCTTTGAGAGGTATATGAAAACTCTTAAAAGATATGTTTGACAAAAGGCACATACAGAGGGTTGCATATCTGAAGGGTATGTATTGAATGAAGCATTTTTCTTCTTGTGTGAATTCCTTGGTAAGTATTTTGAAGATGGTCCACGCGTCTAGGATGAAGAATGAGCATCATATATTATTGATGAAGAAAAACCACAATCTAATGGTGTTGAAGTAGAAATTAGTAAGTAAATTCACGATCAGTGCGGTTGTTTTTCTTGCAATCATTAATTTACTCTGTAATTTATTTGTCAAATTAGCAATATGACATTTGGAGTTTGAAATAAACATGTTGACATGTAATAGGTGTAGATGAAAGTTCTATACTCAACAAGTTTATTATGTACCACATGGACTTTATGAACAAATGGATTGATCTATATGATAAAAAGAGAGAAGAAATGTTAGAAGAAAGGATACAGTTTAAGAGATCGAACCCAAGGAATACTCCATGTCCCACTCATCTGCTTGGGGAATGGGGCAAGTATTGCACACTAGAATGGGTTACTGAACAAATTCAAACATAACAGAAGATGAAATCCACATGTCTAGAGGATGTGAAAGAAAGGTACAGTTGGAATTTTACAAAATGTTGTTTCCTTACAGTTTTGACAGTATTAACTATTTTAATATTTGTCATTATATTTGTTTTTACTAAAATAAATGGTCTTTCATAGGTGAGGAAATATCCAACAATGTGGGCATATGGTCGACATTATCATGTATAAAGTATAGATGTAAAGAGACGATTCTTCAATTGAGGCATCATGGTTGACTTCAAGCAATCCAGTCGATCAAGCTCAAAAGATAAGAATATAATTGAAGGGAATCTACAATATGTTGGGAAAATACAAGAAATTATTGAGTTGGATTACCGCTCTTTTAAATGTTGTATTTTTAAGTGTAGATGGTATGAAGTATTTGAGAGGACACGAAGACATGATACCCATAGTGGATTGTTTTCTATAGATTCCTCATCATTGCTACCGGAGGATAAGGAGCCTTATGTTCTACCAATTCATTATGAGCAGGTATTTCTTTAACTCAAACAAGAAGCGGTATTGATCATTAATCTATTAGTTCATAGCTTATTGTGAATATATACATGTGTTTATTAATCAATAAAATTATTATAACATGCGTCTAATATATGTATGTCGTTCATGTGCAAGTATTTTTCTATGAAGATATTTTGGACCCGAAATGGATATTTGTCATACAATATGATCCAAGATTAAGGCATGTATTTGATGATGCATTAGTGGATACTAAGAAAAACAATGATGGCCAAAAAAATGAGAGATGGATTAGAGAACATCAAAGAAATTGACATCCATGATGATGTTGAAGATGGTTATGTTCAAGCACAAGAAGACAACAATCCAGAGTTAGATGATGTTATTGAAGACAACAATATGGATGGTATAGAAAATGATGATCCAAATACATCTGGTAACAATATAGATGGTCTACAGTCAAGTTTCAATGATGATGAAGATGATGCAGGTCAAGATGAGGATGATGATAATATTAAATACTTGAAAGAACATATGAACATTGACAATGATACACTGGATGACATTGTAGCAAACAATAATGTTAATGACCAAGAATTCTAAATTTTCAGAGTTATTTGCAATCCATGTTTAAAAAAGGATGATTCTTATGGCCTAAACTTTGAAATGCTTCAGTAATATTATGTTGTACTTGGACAATTCAAAACCTATTTTATTCTCCTAGCAAGCTTTTTTATTTTCCATTATAATTCTAGACCGAACAACATTTGTGGGGATGGCCTTTTACACCAATCTTAATTTGTATGAAGTTCACGAACCTGTCGTCAAGCAGTAAATTCCTTTCGTAGACAGGAAATGTAAAGGATTCATTTAAGAAAAGATAAGTAGTCTCTTTCTATGGGTAATCCACATGAAAAAAGTAAAAAGCACATAAAAAAACAAGTGTACAGTAGAAAATCAGATTCAATTAGTTATGTCTTATTTCTCTTACACACTTATCTGAAAGACATAGGGTATTCACCATACATTTCCCTTGACAAAGAAAACATGTGCTTTCATTTATTTTTACTGTATATCTCAAAAGTGAAATTGTTGTTACATAATGATGCACCGAGAAAATAATATATACAAAAAATGCAAAGAAAATGTTTGAAATTTAACATGCAACCTACTGTGTTGTGCTAAAAGGAATCAAGATTAACTGGGACAAGAAATAAAAATAAAATTTTGATGATTGTACTTAAAAGTGAACAAGATATGAAAGTGTGGACAATGATGGTGCTGAAGTTGAAAACCCTTATTCTGATGACATTACTATTTTATGTCATTAAAGATAGAGAGCACATACAATTTTATATGCATAGAAAATGAAGATTTGAAACTAGTAAACTGAAAATGTAAACACTGTAAGATTTTTCCTTGAGAAATAATTCACATACTTACAAAAAAGGGTGAAGCATTTTTTATTCAAACTCTATTTTCTTTTATAGACATAATAGTAAAATAATATTTACAAGTACAAGAATATATACACTGTTTCATAGAAAATAAGGAATGTTTCATAGAATATACAAGTACAAAAATATATACATTGTTTCATAGAATATATACACTGTTTCATAGACTTCTAAATTTTTAGAGTTATTTGCAATCTGTTGGGTCTTAAAAACGTAGGTTTTAAGACCATAAGAGGGTGCCAATCTCTAAGAGGACTTTAATCCTTAATACGAACCAATTAAAGTAAATTATTTGAAAGGACTTTAATTCACACCTAGCCAGAAACCAATCAAAGCATCCACACAGTAACAACAAATGTGCCCTGATAAATCTTGCAGATTTAAACAACTTGAAAAGACCACTTTGGAGACAACAAAGCAATAAATAAGCATGAAAATCAACACAACAATTGAACACTGAAAATGGATTTCGAGTTATAATGTATCTGCTCCATTATATTGCTCAAAATATAAACATACATAACACAAGTTATTTTGATATGAATAAGTGGATGAGATGGTATAGTATCTATTCTAATGGATTGAAATGATGATGATATGATGATCAAAATCGAACCTTTCTTTCCCTATTTGTACAAGAAGCAACAAGCTTCAGGTTCGTTCACAAAAGTTACATCGTTTCTTAACTAAAGCATAATTAACATAACATAGAATCTTAAAAAGAGTTTATTGTTGGATGCACCACAGTCCGTTAATCATCAGGAAGCGCCCGTGACCACCTAAGATTTGTTCAAGGCTCAAGCACCATGTTAATGCATCCACAATAACCAAACTCTGACTACCTTCTCATATAGCTTGTGCAAGGAACAATTTAACCTTTGACATGTGATCAATGTATTTCTCCTAGGCATAAGTGTTTGCATTCTATAGAGTGTATGTCATTACATTCTCCAATCTAGCAATCCTCCTAAGTTGCTTATGTGTTTTACTAAGTACCTCATCTTCATCATTGATGTCATCAAGGATGCCTAGCAAATATTTTGATATCTCATTTTTCCAAGTTTCTCGATTCTTCAAATCTATTTCTTCAAAGAAATATGGCATGGCCATACATAGTGGCTGGCTGAAGTCACTCAATTCCTGTGTCAAGATATTCTAGAATTTTTCATGTGTATTCATGAGGCTCTGACATTCTTGGAGCAAAGCATTATTATCTCCATCTTTTTCCTTGATATGGGATTCCATTTCCTTCATCATATCAAGCAATCTTCCATGCTCCATGAGGGCCTTGTATGTTCCATTGTGAGCATGTCAGACACCATCTACATGTTGGCACATATCTTTGAATTCCATACAAGTTATCCCTAATGCTACTTCAAAAGTAGTAGCCTTCAATTTTCTTTTTAGTTCTTCCTGTTCCTTTTGAGCCTTTTCAAATTTATGCTTCCATTGAGCAGTCTCAGACATGGCCTCTAACACTTTTCTTTCATGTTTAATTAAAGGAGGGTAAAGCCTTGGAGAAGTAGACAACCTATCTTTGTAGTTGGTTAATTCTTGTTTCAACCTGTCATTTTCCTCTATCAACCACTGGTTATCTCTTACTAGCTTTTGGATCTAGGCTTTGGTGAATTTGTCTACATTCACATTCAAGTCAACAATCTCCAAGGGATCTGTCTCCCCTACTCTTTGCACTAGGAGATGTCCAAAAATCTGACCATGGTCAATGAGAGAAGGCTTCTTGCCTGGGGGGTAAAGAGCCCAAAATTGCAAAGTGGTATTATCAGGATTGTACCCTGACCCTGTATAGACCCTGTCATATGCTTCATCCATTATTTGCAAAGTTTTATTCTTTCTCTTCAAAAAGTTGTCAAACACAATGGCTGAACTAATATCCCACCCAAGAAGGAGCATAACTCCAACTTCTTGCAATAATGTTCTTCCTCTCTCAACAGTCATGTTTCTAATTTCCCTATCAACTTCATGTTGCAACTCTTTCAAGGCATAAGCCTCTTTCTTAGGGTCAATTTCCTTTAACCTTTCTCTTATTAGTCTTCCTTTATACTCATATATAAATGACTTAAATTCAGGGGTCTGCACAAAAGTATCATCTACAACAAGTTCTTGACTTGCACGATGCCTCACATCATCTGATAGCTCATCAAAGGCTTCAAAGGTTATCACACTTCTTTCCAATGGAATCTCATATTGGGGTATAACAGGAGCATTAAACTGTGAGACTTCTTCCTCCTCCTTAGTGTTATTTTCTTCCATGGATGGGGAACCAAATGAAAAGCTCACTTCAGGAGTAGGTTGAGCTTATAAGTGATCCAGTGGTATGATATTTTCTACTTGCCTCCTAGGATCAATGCCCCTTCCTCTTTCAAATGCCACAAGTGGCACGTCTCTTATCAGTTCTTCTCCATGGAGGATTAACTGTTCAATTATTTCTGTGGGATCTTGTACCTCAGGGAAATCCCCTACGTAGCTTGGGTTATTATCCACCTTCTAAGCCTCAACCATCATAACCCTACTGTAGGCATTCATTCTCATCATGTTTTGTTTTTCTTCACAATTTCTGATGACATCTTCTAAAAGGAAACTATGCTCATACCCTTTCAATTTCTAAAAAAAATTAGCATCACAAATGAAGTGTTCAGGATCAAACTTTTCCCTTTTGTTGCCAACCGACAAGCCATAATAATCCAGTTTACCACTAACCAAGTCATAGCCTGAATCAAAGATAATAGTGAAATCACCGAAGCATAAAGTGGAAGGCATGAAATTCTACCTCCCATAGCTCTTTAAATGCATGAAAGCTGAAAATGACAATTGCCTTATGATCTCTAAATAAGCAACTTTGTCTGACACAGTCTTAGGCAACAAATAAGGTGCAACTTCAAATCCATAAACCCTGATAATAGTATAATCCCTGAACATGTACCAGTCCCCCCAATTATGATTTATCCATGCTTCATGACTTGTATCTTTTGGTTGGAGAAATCCTAAGATCTTTGGGGAAAGGTTGTAGTCACATTTGTGGCCTAGCATCATGTATAGTGGTTTGACAAAATATTCCTCAAAATATAGGTAGTGGTACCTCCCACACCTATTGTCCCACATAGATGTCCACATTTATACAGGCCTTGAATTTCCATCATTATCTAAGTCTTTTATTCTTAATTCCTCACCCCATATCCCCATCACCTGCCCTTCGTATAATATCATGTGCATGAAAAGAGAATAGTGCTTGAAATTAATGGCTTCACTGTCATTCTTGATGATATTGAGGGCATTATTGATGGCCTCTGCTAAATACTCTGCATAATCATAGGGGCGGGCATTATGGCTTTGGATGTCTGTGGCTAAAACCATGGGAGCAATTGTCATGTTCTCAGGAACATCAATTCCCAGTACTTGACTAGCTGAGTAATAAGTGTATTGAAAGTATTCTTCAAACAAAGCCACTGAGAATGGGGGATTATCTTCACTAGAGAACCTAATATTTTGGTTACCTTCACAATTAACCCTATGTAGAGGAAATTTCCACCTCTTGTAACTTGTTTCCATTGTGCGGTATTCCTCCGACAAGTCTTTGATTCATAATTTTGTTTTCAGGGAAGTGTCTAGCTAAAAAATCATGGAAATATAATCTGGATTTATGACCATGAACTGTGACCCATCAGGCAAATGAATTTCTCTCATCTTTGGATTGTAATTATTTTCCAATACCTTGATTAACTCTATGTTCATAAAGACATTGGGTACTACAAGTTTACCCAAATTCAAATTCCACGGGTTTGACACTGGGCTATGCCAAAATTTCTTCCTATAATGATAAATAAAGAGGTCATAACCCCTACACGGAGTGCATAAATCTCCCAAAATCTTCTATTTATCTTCTAATGTCACACACGATGGGTTAAGTTGTGTTATTCTTTTGGATTTTGGCCTAGAACTAGGACATTGATCGATTAAGTCTTGATTCAATTACCTAGCTTCAGTTTTCTATCTTTTTGCTTTCTATTTGCTTGGGTTTTTTTCCATCTCAACCCTACTCATGCAATGCTTTCATCTACTTACTGAGAAAATAATTTGAGCTGATTCTAGACCACTTACTTGGATAAATGCTACAAATTTCCAGCTGCCTACCATCGTCCAACTTGGTTCTCCAAATTATTTAATTACAATTCATAGTGATTTCAACTTCTTTGAGGCCGTATTTATCAAATTTTAGGATACTTCATCATGCCACCTTTATGATCAAGTTCTTCATTAATAGCGGTAGTCTCATTGATATTTTTGTTAGTCACATCAATCAGACTAATCATCATTTCATACTATCAAAGAGACTTTTAATTAAAATGCTCGTTGTTTCTTCGATATGTCAGTATGGTGGTGTTTTGCCCTTCTCTTTTGCTATTTACCGTGCTACTACCTTGCTCAAGGCTTCTTGTTGTGGGGTTGTGGTGTATACTGCTCTACGACATATGTTTCTCACCTTCCTGATGGTATAGCGGTGTATGCTTTTGATCATTACTTGAAGAGTGTCGATGAGACAATATTATTTGTCTTACCGATATCTCAATGTCTCTTCGACATTAGATCTTATTTTCCTCCGATGTTGGTTACCAGTGTTGATGAGACAAGTTAATGTCTCTTGCTGACATTCCAATGTCTCATCGATAATTACTTCGTTATATCCAAGAGTTGTATTTCACCAAGCACTTGTAGATATACCTTGTCGATGTGACATAATTGATTCTCTCCTTGATATGCCCATATCTTGTTGACATTTCACTTTTTTACATTGTCGATGAGACATATAAATAAGTCTCTTCAACATAGGGGTGTCTCATCTACATTTTCGATATGTGTTTTGTGCTAATGTCGTGGAGACTTTGGAGGGACTCTCATCGACATGGTGTTGTCTTAGCAATATGCTATGAGAAATCATAGGAGTATTTCAAAGGAGGAATACACTTTGATGTTGTGATCAAGGGTTTTATTTAGAAGCTCATGTGAGGGATTTTATTAAATTTAAGTTATTATGAAAAGAATTCTATGCATATGGTGGATGTAAGAGATGAGTGAAAATGGAAGTATGCAAAAATAATTAGGATGCAATTTTGGTTACAACACAATCCATGTTTAAAAAAGGATGATTCTTATGGCTTAAACATTGAAATGCTTCAGTAATATTATTTGTGTTGATACAAATTACCTATTGCAATATCCTTAAATTGTTCAATCTTTGGTATGAATTGTTGGCAGAAAAAATTAGGATTACTTGGATGCTTCTTCCATTCATTTTGTATCAACATATGTTCATGAAGAAAAAAAAGTTAATAGGTCAATCAGGTAGAGATTTTGTGATTTTCAAATGAAGAGTAAGGTACATTTTTATTTCTGCTACATTACATTCATGTGCATAAACAAAATCAAAAGATTACATTACTAGATTGCACTTATGCAGATGCATATAATATAGGAAAGATTGCACAATCCTTTCAAAAATGTAGTCTTTATTGATAATGTAAATGTATGTTGTTCCACACAAGCCATGGAACTGACTATTTGAATGCATATAATCGAAAAACTATACATTTATAAATACAAAAGAGAAAAATGCCATAAAGAGAAAGGGGACCCGTCATTGCCTCAACGTCTTCAGTCTTCCCACTTGTCTAAGCCTCCAAGTTGATGTCTTCCTTGCTGCTCCTAGGTTCCCTGCATTTGAGTGAGAAGAATGTTGTTAGAGCAATGAAGGATCACCAATCAAAATATGTGTATAAATCTATAAACATATAATTTGATCATCATGTGCATTCAAATAACTTGCATACCATAGATGTCCAGGAAAACAAGAAAGTTATCAAACATATCTATCATATGCTCAGTTTTATCTAACATGTTTTCTCATTGTGCAAGTATAGATAAAATTAGGTTGTTGTTTTGTTTATCTGGTTACAACATGTGGGGTGAAATGTGGCTCCCACGAGGGATGAGCCCAACCTACTGCCCTATTGTTTCATTTGAGAAGGATAATCACAAGTAAACCATCCATGAAGCATTAAAGATCAATCTTTGCAAGGATAGTGGAGTATGTTGGTAAGGGGTAATCTCCTTATTGATAAAGATTTATCCTTATTAATAAGAAAATTCCACTATCAACATAGCCATGATTCTGACAAAACTAATCATCAAGGATTCCAAGATATTTTTCATTAATAGTCTTGTTAAAATTAAGCATCCCCAAGCATCATAACAGACACAAGAATTGAACATGAGGGGCAGTCATGTAGATTAAAAGCTTACACAATAGTCATCACTTGCAAAGACAAAGACAACATGTTTCTACATAACAAATTAAATTGAATGCATGAAAGGTACAACGATGAAGTCCATAATAGTGAATGTTGCTTAAGAGGGATTGAAGGACAACATTTTGTATCAAGGAGAACAAGGTAACCTCAAACTTTTTTGTACCTGAGCTTTTGGTGTTTCTAGATGGAACCTATAGCAGAAATGTGTAGTCTCCATCTGAAGGAACCATCTTTAGAGAACTTCCTTGAAATGAGGGTTGAAAACATTAGAAGAAAATAAATACCATAATTCTAAAGTAACAATTTGTATCAAGACAAATGTTAGAAAGTATAATTAAAAAGACAAATCCTTACAATTGGACCTCAAATTGGACCAAACAGATTTATGATTTTATCTTTAGAATGTAGGAACTTTCTCTGTCGAAGCTTCATGACCTGAAATTGGATATCAAATTGGACCAATAAAATTTATGATTTTATCTTTATAATATAGGAACTTTCTTTGTTCGATATTCATGACCTCAAATTAGATCAGAAGCTGGATAAGCAAATTTATGATTTTATCTTTAGAATGTACAAACTTTCTCTATCGGATATTAAAGATGTAAGGTTGGACTAGAAACTGGATAAGCATATTTATGATTTTATCTTTAGAATGTAGGAGCTTCCTCTATCGGATATTTGGAAATTCCTACACACAAGTTCTGCTTCAGAGCGAAAACACCCGGAAGTGTTTCACACCGGCTCAAGGTACAATCCAACTTGGTTATGAAACTGATAGCAATTTTTTTTTTTTGTGAACTGTCCATACCCGAACGTTGGATCACAATCTATTCTTCCTGTACATAAAAATGCCACATATTAACCCCTTCTAAATAAAACTCAAAATACCACGAAACAATGAGTCCCCTATATTAGTAACTAGGTAGGTAGCCTATAGGGCATAGTTTGATTTTATACAAGGATGCTCATGAAAGTAATATTCAAGTGATAGTGAGTGATTCTTTTGAGATTGTAGTTGATGGTGCAATATGCAGTCTTAAAGGTAGTTAGCAAAGCAGTAAATGTGCAAGAAAATAAAATTGTACACAATGAAAAATTCACAATGTTATCCTACATAATGCCTTAAGTTTGAAGACAAAAATCTCATTGTATCTTGATGAAAGTAGTGACCTTAATGGTCAATCACTGGCAACCATGATTTTAAAACATGCTATTATGCTTATGGAGGCATCATTTTAAGCAAGGTGGTGAGTCGTGGTTTGGAACAATGACAGGTGTGAAGGACTTGCTTTATATGCATACTATGTAGTTTAGCTTAAGAAAATGTTCTTAGAAGAGATTGAAGGTGGATTATGGAACTCAAGGGTTACCATGATAAAGATTAAAGCAAAGACTGAGATCTATTTAAAAGCCACTATCATGAAGATATTAAAGATGTCAAATGCAAAACCCTAGCAGCTGGAGTAATGAACACAGTGCGAAAGAGGATAGTGTGTTAGGGTAGATTTAGGAGATCTCCACATTATCTAATCATAGGAAAATACATCATTTATTTATTTTTTAAAATTAAAAGAAATTATTCTAAACCCTATATAGGACACATTGATACTTCAAAAGCATCTAATTTATTTTTTTAAATTAAAAGAAGTCATTCTAAACCCTATATAGGATACATTGATACTTCAAAAGAATTTGAAGGAATTTGAGATTATGTAAATATATGTCAA